>CAHIKZ030002643.1:0-80000 GCA_903632075.3 Acanthosepion pharaonis
TAAACTGAGAGGAAAGTCTTTCAACATATCCATCATGGTTGTTTATGCACCGACAGACAAGGCACAGAAGAAGAAATTGAAAAGTTTTACTGTACACTAGAGAAAGCCAAGTCTCAATGCAAATCACAAGAAAATAAAATCCTCATGGAAGACATGAATGCCAAAGTATGCAAAGAGGGAGATGGTTAAATAGCAAATTGGACTAAGAATTCGTAACGAACGTGGAGAAAAATGGGTCCAATAGTGAATGATCAGTTTGTAGCCAACACCTGGATTCAAGAACACACAAAACGTATATGGACAGGAGGAGAAACAAAAAGGCAAAGCGACTATCTTCCAGTGATATGTAAATTGCGGAAATTGAAGAGGCCTAAAGCATCACTTAAATTACAATACGACAGACTCCTGAATGACCCAAATGTGAAGGGGAAATATATGGACAATTTTAAAAGCAAATACAATGAACAGAATGAGAATGGAAACTCAACATGAGACACACCAAGAGTGACATTAGCAATCGAGATCATCCCAAAGAAAAAAGGAATGGATGACAGATATAATTTTCGATATGATGAAATGGAGACAAAAAACAATGCCATGGTAAGGCATAGCACACTGTACAAATAAATTAGGAACAAATGCAGGCAGGCTAAAGAGCGATCGCTCAACAGAAAATGTGCAGGAATAGAAAGAATGTGTATTAAAGATAAAGTAAATATGCATAAAAAAATAAGAGAATTAACAGGACAAGAACATGCTCATCAACAGGATGCCTAAAATTCAAGGACGGTATACTGATGTTAGAGAAAAAAATACTTCAGAGATGGAACGAATACATAGGAGAGCTCTTCTACAACGAAAGAGAACAATACACAAAAAATACCGAAAAAATAAAATCCTAAAAGTGAACTGGCCGGGCCAGAAATATTAGCCTTAAATTTCAGCATTGATAAATGATATCAGATATACCTGGCCGTATTTCCATTAAACAAAAACCAAAGTTGAACTTTAGGAACCAGAATGAGAATTGGATACCAATCAGAATTCTGAATGCCTTACCGGATTTATTTATAGATTATGCAAAAGCGTTTGACAAAGTACGTCGCAACAAATTGTTAGGACTACTAGTTACCATTGACATAATTGGGAAGGATATTATAATAATCTAGAATTTATACTGGCAGCAAACTGCCTGCATATGGATAGGAAATGTGTTTCCTATATAAAAAGGTGTAAGACAAGGATATATCTTCTCACCGGACTTACTCAACTTATAAAATGAAACGATTATGCAAGAATTAGAAGTCCTACCAGGATATTTATTGGCGGCAACAATCTTAGCAACGTAAGATATGCACATGACACGGTGTTGATGGCAGACACAGAAAGGACACTCCATGACCTCCTACAGGAGTGATTGAACGAAAGCGAGAAGAAAGAACTAAATATCAATTGCAAGAAGACAGAATGCATGGTTATTAGAAAAAGGAAGTGCCCAACATACAAATTACAATTCGGTCATGCCAAAATCAAGCAAGTACAACAATTTAAATATTTGAGAAGTTTGTTTTTTTAACAGAGAACGGAAAGTACTACACCGAAACCAGAATGTGGGATAGCGGAAGATGCCTCCCAAAAATTAAGCAAAGTATTAAGAAACAGTAAAATTTAATTAGAAACAAAGAAAAGAGTACTGAACTGTTACTTAACATCGGTTCTCCTATATGGCAGTGAGTGCTGGAGCATCGCTTCACAGATGAAGAAACTTGAAGAGACAGAAATGTAGTTCCACAGAAAGATGCTAAGAATACCATTGGGTGAACATGTGAGTAAGGAAAAAGGTTTTAGAGAAAATGGAAACAAAAAGGACATTTACACTTAACACCAGAAAGAGACAGTTAAAATTTCTAAAGCACATAATGAGGAAAATTTAACACTCACAGGGCACATTGAAAGCAAAACGGACAGAGGGGAACAGCACATAATCTACCTAACGAGCTTGTTTACATGGATGGCAGAACAGGGTTTAGGAGATATAGCAAAAAGACACGCTTTACTAACAATTACAAAGGACAGGAAATTGTTTAGAGCTATGATCGTCTACGTACTGAAAAGGCACAGTATATAGAAGAAATGTAGATAGTTCGATTCTCACAAGAACTACATGGCGGACGTTAGATTTGGCACAAGGTCAGAACTATATGCTACCTAAAAATAAAAATAATACAGTTTAGTGTTTATTAGACAGATTTAGAAACATTAACACTTCGTCGGTTTACAGTTATTCGTGGATAGTGAACAAAAAACGAAGAAGATGGTGGGGGAAAAAAACCCAAAATATAATCTTCTCCACAGATTTCTTAAAAAAAAAGAAACGAAAAATGTATTTTATACTAATCTAAATGTCTTTGAAGTTAAGTTTTAGATTTAAAAGAATAGTTACCTCCAAAGATTCGCTAAAAAATACGCATACATGATGAAAAAAAATACTTTTATAAAGACAAAGTTTTATCAGAGAAAAATCTTTAAGAAAAAAACTGTGCAAAACTTTATTCACAAATTAATTAAATTATTATAGAAATGTTTCTTTTTTAGAAAATCTTAGAAAAAATATTTTTTTTTACATCTGTGACCACCTACTTATTTAGTTTTATCAAATTTAAAAAAATTCACTAATGTTTACATTTAGTTATAAAGATAAGTCCTTAGAGAATTTAAATCATCAATTTTCTTTTGACAAAGGATCCCCAGAAAATCTGTTCTGAATCGTAAAATAAAAAATGCAATAAAACTAAGTTATTTAATAAGAAAAGCTTTAATTTCTTTTATGAACTTATTCCAATCAATTTAAATTAAATTTGAAATATAGCAAAGTATTTTGCTTATTGGAAAATCTGTTACCTTGGGAATAAAACTAAAATAAAAGCTTCAAGAAAGATTTATCATTTTTAAAAATGAATTTTAAACCTAAAGTATCGCTTTTTTGTGGTACTTAGTTAAATGTCTAAAGCTAATCTGTATTAAAAATAATTTACATATGTAATTAAAGTTTTTAGTTTTTTTAGCTCATTGAACTGCCACAATAGACGAAAAATGTAAACAACACATTTAAAAAATCTCTTAAAAATCCAATGTTTGTTCTAGAAACGTGTTCCAAAGAAAATTAGTACATTTAAGGATTAATTAACTGAATTTTGTTAAAGTAATGTTTATTTTTTGCTTAAAACATAATGAAAATAACGTTTGATAGCCCGTGATGTCATAGGTCAACAATAATAATTTTAATTTCATCCCTGACTTAAAAAGCACGCGAAAATTTTTAAATAAAAATTAAAGAAATACGGAACACCGGCAATGCAATAATCAAGAAATTGGTATTTATGTTTAAAAATAAATTATCTTTAACCTTATATAACCAATACTTTAAATTAATTATATAATAGTTTATACGTTTTTATGAAACTTAGTAGAATGAGAACTTTTATTTTTATACTACATTTAGAAATATAAAAGAAGAAATTAATTAAAACTAGTGAAATGCTACTTTTGAGTTTAATTCATTGCTTTTATTTTTTTTATTATTATTACCTGGTTGGTGAGATAAAGTATTAATTTACACCCAAAGTTTCTCTTAATTATTCTGAATTTAAGAGTTATTGAATTATCATGTAGCATAAAACTCTTCCGACAGGGAAGAATAGTCAGTAATGAGATAATTCAGAATTATTTCCTTTTTGAACTTAACGTAAAAAAATAACCAGAAAAAAAAAAAAAATTAAAATTCTTTCAAAAAAAGTTCACACTCGAAAATGGCATTAAATTTTACATTTTTTGACTCTTCAAACATGTCTTTATTTACTGAAAAAAAAGGAAAATGCTTCTTGTTCCAGCAATAGGATAATTTTCAAAGTTGCACTGAAAGATTACAAGTAAATTTTCGAAAATAAATATTCAGTGTAGAGATGTTTTTTGTCTGTCCAATCTGAAAGAAAATAATTATGTTTTCAATTATGCAAGCAACAAATCTAAAAAAAAAAAACAGGTCATTGTTTGAGTTTTATTGATTTATTCTTGGGACGAATTTTTAGTATGTTCACCCTTGATATTATTGTATAAATATTTTACTGAAATAACAATTTCAAGGATTTTTCTTTATATAATTGTAAAAGAATTTCGCTAACACCCCCCAAATTAAAAAGTACACACGAAATATCAAAGAGGAGAGAAACTGACCCTAAAATATTTCCACGAATATTTCTATTGACCGACTGAGTGTACAATTCATTTCATCAATAAATAGGTACTAAAAATTAAGTTTAAATTGAATAATTCACTGATTTTGGGCAATTCTTAAAAGAACAGAGCTTTGCATTAATTTTGAAAAAAAAAACGCATCCATTTTGGGTGTAAGTCAAATATAAATGTCAAAAATATTTTCCTATTAAAGATAAAAAAAAACAAAAACGAAAACCTCTAAAAGAATTAAATGGTAGTTGATTCTGCAATATAGATATTCCCCAACAGCAGGAAAAAAGATGTGATACGACAGAAAATATTTCCAAGAAAGAAACAAGCATTTAGAATTCACTTTATCGTCGAAAACGGATTCATAGTCAGTTCTAATCTCAGTTGACGTTGCTTATGTTCTATTAACACTTGGAAAAGGCATGGACCTCATTATTACTCCTGGAGATCTATCATATTGCTACAAAAAAGTGTCTATTCATGATGAGAGCAACTGTATCACTTGGGTAAATTGCTCTCTCAAACTACCATACTACGTAGGTAGTAAAAATCAGGACTGAGAAATTTTAATATTAATATAACAATTATCTTTAAGGAATATGAAAAAAAATGTATTTCAAACAAAATTTAATTCCAGTTTTCAGATTAAAAAGACTCAGGTAAAGCGTTACTCGGATGCAACAATAAATGCGCACGCACTTCCTGAAAACTGAAAAGCTAGTGACTATCTTTAACTTAATGTACATATATATTTTATTCTAGTGGGCATCGTTTGAAGCTCCAGAGTTTTTAATAATCTGAAGTGTAAATTTAGTGTTTTAAGACGATGAAAGGGAATTAATTAGGAATAATATTTCAAAGAGATTTCCATTATTTTCTTTTTAAGGGAATCTACATTTATTTTTTAGAGTAATGCAAACATTGAAAATTATTTGACTTTAATTCTAATAACTGAATTCGCAATTCTTTAAATAAAATTTAAAATTTGGACATCCGAAAAAGGCTAAAATGGACCAACCGAAAGTTTATGGTAACAGCAGTTACCAATAAAAGAAAGAGTGAGTTTAGTCGTCCAAACTACTGTCCATGAAAGACAATAGTTTTTTTTAATTTTTACATGATGGCAACTGTTTCTCTTTGTCTTGTTACGCTTGATGTGGGCTTTTAAGGGAAAATTGCCTTCACTTAAAAAATAAATAAATGAATACACCTAATTGCGAACACTCAAATAAACATTCAAATAAAAAACTACTTCAAAAAAGGTTTATCATATTATTAAACAAAAACTGGATGCCACTAGTCATCCCTCAGTTACCATGGTTACATTCCAACTATTGTCCGGTCTATATTTCTGAGATGAGGTATTGTAATTATTTAAACGTCGTGAATATGTCAATACAGATGAGGACAACGGTCCGAACAATGTATTGTAAATAATGTAAATTATCCCAAATATTGTTATATAGACACTTTCTAATCAAAAAATATTTGATTAGGATATCGCCACATTGATATTTTTTAATCTAAAAGTTATTTTATTTAATTAGATGAAATACAGTAAATAAAATTATACTTTCTTACCCAACATTTTTTTTAATCTCATCGTCCCCATCTTGCTAAATGATGTCATTATTCAAATACATAAGGTAATAGTTAATAAATCCGTTCGTTTTATTGATAATGTTTAAATTAATAATTCCAAACGTTATAAGTGGAGTTTCCGCAACCCCATGACGAAAAAAAAGTATTTTTTAATTTTCATTTTCCTTAACAAATATTTATTTTTCAACATAGTTTCCTTCCTGGTTAAAAGAATGCATTTGAATTAAGTGATAAATAATAATAAATTGAACGGCAAAGTTTAACACACGTATCCGCAAAAGAAAACAAAAAGAAAAATGGCGTGTGAAAAGGAGGGTTTTTCTCTTGACACCGTTATACTCATATTCTCCCACGGCAATTATTATTGTTTTAAAAAGCTATTTTTGAATTTTAATAAAACCCAAATGTATGACATTGGATTTATTTATGCATTCTCTTTTTTTTCTAGATAAGTGACAACAAAAGAATGAAAACACTATTCTTGTTAATAAATAGTATAATATAGTGTTTAGCATTTTTGTTGTCATTTCTTGATAAATTTTCCAATATAAATCCAGATACCCTCAACCTAATTTAGTGGATTTATGTGGTGAGAGCAAATGAAAGAAATACCCAGAAAATGGATTATTTCAAAATTCGTAATCACATTACTTATTAAGTGTTTATTTATTTAAAATAAATTTTCTTGTTCACACATTTTTATAAATTTATGAATCAAAAAAATTGTTTTCATATTTTTTTCTTTATATGACAAAAACATTGCATTGTGGTTGATTTACATATTTTTATAAACTTTTTAAAATTAAATTATTACTAAAATAAACAGTGTTTAATTCTTCTGCTTTCTAGAAAAAAGAGAATGCATAAGTTCTTTTTCATGTTTTATTAGAATTCTAAAAATAGCTTTTTAAAACAAAAAAAAATATCCGAGGGAATCTACAGTAATAACGGTGTCAAGAGAAAACCGTCCCTATGACTATCCATTTTTTTGCTGGTAATTATGTTAGACTTTGCTATCGACTCTCTTGTAAATAATTTTTTTCTATTAGGTATGTGCAAAAATGTCCAGTATTTTTTCTTTTTAGTTAAAAAAGCTGTTTATTTATTTTATTTTTACTGTGTATGCATTTTTTTTTTTTTTTACAAAAGAGGAGCTGGGCATTTTGTACACATCTCATAAAAAATGAAAATATAGTATTTCGTGATGGTTTATACTTCATTTTCGGTCATGAAAGACTTTCTAAAGAATGTGTTATTTAAAAAAAAAGTACATAATCGACTCAATAATTGATTTTGCCACTTTATTTTCTTTTTCTCTGTCAGGATAGAAACGGCACTCTCGCCATCTACATCTTCTTAGTGTTCGGTGATTTTAATGTGAAATACAATACGTGGCTTAATTAGTCTCTAATCTTACCGATGTTACAGACTTACAATTTTTCCATTGCTCAATCCCTTACTCAAATCGTGAATTTTCCTAATCGTTTCCTTAACAAATCCGAGCAACGGGCTTCTTTAATTGATTTATTTCTTACCTCCTCTCCTCGCTCTTGCCGAGCTTTGCAACACTGCCCTCTTGGAAACTCGGATCAGTCTGTAGTATCTATTGATATTTCGTTCCAATCATCTATTAATCAGGAACCGCCTATTCATAAGACTTCTTTCTGTTACCAGCATGCTGATTGGGACTCACTCCCAATTTCCTTCAAGACGGCGACTGAAATTTTTAACCTTCAAATTGAGAATTGCGCCACTGAGGCTTCGTCTTGGGTCAAAGCCGGTATGTAGACAACTCGCCGTGGACTTCCAGAAGTCTACGGCGAGTTGTCTCTTCATCCCAACAATCTGGTCGACTTCTTTAAGCATCAAATGAGGAATAAGATTACGATGGGGAGTCCTCAATGGACACCTTGGATAAAAGTGGATGAATGTTGCGCGATTGCGTGTGTGAGGGGATTAATTGGAATGTCATCTTGAGGTAAATGATTAAGAAATAGGATTTGTGCTTCTAAGAATGACTTGTCAGCGTAGCCCAAGTTGTTTTTCTTTCTTTCTTAAGAAGTGTTAAATTTGGCTATAGAGAGTTATGTCCGTTTCTCAATTATCCCTTCCTTTCTCTGATAGAAAGTAAAAGTTCTCTTGCTACGTGGAAATCTTTTGCTGATCTTCTATTTTTATTTTTCTTCTATATTTTCTTACATAAGTTTTGAACTGGTTAATTTTCGGTCACATTCAAATTATCAGCGATACTTTGTTACATTTAAATCATCGGGGAATAACTTTTGGATTGTAGTATATGAATCAATTAATTTTAAAAATATCTCTGCCTATATGAAATTGTAAATATAATTTACTTCTCATAGAGAGAACTTTAAATGCGATATTACGATGAAAGAATGTTACAATGAAGAATTTTTGGGTCAGTAAATACAATTAATGATCGTATAGGGAAGACTAACATTTCCCCCTTCCATCAACCTTTCGACCTTGTTTTTTTTATTTTACAAAACTAAATATTATATTGGAATAGTTGCTCATATAGAAATGAAATCTAACATTTCCAATCATCCAAATTAACACAATTTTTTGTTGAATTTAGATAAATACAAGCAAATTATACAAATATTGATTATTGTCATATGTATTTATTACACCTGATGAGTGTACGATCTATTTCTTTTATTTTCATATAATTTTAATTGTCTATAAAAGCAGACAGACTCTGTGGCCTGGTTACAATTTTTATTAATGAACAAATGGTCTATGACATAGATAAAAAATAATTTGAAGAGGCACTGAAGAAAAGTGGGGCGCGCACGGAAAATTTCATGATATAAAGAATTAGATTTATTGTAAAACCGCCCTGAATATTAAACTAAACAAATAGCATTCTGTTCATCATTGAATAATTATTGCGTTTTATTTATCAAGTTTGTTATAGATACCGGATGTAGCAGCAAAATTGTCCAATCGTTAGATTAAGCTTTGAACCGTTGTATCTTAGAAATGTTGAAGATATCTTATTTCTCCGAGGTCTTTATAACACTATTGGACTCTACTTTGAACAATAAGAATGTATTTAGCTCTAAGTTGAAATGATGATCCCTCTTTCTGTTGTGACCTCTTGATCCAGTTTTCCTCTCTACTGCTCCCACTTTTTAAAAACTTATTCACCATTCTCTTGATGGTTCTTGAATGAACTTTGAAGATGGAAATCAGAGTATGAATGTTGGTACCATTAGCGAAGGCCTGGGTGATCTTTTTCCTCTCACCATTGCTCAGTTGGGAAGATATAGTGGAGCTGATACAAAATGATTTTAACCTGTTTTCTTTTTAGCTGAATAATTCAAAGTGATTCTTACAACAAATATTTTCAAGATGGCTAAATGGCTTATCTGAAAACCTGGAAAAAGAAACTCAATTAGTTTAATGATTTTTTAGATATTAAACATCATGTGGGATGGATAATTATATTGTTACACGATTTGAACATTTTTGCTGTTACACAACACACACACACATATGTATGTATTTTAGAAAATTATATCGTTGTATATATATATATATATATATTAGTTCAGGATCATTTTCCAACTTATTCAAGATGATCTTTGCCCTTTCTAACCTAACATTTTGTCCTGGAGTAACAACGTGCCTCACACGTTTCACGTACAATTTCATTTTCAAGTCTTTTCTTCACTGCTTTTTGGTCTGTCAAAGATGGAACTCCTCTCTCATGTGCCAAGCATCTTATGGATTGAGTTGTATCTTTTCTAATTGATTTTTTTAGCTAAGTTGAAATGATTATCCCTCTTCCTGTTGTGACCTCCTGATCCAGTTTTCCTCTCTATTGTTCCCTCTGTTTTTAAACTTATTCACCATTCTCTTGGTGGTTCTTGAATGGACTTTGAAGATGGAAGCCAGAATATGAATGTTGGTACCATTACCGAAGGCTTGGATAATATTTTTCCTCTCACCATTGCTCAGTTTTTAATCTGTTCTCTTTCTATGTGAATAATTCAAAGGGTTTTTCAGTGACTTTTACGACAAATGGTGTCAAGATAGCTAAACGTCTTATCTGAAAACCTGGAAAAAATAAACTCAATTAGTTTAATGGTTTTTTAGATATTAAACATCATGTGGGATGGACAATTATTCCATGCTGTTAAACGATTTGGATAATTTTGCTATTACACCCGGTATATATTAGTTATTTCGGAAAATAATTTCCAATTTTAGAATAAACCTTTTTTATTCTAATATACTACTATAATAGTTGCACAAAAATATATTAATAATTCCTATTGATTAAAGGGTCCTCTTTGTTAATTTTATATCAGTCTATTTCAGAATTTAACTTAAAACATTACATACCCGTTCTCTTGAACATGAAAAAAAGAGGAGATGCGTTTATTCTTTTCTTTTCTTTTTTTTTGTATGAGTTCAAGCTTGGTTATAATGTTTCTCAAACTACTGCTAACATTAACAGGGCATGGGGTGAAGGATCCATTTGTGGCTGGACAGTACAGCATTTCCGCATCAGTGATACGAATATTGAAGATCAAGGACCTCCCTCTGCAATTGACAATGAACATCTGAAAACACTAGTCGAACAAAACCCACGTCAAAGAATCAGAGAAATGTCTCAGATAATGGGTGTCAGCATTTCAACAATATCGGGTCATCTCAAGAGAATTGGCAATGTGAAGAAAATCGATAAATGGGTTTGAAGAAATTCGATCCATTTCTTGATCGAATAAATGAGAAATGGGTCCTTTATGACAATCGTAAACGATCGGCTCAATGGTTTGATAGTGACGAAGAACCCATACCGTTTCCAAAACCGAAATTGAACCAATAGAAGATTATGGTGACTATCTGGTGGTCCGCCATTAGTGTTATCAATTACAACTCTCTGGAATCTAATCAGAGCATCACTGCCAATGGTTATTTTTTCCTTTTTTTAATGAAATGCATATTCAGTTAATTAAAATGCGACAGGCACTGGTTAATTGTCGAGGTTCAATTCTGCTTCATTACAATGCTCGGCCACATGTTGCCAGGATGATACTGCAGATGTTCGCCGACTTTATCACATTCACCATATTCCCTGATCTACCATATTCCCACAGACTACGACTTTCTTGAAGGCTACTGACAATTATTTTAAGCCAAAAGACGTTCCGTTGCAAAGAAGATGCAGAAACTGTATTAAAAAATTCTTGATGTCCAATCTTTTAGAAATTTATCATAAAGGCATAAACAACTTTGTGTCTTGATCATGGCGTACTATACTCCAGGCCTGCTCATGGCGTAACTGAGATCCAGAACTGGATGCCTATTGAAAAATGTTTGATTTTCAGAAATATGGAAGAAAATTAAGTTAACTATTTTTGAAAATACTTAGAATAACAATTTCGGAATTTCTTCAACGAATAATTTAAAATGCAATATAAAAAATAGTTGTCCAGTTGTGAAAAACCTTGATTTCCCATGAAACATAGCATGACGAACTGAAATTACTATTTGCGCCATTTTTTGGAATCCTTGCGGTTTAAGCGGTTGCGAATTCTCCATTGGTGTATAAAAGGAAAAATTTAGAATACTGATTTTTGCGACATAAAAACGTAGTATAATCTTCCTAATATAAAAATTTATGTGAAAAAAAATATCACTATACCCTTAGCCTTACCTAAAAGCGAAGACTGTAATAAGTAATGAGGTGTTTGGACGGCCTTTTCTTGATATGCCTTGATCTTGAGTCTATGTATGGTGACGCTATGTCTGGCCCAGGTCAATAAAATTTGAATGTTCTGGAAAGAAAGGATTGAGAAGGAAAAATTTTCATTTGGATTATTTTCGACCATTCAGAGGAGCGTAATTTCAAACCCGGGATAATTTGAAATTTTGTTTCTCTGGGTGACGTTGGCAACCTAAATAAGAACAGGGCTGCTGGTCGGTGAAAATCACTATTCATTTCATTTATGCGTTGTCAGGATGGATAGTAACACGGAAATGGGGATAACCATAACATTTAAAATTTGAAGCTGAGAATAAGAAGATTAAAAAAAAAAAAAAAAAATCTCGGCATACCTGACCGAAACTAAAGACTAACAATTTGTTCCGAGACCAACTTCAAAGAGACGCAGATCAAGCTTTCGTCACATCGCTGCTACCAAAATCACTCGTTTTGTCTTCTTCCACAACAGCATTCTTCGCTACGGCAAGTCAGAACTTCACAATTACGAGAGGACTTTCACTATATCCCTTTTTAACAAAGGATGTTTTTGATTTCATCAATTGTAAGTCCCACTTTTAAAAGTGTCATTGGTCCTTACCTATAACTACAGAATGAACTCTTCCTAACACTATGTATACTACGCCTCTCAAGAGAGAGGGTCGAATCGAATCGAGCCGATAGTAGTTCACTCCAAACCAGACTGACAGTCATACTAACACCTTCCACATCTTGTATTATTATTTCGTATAATATACCTTCGTTACTTCTACTCTTGTGTTCGTGTTGTTCTGCCTTGGTCCTAACCTGGACCATAACAAAAAGAAAATTTTCTCTTTACCCAGCTTAGAATATTCTGAGTAAGCCTTTACACCATTCTTTCCTTTCCAATTTAAAAGTATTGTAAATAAACAAATTATTCCTGTTCACTTTCCCACCGAATAAGAGTCCTTCTTTTCTGTGCGCCTAACAACCCCTCCACACTAATTTTTTGTTTCCAAAAGTCAGCTCGCAAACATTTGATTCTTATCAGAGATAAAAATACATTTTCTGACGAATGACAGAGCCAGGAAAGTGTATAAGCAATTTTGGAAGGAGAAGTTCCCGATATTTCTGAGTCTTCTAGTCTTGATAAATGCGGAGAATATGCGCCTCTTTGGCAGTGAGTATTTGACATCTTCTGTGACAACATTAGGTCGGCGACAGTAACACCAGTCATCTTCGAAACCTGTTTCAAGGAAGAAATATTCATGTTGGGCTCTAAAGAGAGAATGTCGGCCCTCTTCTAAAACTACTCGAGATCTGCTTCCAAGGACCTTGAAATTCCTGTCGTCGGCCTACGAACTCACTCAACTACAAACTACAGATCTTCCCCTTCAACAAGAGCCCCGAAGAAATCTTATGTGAGTGTTTACCCCTTAAGAACAATTTACTTGCTTAAAGGACTTTTAAGCGAGTAGAGAAATATTTTGAGTAAGCCTTTAAATGAACATTTTTCTTCCTTTAAATTAAAGGAATTTTCTTGGCCCCTTCTTTCTCTCTTATTTTGTGTATATCCCTTTAACTTTTTATGTATGTAAATAAACATTTCCTTCTTCTTTTGTTACACCCCGAGCAGGAGTTTGAGACTTTATTCTTCCGCCCCAAAAGAGACTTGTCCGCTCTAAATTTTCAAGCCGCTGTTGCTTTTATCGATTCTGTCACCTTTAACCTTAACCTTTTCATGTGGGAAAGCCGGGACAAATTTCCCGCATATTCTAATCTTAATGGACAACCATGCGTTAAGATAACAATACTCGCGCCTGCAGTTGAAATTGAAATCATCATGCTGGAAACAGTACACTAACCACGGTATTGAATATTTTTTACTGCAATATTTCGAAAAGATTGAATTCAACATTTATGACTCGAGCATTATGGGAACACTGAGTAGATACTAATCTTGACGATAGATTGTCTCAGAATTTACATTGCACACTGTTTAGATGCTGAATTGTGTCAATAGGGCCATTAACAAGCTCTTTAACAATGGGAGATTAAAAAAAAAACCTGTAGTAAAGAACACGACTGAAATCAGAACAAACTTATTCATTGATCCACTTTTTGTGATTTTGGTGCTTTTTAGAGCTATTTTTCTATTGGAAGGACGAGTAACGACATTCTAGTTGCAAAACACTAACAACTGCTTCACCCGCTTGTTAACTAATTGCTTGGTCCTGCTAATTCTTGCAAATTCTAAAATCAACTAGTATTATATGGATAGAAAGGAGAATAAGCCAAAAAGGATTATCTTAAAAGTGACTTTAAGTACTCTTTAATTATTTACGATTACTTTATTTTATAAAATCGAAAGATCTAAAGAAATTATATATTCGTTATGTTTCTAAATAACTTGTCTTTCCAGCTAAAATGCCATAGTAGTGTTCTTCAATAAAAGTAACATTTTTTCTGGGTTGTTAAAATACTT
Source organism: Acanthosepion pharaonis (assembly GCA_903632075.3). Taxonomy (NCBI): domain Eukaryota; kingdom Metazoa; phylum Mollusca; class Cephalopoda; order Sepiida; family Sepiidae; genus Acanthosepion; species Acanthosepion pharaonis. Next base: position 14,052 of record CAHIKZ030002643.1, read on the forward strand.
ATTAGCGAGCTACGAGTATTGCGAGGGTGGGGGTATAAAATAAGTATGGTTTTACAAGTTGAGGTTGAGTGCTTTAGCCAATTATTTTTTCTCTGTATTTATTCAATTTTAGTTTATAGATTTTGTTTTCTTTTTAACTTGGTCAAATGCTTTTGTCTTTTAATTTGTGGATGATCACAATCAACAAACTGACACCATCAACAAGTTAGTCGATATTGATAAAAAAGATTAAAATCTTACTTTGATATTCTTTTAAAAATCAATTATCATTTTTTCAAAACTGATTTTAATAAAAACAGAAATTATACTGTTTATTTAAAATATTTTGAACCAAGCTTAACTTCGCTTCTGCACCGAAAAAATGTAATTTGAAAATAAAACAAAGCAGGTCATAACCTTTCGCGTCGCTTGACGATTGACGAAGGCACATTCATGACGTTTAGATAACTTACGGGAGGAGAATTCTTTCTACGGATGGAAGGAAGTGAAATTATTTAAGTGAACAAATTATTTACCTCGTTACTTTTAAGGAAAACTTTCAGCGCTCTAATTTTTTATTTTTATTTTTTATTTTATTTGCATTGAAGCCTTGTGCTTTTAACTATTGTAATCACTAAAACCGATGGTCTCGAATTTCTAGAGTTTTTCATAAAATTAGTTATGGGAGTGTTAATAAATATAAAAAAAATATTTCTGCCATGACTTTAATAACAAAAACATATTTATAATAATTTCGATCATCTGTGAATAGTTTCTGAAAGTTTCATTAACATCTGACAATTATTTTTATTTTTGCAGGATTTTCCAAATTAATGTGTGTAAATACAAAAATAACGCGCTAAAAATTATCTATGTTATTTACTACCCCTTGTTGCGACAAAGAGAAACAAGGTTTTTTAAATCAAAATTTAGAATATTCTAAAAAGATGGAAAAATTTTAAAATATAATTAAAAAAAAAATTTAGTCTATCCTCTTCATAAAAACGTAAGCATTTTGACGATAAAATTTTGTTTTCATAAACTTTGGCGTCTTTTTCATCAGACTATGCTCTATGTTTTAGCGATTCTGTGGAGTGACTTAGGTTAAAAAAACCCAGGTTGTGTGTGTGTGTGTGTGTGTGTGTGTGTGTGTGTGTGTGTGTGTGTTCCTTTATATATGGGATCGGATTTTTACATTTTTTCAGCCGATAAAACAAACATCCACTTTTTTTTTTGGCAGGTAGTATTTATTGTCTTGCACACACTTTTTTTCTTTATTTATACATTCAGAATGCTTTAAAAATTCCATTTACAAGACAATTGTTTATAATAAAATTCTAATTCTATTCAATCGAAGACTCATCATAATGATATTGAAAACAATGTTTTTGTTTGAGTTTGACCAATTCGTAAAAAAAATAAAAAAACTAAGACATGCGTGTCCGTCAACCTAAACAATAATCTAACGATCTCTACCGATTGTACGAATCGAAAAAAATCGGATAATTCTTCATCTTTAGGGAAAGATAATTCCACGTACTTTAGGGCCGTTTTACAAGGTTTTTGCAATTTGTTACAAAGGCAGATCAATAAGGCATTGGTTCTATTTGAAATTAATTCACTATTTAAAAGAAAGTTTTAAGAAATAATTTAAAAATGCCGACGTAAAAATCTGATAGACAAAAAACAACAATATTTCGAAGATGATAATTATTAAAAAAGAACACAGTACTTGTAATAAATTAATAAACCCAAATAAAGTTAATATTTTTTGTATTAGAAACAACGAGTGGAAAATATATTCAAATAAGAATTCTAATTATGAATCACCACAAGCAAAATATGCAATTTTTTTTACTGTATTCAATAAGTAAAAATCATAAATTGTAAAAGATTACAGAGAAAGGCTACCTACATTTTTCAACCGATTTCAACAAAACTTCACTTTTTTTGGCAGGTAGTGTTTCTTATTGTCTTGCACATTTTTTTCTTTATTTTTACATTCAGAATGCTTTAAAAATTCCATTTACAAGACAATTGTTTATAATAAAATTCTATTCACCAATCGATAGAACGATTGTAAACAATGTTTTTGTTTGAATTTGGGTTTGACCAATTCGTTAAAAAAAAAAAAAAGTAATTAAGACATGCGTGTCCGTCAACCTTAAACAATAATCTTTGTCAATTTTATTTTTCAGTCTTTATGATGGTCGATACTTGATCTATCTCTTACTGTTACATCCCCGGGCAACGCCGGGCTCTACTGCTAGTCATTATTATTCGAACAAATACGTCTAGTATAGGAAGAGAAATAGAAATTTTAAAAAAATTATAAAACATAAAGCTAAAATGAATATTATTGAAAAACAATAATGAAAATGAAGGACAAAGGAATGTCAGTCCTTGAATAAAAATATAACAATTATTGATATCCTTTCTAAATTCATGGACATTGATATGGGATCAAGAATTCCATGAAGAGGTTAATACTCAAAAAAGTTTTGGGTCTCTGCTTTAAACGGAAAAGTTTCCACTATTCAATAGCTAATAGTCTTGCTTATAGTATCCGCAAATTGTCTAAAAGGGAGGAAACGTTGCTTGGGAGTAAGTAATATTACTCATTGGTATATTCCATTGCAATATCTACTTCTTTACTTAGTGTCTTTGCTTGGGGATGAGAATGAATCATTTGACCAGAAATTGGGGTTTGGTGATGAGTTAATTGTATCTTTTTTTTTCCTACTATTTCACTTTTTTTTTTTTTTTTTTGGTTAGGACTGTTGTCAAAATCTTCAACCCTTTCTAAATATCAGCAGCAAATGTGTGTGTTACTCTATATCTCATCTAGGACTTAAGTTGTTGGCTAAGTAGTTTCATCAGGAAATTGGATACTGTTTCTTCTTTGAAGATCTATTTTGTCCAAGTTTACTTGGCAAATTTGAAGGAAAATTGTTAATATGACATGATGCTCCATCGAATATCCTAGCAAGGCTTTGACCACCTTATTGTCAGCTTCTTGCTGAGGCATATTGCTTCTGAGGCATTTCACCATGTAAACCACACACTTTATTACACTCTAAATTTACTAATCATAAGTCAGAAAATTTAAAATGCGTGCCGAACATCCATAACTGAAAACTTACAATACACTTTCTTTTAATAGTGTTTCTCATCATACTGACATTGCATAAGTTATCTGTCATCATACTACCAACATTGTTGCAAATACCATTCTAGCAACTTCTTCAAGTCTAGTCTTGACTCCGTTCCTAATGTCTCCAGCTACGCGTCTAAGGTTTGCTATTTCTCTTTACTGTCAATTACGGCTAAAATTAAGCTAATTTCCAGAAAAAATCTGATTACAATTCTTTATTAAATAAAATCAAGAACCCTGGCTCCTAATTATCCCATAAATTACGAAATTTCAATCTTTTTAGTGATTAATAAATAAATAAACTTTTATTAACTGATGTTGATATTGTTTATGACTAAGCCATGATTCTCATAAATTAAGTTCAATCACTTAAATCAATTAAAATTGACTATTAATTAATTACGTGTTTCCTTAATATTTTGTCACGCAATACTCACATTGCTTAAGGTAGATGTTATGTTGTCACCCATATAAAGACACGGCAACTCATTGTTGTTTAACTTCGGTGATCTGGTAGGCTTTTAGTGTGACTTGACCATAAGTGCCGTTAAATATAGTAGAAAAATAGTCTCGCCAAAACAGTTCCACCTATCTCTCTCCTTTGGGATTATTATCAAATTTGTGAGATGGGTGGCACCGTTTTATTTTATCTATTTTACGAATGTGGCACCATTTACGAGGCAGAGAAAGGAAGAGAAAGAAAAGAAAGCAGAAAGAAAGGCGAGACGAATCGTAGGTGATAAGCATCCACACACACGGCTAAGAGACAATGAAAATATTGATAAGTAACAAATGAAAAAGGGTGTCATTACAATGACAGGGAATTTCTGAGTAAAAAAAAGAAAGGGAAAGAAAGAAGGAATCAGATGTGTTTTGATAACGGCTGTGTTATCTAGGTGCGTAAACGAACGGCTGGACCACTGGCCAGGGAGAAATTCAAGTGAAAATGCTATTTCGATAAACAGAAACAGGCCACTAAAAAGGACTTTGGACAGATATGAAAAATTAAATGCCACACAAGCAGTGCCGCTGACCGAATTTTTTTCGACGAAACAACTTTGGCCTGCGATAATAAAATTATGTTATCAGGAATATGTACCGAAGGAAAATGAATGGGGACCCAGAAATTTTTTTTTTCTTTCTTGGAGGCGACAGACTGACTGAAAAAATGGGGGGGATATTTTTTTTTTGAAGCCATGTTAAGAAGACCACCCATCTTGATAAATTAGCGATAAAATACCTGACAAAACACCACTTGTAGAACAAGAGTTGTCATATTGTCCGTTCGTGGCTAGAGAAAATGATAACGGCGATTTAAGCGGAAGAAAAAAAAGAAAAGAGATAATTTTTTTTAGTTAAGCAAGATATTTTTTTTTCCCGAAACAAAGCCACGGATTGTTCACGCCCGACTAAGACATCATTGGTCAAGTGGTGGTCACGTGACGCACGAAGGAGGAGGAAAGATACCCGACCAAGACCTCATTGGCCGAGTGGTGATCACGTGACGCACGAAGAAGGCTGTCGACGCCCCATCCAGAGTATAAGTATGAGAAGCTGCTACAAAGAAGTGGGGAGGGCAGTTCACGCCCCTCAGAGGTATGGTGAGAAAGTGGGAGTGAGGAAAGGTTCCCAAAAATGGAAAAAGTGGAAAATCCTAACCAGAAATAAAAGAGGTGGATATGTATTTAGAATTATCGAGGAACCCCCGACGCCAACAGACCCACCCCGGTTTTGGTCGGCGTCCAATAAAAGCGAGGCCCCAACAGAGCGGAAAGTTCAGTTCGGGCTCCAGCAGAGAGTTTGAGTTTCAGTCTCAGTTGAAGCCGCCTCGAGATAGCTGACCAAGATTCACGCAAATTCCGGACTCCTCTTCAACCCAAGAACAATTATTTTGAAGAGCGACTTAGATCCAGACCACCGAAATAAGTTTTTTTCGACTTTCGTCCAAAGACACACCGAAACACCAATTTCTTAGAGAGCAAACAACTTGAAGCGTTAAAACTTGCCTAACGGAAAACGACGTGTCACAATCCACAGAACGGGTCGGGAGATAGATGCAGTCCTATGTATCGAACAACTAGACATAAAGTTTTTACTTTTTTCTTTGATACTTTGAACTTTTGAGTTTTCATTTTATTTTCTTTTATGCATATTTTGTGTATCACCCCCGTTGAACTCAGTTTGCATTACGGCCCCAACCACTGTTTGATCTCGTCTGCCTAAGATCAATTCACAACGTGGGTAGGCGGACTGGAGATCAATGCAGTTACCTTGGTAACCAGGCGTTAGATGCGAGTTGGGAACGACGAGGCTGATATCAAATCTAACCAGATTCCCACCCGAATCACCAAAAGGTTAGAACGTCACATTTGGGTGCCGCGACCGATACCAAGCCAGTTGGTCGTAACAGGACGAGACAACACGACTGACGCGACAGGCGGACGTCACGTTTGGAGCAGCGACACCCGAACGGAGCAGCGAGGAGCGAACAGCTGGCGCCGCGGCGAGGACGTCACAATTGGTGCTGTTTGGGGACGTCACAACTGGTGCCGTGGTAGATCAGGATAGAACGTCACAGTCGGCGCTGCGACCGGGGGGACGACGTCACACGAAACCTATATCATGAAATCAATTTAGTAACTCGTAAATAACACGTATGCATTATAATGGATAAAATTACGCAAAATCATGCTTTTTTGTTGTTCTAAAAGCCCAATTGGCTCTTGTTAATATGGTTTAGACAGGATGCGCGCTACACTAACCATGGGAACTGGTCTCGATCATCCAACTTACCAGCATTCTTGCTTGTACACCAATGAGGCACCATCATCAGAGATCGATCAGTTTTTTTTTTTTTTTTTTGAAAAGCTGCACCTGGTGCGTTCACAATTTATAGTGTAATGCACAAGCAACATCTGGTCAAAAAACCCTTAGTAAACACCTTCACAAATCATTAGACACTGTTGCCACTGCTGTAAATAAAATCAAAGCACATGCTGTCAATCGCTGACAAATGTTTCGACAACTCTATACTGAGAATAAAAATTTTGAACGTCTGTTGTTGAACACAAACGTCAGATAGCTGTCAAAAGAAGAATATATGAGACATTGCTATTAATTTCACAAAACAGCTGTTGAATTTTTCCAAGACTCCAATTCTGTTCCCTCTGATGAAATATCAATCTTATTTGTAACACGTAATCACAAAGTTCAACAAAGTTACTTTACAGATGCACGAAAATGGGGTTAAACTTAAAATGAAATCAACACTCTTCATGTTTCTGTCCAAATTTGTTATTCAATGTAGTAATGTAGAAGTCGTGAGTTCTAGTTTCCAAATCTATTTAAATAGCTCACTTGCCGTCCTGGGTAAGACGATAAACTACGTCTTACAGCAAGACCACTGATCAGGAGGTTTTGAGGAGCATGGAACCACATCTTAATTGCTGTTGTTCCCAGGTCCACCCTGACCCGGGGTGGTAGCACCTGTTATAGTCCGAGCTATGGGCAAATAGTTAACTCCCAAACTGGGGTCAAAACACTATGAAAATGTAAAAATAGATTTTAATACTAAAAATACTTTGTAAAAAAAATTATTACCAGCAATACATTTTTGAAAAAAAAAAATTACCAGCAATACATTAAAAAAAAATACAGCTATACATATTTTGAAAAAAAATATTACCAGCGAAGAAAAATTATTACCAGAAATAGATTTTTTGAAGGAAAAAATATTACCAAAAAATAGATTTTTGGAAAAAAATATTACCAACAATGAACATTTTGTCTGCATTAAATAACCCATAAACAAAACAAAGCAGGCTCACTTGGATGAACTACATAAATATATGACAGATTTCAATATCTTTTTGATCGATCTGTTCCTTGATATCAACACTAACGAAACAGCAATGGCAGAGGAAAAATGGATCTCGCTGGTATCATTAAGCTGAGGCAAAAGTTAAGATGTACAAAAACAGAAAGAAAGGCTATGACCTCTAAATAGTATTGTGAGAAAATCAAGATATACTTAGCCTTCTTGACATCATATTTAATAGAGCGTGGCTTCAATGCAATCGCCCAACTTGCTTTTTTTGTGAGCAAAGAAAAAACTATAAATCATTGTACATGGAGATGTAAGACTTCTTAGCATCTTCTAGTTCTACTGTAAGTTGCTGATATTCCTACACCAAACACATGTATCTCATTAAAAGTTTTTAGACAGTGTAGTTACAAGTGACTCTTTCATATTGTTTAATTAATTGGTCTACTAGGTTCAGTTTTATTCGCCAAATACATACATGTTTGAAGTGTTAAGATTAGATGTTGCTTTAAATATACAGTATATCTATGAGGTGTGTGCTTGTTTTATAGACACAATGGCAGGAGACATACTAGTGATATGACGTAGATGTGAAAAGTTTATGAACACTAATCTTGTGTAATCTTTTAGCATATCTGATTGGATCCTGTCAGTGTCGACTGATGATAGCAGCTTTTTACCGCTACTAGCCTGGTTAGATCTAATAGTAATGGAAGCGTAGCTTGCTCGAGTACACATATTTTCTAAAAATTATTTCATCCAAATATCACCAAATATCGAAGCTTAAATGCCATTACTGATACATACTGTTATCCTATGACTTTTTGGCACGTCTGTGTATCTTGGGAAAAGCAGCCCTGTCTTGTTGACAGCTGTCAAATAATGTCATTAACATGTTTCGCTAATTGACAGAAAAGAGCATTTGGGATAACCACTCTCTCATAACTACCTGCCCAGGATATTAATAATAATAAAAAAATAGCTGTTGACAAGAGTCGATAAGATCTTTTAAGATATTTTTTGTGCCGAAAATATGGTCTGGAAAATGATACACAAAGAGATGTCATTGTCTGCCCGAAATTTTCATGAAATTCTCGTGAGAAAAAAAAGTGTCATCAAAAATAAGACATAAAAGTTTTTCATTGTGGAAAGAAATTTTACAACATAAAAAAAAGAAAGGCATTTATCAAAGATGAGACATCAAATCTTTTGATTATGCAAGTCGGTCATTTTCGAGAAGCAAATATCGACAAGTTTTATGCAAGTTATTATGAAGCAATGCAATAAAGGCACCGATATTCAGAGAGCTTAAGAGTATTAAGACGGTTAATTGGTTACTTATTTTAGTGCATTATTTTACTAACAATTAATGCCACGTGACTCAAACAATAGTGCATTATTTAAAAAATTAGCCATACATAATCAACAGTACTTTTCATAGCCACCTGTCATGTATATTATTGCTAACTCAGACTGTTTTTTTACATAATTAACGCTGTTAATCGAAATAAGAGCTGTGTAATTTGTTGTGATAAAAACGGTGGATCTATTTGGTGACTGACTTTCACAATAGAAAAATAAATGATGCTTAGATCTTTGATAAATATTCATTAGTCAGTATCATGAAACAATTCCTGGCATCAGTTTACGAATGATTATTTTTCTTCTGGGTTCTATTTTCGACGCAAAGATCTCGATAAACAGAAACTCTTATCATCGTTTATGATGTTAAGAGTTTCTCTGTTTCTACCTACAATTATTATATTTGTAGCGAATTACTCATTTCAAACATAGATAGTTACGTTGCGCTTTCGTAACTAGCGTTATCTTGAATGTCAAATGGCCTTCATTGTCTGTTATTCATTACAACCACGTAGATTGTATTTCTGTCATAGAATACGTATCTGTCCACGAAGACAAACATTTCCCAATATATCGGCTTCGCTTTTTAATCTATTAGACAGACATTTTTAGTGATCGCCCGAGACAACTCTTATAAAATTGTTAGGTTTTTAATCTGTGTCAGATGAAATAGATATTTTATCGTCTTGTTTATTTATCCAACGGAGAAAATGTATATTTTATAAATACAGGGCAGGAAAGCAAGACTTGTAAAATTACCTTGACCATCAAAACTGGCATATCCTGCATATGTAGGACTATTGATATAATAACATTAATCAGTCATTGATAATGACAAAACGAATACTTCCTTCAATCATTTTCATCTTCAATTGAAGCTCTTTGATGTCAGCCTTGAGAACATTGATGTTTTTAATTAGGAAGTCTTGTTGGTGGCCTACCCCAATTTCTCTTTGTTCCATACAAGATTTTATGAAAAAAAAACTTCTTGGTAAAATATAATAAGGAAAAAAGTGCAATGGATCAGATGCAGAAACGATGGCAAGATAAACCTTCTTCATGGTCAATATTCTGCCAAAGCCATACCCATCAGTAGTTGAGTAATGCAGAACTAAAAACTGAAGGTTTTATTCTTGCTGTACAGGGCCGATGCTTGCTAACTAGAAATTATGAAGCGAATATGCTGAAAAATTCTGTTGACCTCAAATGCAGATTCTGTGATGACTATCTAGAAACAATTGGCCATCTTGTATCGGTATTAGCATCCACCGAATACAAAACATGGCTGACAGGGTGGGTCAGTATATGCATCGAAAAAATTGCAACTTTTATGGGAAGAAAACTACAAAAAATTGGTATGGAACCGAAACCCGATTATAGACATTGGACTTGTAACAATTCTATGTAACTTTAAAATGCACACAGACAGAACAATGAAAGCTAACAACCAGATATAGTGGTGAACGACCACAAAAACAAAATGTGCTTTCATATTGATATGGCAGTTCCTGCTGACTCTAAATGTATTTTTGAAGATCTTTAAAATAAAAAAAAAAATCACATGAAGATATCAATAATTCCAGTTGTGGTTGAGGCCCCAGGCCTGATAGATTCATTGAAGTGATCTTTGGCAGCCCATGCCTTAAAGAAATAGAAAAAAATTCTCACAATCACATTTGATACCCTACGAAGGGCTTTATCTATGTAAAATGTGTCTTTGTATTTATTTATTTTTTTACACAAATGGGCAGTGGAAAATGTAATGGTACCATTTCTGACTCTAGGTCACTGGTTGAACACGGAAGGAAATGAATACACAACAGAAATCAAAGGAAATGATAATTAATTAATAATAATAAAATATATATAATAAACTACTTTTCCCATATTGTAAAAAAATAACTATTTATACGAAATTGATATTTTCTTAACTCTCATCATTCGATTTCTACATGCGAATTCAAATACATTTTTATCCAATTATATTAATATGGAGTAATTTTCGGGCGATTGGTTTGCTAGTTAATATCAAGAGAAAATAAATTCTCCATTTAATGTCCAGTAGAAACTTATATTAATAATAATTTACTCATGCTGTCAAAAACGAAGGTATATCTTATTAAATCCTTACTGTTATGAGATACGTTTCACATGTGCATCATTAAATACTATTTTTGAACATTTGTATTAATATAGAACAATTAGTGAGGGATCAATTTATTAATTCATAACGACAGAAGACAATAAAAGAACAAGAATTAAGACAGAAGATAATCATTCACATTGCAAATTTTTGAAGATCAAAGTTGTCCAGAAAGTATGAAGTCGGAAGAGAGTTCTAGAAGCGTCGAGAAAAGAAACTGTTAGCATAAAACTTACGCTTACTATTATTAGATGATTTTCACAAATAGATATTTAAATATATTTTCCAATTATTATTGTTAGTATCATGTTAAACCTCTTCGACCAGCCTGCTATTATCATAACAAAGACACTGCCGCCTAGCGTCGCCAGTGTAAGAGAGATAACTCTTGCAGAGCATCATTTGGTATATGATATAGTAAGATGTAATGTCTCACCCTAACAGATTTCGCATTTTCCTTCAAGGTACTCCATTGCATGCTGCTTAACCTTCTTCTATGTGCCGTATACCCTCAGGACGTGGGTGATCATGGTTTGTCACAATTTCCTGCCTTTTATATCTTTTTGCTATCTCTCCTAATTCCTGTTCGTTTAACCATTTTCACAAGCTCATTGGATAGGTTATGCACTGTTTTCCGCTCTCTCTTGACTTCAATATGTCCTGTGAATATCAAATTTTCTAAGTCCCATTTTCTTCATTATGTGCTCTAGAAATTTCAACTGTCTGTTAAGTGTCCTTTTTGATTCTGTTGTCTCTAAAACTTCGTCATTGCTCCAATGTTCGGTCTATGGTATCCTCAGCATCCTTTTGGTTTCAAGTCTCTTCTTCATCTGTGAGGAGATTGTCCAGCGTTTACTCCCATATAAGAGGACTGATATTACATAACAGTTCACTACTCTTTTCTTTGTTTCTGACCAGATTTTCCCTGTTTCTTAATACTTTGCTTAGTTTTATGAAGGCATCTTTTACTATTCCATTGCGCCTTCGGATTTCATTGTCGCACTTTCCGTCCCCAGATATTTAAATTTTTGTACATGCTTAATTTTGGTATCTCCAAGTTGTAATTCACATGTTGAGCTGCTTCTTTTACTGACAACCATACATTGTCTTCTACAATTGATTAGTTTTCTCTTCTCGCTTTCCTTGCCTTCTGTAGAAATTCTTATACCTTCCTTTTTGTGTCTGCTATCAACACTGCCATATGCAAATCTAATGTTAAGATTTTGGTCGTCAATAAGGAATTCTGATAGGACTTTTAATTCTCTCAGAATCGCCTCACACTATATGGTGAATAAATTCGGAGAGGAAATACATTCTGGTCTGACACTCCTTCCTATTTTTGTATATTTACTTAATTCAATTTCTAACACTAGCTTATAAACGGTAACTGCAAAAGTTTTTACGAGCTCTCCAACTTCAAATACTTTTTATACGATTCTATTGTGGGAACATTGTTATTATTATAAATAAAATATAAAATAATAACAATGATAAAAATTATAAATAAAATAAAATTTAAACCTCGTTTAAAATAAACGAAAAAAAATAAAATAAAATTACTCCTAGCATGAAACAGGGACTGTTCCTGCCGGAAATACGGACATCCCGCCAAGAGACGTGAGATTCAATCCCTTTGCCCAGAACTGCTGAGATGGCAACATTTCAGTTATGTGTGATACACGCTTAGGCGATCATGTATCTTTTGAGGCAGGTTTTCTTTTTCCCGCAGTAGATTGCCATCCAAGACTATAGAACCTGGTCTGTCCTGCTATTTACCCATAGAAGTAGAAGATTCATACGTTTCCCAATGGTATTAGCACGTAAGTTAATGTAATGGATTCAACTGGAATTAGAATTTGGCTCTCCGATTTCTCAATCCAATCCCGCTATCCATTACTCCATCATGACTTAAAACGTGCTTAAAACCCTCCGTGTAAGGACTTGTGATATTACGAAATGACTTACTCTCTTCTATAACATGAACCTTATCAAAACTGCAATATAAAACACACACACACACACAAAATTGTATGAAATTACCATACAATTTAATTTACCATATTTTTTTTATTGTATAACGTTTGTTTGTTCAGTTTTTCCCGTGAACACAAGCCCAGTTTTTATAACCACATAGTGTGAGTGAATATACCTCAACGCTAGGCAAAGATTTTTGAGCTTGATGGCAACTGTTTTCTTAGGTCCATTTTTTCTGTATTGGTTTGGATTTCTTTTTATGTCAGTGTAAAAAGAAAAGGACACCTTTATAGCGATTGCTATGTTTTTCACACCCACATACACGCCAAGTCATTTTATTCGCTTGCGATTGGCTAATAAATTACTACTACCTTCGTATAGGACAATTTATCCATCGCAGTCGTTCCTTTGAATCTTTTTGGTTCTGAGCATACTTACCTATTCTATTTAGTACGAGTGTAGTGATTGGTTAATTTTTAACCAATCACATATTTTTAATATAAGATCAAGTTTTCCCGGGGTTCCGTGAGAGTCTACCTTTTTTCCTTAAATTGGGCGACTTTTCGCAAGTCGCCAGTAAGATTCAGTAAGATCCCAGCCGTCAACACAAATCCACGGTCTTGCTCAACGCACACACAGACAACGAATTTCGTAACTACAAACTTACATTTTCTCTCTGTAACTTTCGCCAAGCACAATTTACCAGAACCTTGTTGATTCAAACCAGTTTATTCACAACACATACCAAGCAATTGTATTTCTTCGTGTTATTCATTCTTCACATACAAACTTTACTCTAACAATTATTTCGGAACATTTATATCACAAGAGAACTTTCTTCAAACAGTTGATTACAATCAATCTACAGTTGAAGAGAAACAACTTCTTTCTCTTTAATCTACAATTATTTCATGCTTGTTGTATTTTATTCAATATCTATTTGTTGGTTAACAAATTGGAGCTGTTATTATTTCTTGAATCCTGTACGTAGAAGTATCATTAATATAAATAGTAGTAGTACCTATATATTTTGTACCCCGCTACACATTCAACCTTTTTTTTTTATAAATAGATTTGTTTACAACTAGTTTTAATTTTGGTGTGGAGACTATCATGAAAGTAAGTTGGAAACAAAAAGGTTAATAATACGAGGTTAACAACATAAATTCGAAAATGTTGTTCACATTTTGATTATCATACTCTAATAAAGCATATAGTCCAACTTTTTTTTTTTTTGCACTGTAACCTTTTTAATTCAAACGTTGAGCAATACCTTGATGTGTTTTTATTCAGTCATTCGTGCAGATTGGTAGACTAAAGTTTGTCATTTGAAACGCAACAAAAAAGAGAAAATCTGATCTCGAACCTGAAGAAAGAGTTCGTTACTCAGCACTTTTATTTGCGATTGCTTAAGTTATTTATTAACACATTTTTTTAATACCTTTACTGTTACTTTTGATAGCATGACAAAATAAGCAGGTTTGCTTCGTGTTTGCAAGACAAAAACTTGGTCAAACACGTTAACATAGCTGTTTGTATTGTCTTAGTTTAGATACTTCGATGAGATCGCTAAAAAAGAATATAGCATGTTGAAAAAGGTGCCGAACTTGGCGAAAACAAAATTTTATCGTTAAAATGTTTCTGTTATTATTAAGAGGAAAAAAACAAAATATTTTTTCAATTATTTTTAAAAATGTTTCCTTCTTTTTAGAACATTCTAACTTGATTAAAAAAAAAACTTCTCTTTGTATCACCGAAATTACTAAATAACATACAATTTTAGCGCGTTTTTTTTGGTTTTTTTTTGTATGACAGACATTAATTTGGAAAATCTTGCAAAAATAAAAATAATTGTCGGATTTTAATGAAACTTTCAGAAACTATTCACAAATGATGGAATTTATTATAAATGTTTTCCTTTTTTAAAGTCATGGCAAAAATATTTTTTTATATTTATTAAAAGCCCCAACTAATTTTATGGAAAATAGAAATTCATTACCGTACAATTTAGTGATTATATTAGTTAAAAGCACAAGGCTTTGAGGAAAGTAAATTATTTTTTTAATCGGACCACCTTTACCTGAAAATCAGCTCTGAACTGTAACATACAAAAAACGTTCTTAAATATTCTAAAATTAGGGAAAATAGTGTACAGTTTAGTCAATCTTTACAGAATATAAATTGTAAAGCTTATTACAATCAACGGACCACCAATATATTAAAAATCCAATTTCGCATGGCTTTTGTGTCCATAAAACAGCTGTAATTCAAATGTACAGAAGACCGTCCATGAAAACAATAAAACGTCACGTTAAGCGTTGTTTCCCTCTGTTACGGCCTTTATTTTTGCGAATTGTTCTTGCGAAACACGCGTGGAGAAGTTAATTTGATTTTTCAATCTCAACTGAGAATGGTACCTACAAGTATTAGGTACCTATGTTATGAAATTTATATGATCCTATTTTTAAAATTATCTCAGTTATGACATTTTTCCAAAAATGAAATATCAAAATTAATAATAAAATGAATAGAAATACAAATAACACAATATGTAATAAATGTACCTAAAATTATAGTATTTTATGTACACTTCTGATAAAATTCCCTAAGAAAGGTTCCTATAAATTAATTAGATACCTTTCTTATGAAATTTTCTCACTCTCAACAGTCTTATTTTAATTGTTTTATAATATATTTTCCATAAAGCATCGTAAACGTGAAAGCTAAGTACAAAAAAAAAAATTAGAGCGCTGAAAATTTTCCTTAAAAATAATGAGGTAAATAATTGTTCAAACAAATCTAAATAATTATGTTACTTCTGTCCTTCCGTACGATAACTTCCCCTCACGTAAGCTGTCAATACGTGATGAAATCGTCACTCATCACTTGTCAGGTGATACCAAATGTTAAGACCTGCTTTGTCTTATTTCAAACTACATTTTTCGGCGCAGAACGTAAGTAATGTTTGTTTCAAAATATTTTAAATAAACTTTATAATTTCTAATTTTCTTAAAATAAATTTTGAAAAAATTATAATTGATTTTTAAGAGAATTTTAAACGGAGATTTTCATTATTTTATAAAATGGAATTTTGCTGACTCAAAAAAAAAAAAAAATACAGAAACAAAAAAAAAATACAGAAACAAAAAAAAAAGAAAAAGATTTTTAACGAAAATTTCGGCCGTGCTACGAATGATTAAAAAATGTAAAAAAAAAAAAAATACCCCAAAATACTTTGATCTTTCCTCTAGATAATAACATAAACATTTAGACAGTAGAAAAATATTTTCATCAAGTTTAAGGCCCTATCATGCTATACTCTATTTTAGAAATGTTTGTCGCGGTATCTACCTGTACCTTAGTTAAATTAAACTAATGTGCGTCAAAGGCAAAACCTCAAGACACACATGTGCCTCGTGTGGCAAGGAATGTGTTAAATCATTTTGTCTTGATTTCAAAAAATAGAAAAGACGAAATAGTTTTGTTGATACTTGGTTATGTGTGAATATAGACGCGGCTATAGTAGATTGTGAGCCAGTTAATCGTTAAATTTAGTAATTTTGTTTAAAACACATCTCTAAGACAAATATTGGATTTTAAAAAGATATTTGTTTTTTTACATTTCTGGTCTATAATGGCGGTTTGACGAGTAACGTGACAAAATTTTAAAATATCTAAAAACTTTATTTACATACGGAAATTTATTTATCTTATATGGATTAGCTTTCAAATTAAACCAAAATTGTACTAAAAAGAACGTATTTAAATTATTTCGAATATGTTTTCAAGGTTTTCCAACTTTGGCGCTACTTAAACTTTAACTACTAGATATTTCAATCAAAGTTTTGTATTTATGCAAAAAAAAAAAAAAAAAAAAGAAAAAAAGAAAGGGGAATCATATTTTTCATATGCATTTAGCATGATTTTTAAGCTATTAAAGTATTTTTCACAGGCTTCCTCTGATATCACTGAATCATTCAGATAAATTGTAATCCACCATAAAGAACGATTCTGGTTTTGATTCGATGAAGTCTTTAACTTTAATTTATATCTAGAACTTTGTGGAAATTATAACCAGACAAAAACTGTTGCATGACTCTCTCTCTCTCTCTCTCTCTCTCTCTCTCTCTCTCTCTCTCTCTCTCACACACACACACACACACAAAAGTTTGATGGTAATATTTTTTTATGTCTTATGTAGAAGACTTTCTCATCAGCTTTTTCCTTGATCGCATTTGTAACAAAAGATTAGGAACGAGTATTGTCAGACAGCGAAATCAATTCGTATTCAAATGGGCTGGTGACTCACTGTAAAATAAGATTTTATAAGCAATTCTTAATAAATAAAAAAAATCTCTCCTTGAATCTCATCACATACAGGATGGATTTTCGCCAGTGGATTTCTAAATGGAATCTACTAAAGTAAAAAGACTAGATTTCGAGCTTTTTCTAACATTCCGTCTATATGCAATGTTATTTGATGTGATTTGCCTCACTTTGGCCTCAGGTCACTTTTCACGTGTTGTAAGGTCAGAGTAAACCAGGGAAGATATTTTGGTAACAGAAGCCTTTAGCATTACAATTTCAATGTTCATTCTACACACATTTTGCGAGTTGAATTACTAAGCTAAAACCAGAGTAACGAAATATCCAGCGAGGATTGAACTCATTACTTAACAAAGAGGTTGTTGGGGATGTGCAGAATTAATTAATTGTAATTGAGTGAATCAGAAGGAATTTGTGTAGGTTGCGTGACTTTCTGCATCCACAAACAAATAAATAAACGAATTTTAAATACAATCAAAAACAAGACATATTCAATTTAGAAACCAACAACACATTTATATACAATTAAAAGTAATATATATACAGGATATTTTGGTATATGTTACTATGGCAAAGTGTGTGTGATATTTGAGATTTCGGTATGTCTCTTTTTGTATCTGTATGTTCAGTTACAGTCTTTCTGGTATTGTGTTAATTAACATTAAAAATGTCGATGTTAAGTGTTTTTAGGAATGAGTTCTTATAGAGTGGTCTACCTTTGACTGTAATATTTCTGAATCATTCAAATGTTGATTTTTACTTAATAATGTAGTGAGTATAGTTCACTTTGGATAAGCAAAGTTGTTTTAGGTTTGTGATTTGATGTCCACAGAGTTGGTCGAGTTTAAATTGCAAGTGAGTCAGCGTTGATGTACTTTTGCGCGGTAAAGTCGTGATTTCGAGTGACGTGGAGTATGTTGGCAATTTCTCTGTGGATGTTCGTCTCTGACCCTTTTGGTCAGTCGGTATTTTCTTTTATATGTTTTTGAAAGTCCAAAATCGGCTCAAAGAAGTTGTTCCCAGCTCGCCTCCAACGTCTGGTTACCGAAGTAACTGCTTTGATTTCTAGTCTAACCTACCCACGTTGTGATTTGATCTTAGGCAGACGAAATCAATCAGTCGCCGGGCCGTAATGCAAGTCGAGTTCGAACAAAGGGGTGATATCGCACAAGTATGTGTAAAAAGAAAATAAAATAATAACTCAAAAATTCAAATGTGTTAAAAAAGGATAACAATATTTTATATCTGGTTGCTGAATACAGGACTGCGTCTTCTTCCCAACCCGCTATATGGATTCGTGACACTTTGTGTTTGTTAGGCGAGTCTTAACATCTTAAGTTGTTTGTTCTTTAAGAAACTGGTTTTGGTGTATCTTCAGGCGATATTCGTAAAACTTTTTTTTGGTGGTGTGAGTCTAAGTCGTTCTTCAAAAATAAATTGTTCTTGGTTAGAAGTTGAGGTCGTGATTTGCGTGGAATCTTTCAAGTCAGCTTTCTGCGAGGCGGGTCTTCAGAGTTTCAGCTCACTGCAACTGGAACTCGAACTCAACTGAACTCCAACCCAACTGAACTGGAACTGAACTGGAACTGAACTGCTTTTCACTCGCTGCGACTCTGCTTATATGGACGCCGACCAAAACCGGGGGTGGGCTTGTCGGGGTTTGAGGTTCCTTGATAATTCTAAATCCACAATCCACTTCTTTGTTTTCGGTCAGGAAAATTTTATTATTTTCATTTTTTGGAAGTTTTTCGTCCTCCCACCTTCTTCTGTTCTCATATTGGTATCTCACCATACCCTCAGAGGGTGTCAACGGGTTTCCCCTCTCTCTCACAGTGGCATCTCTCACCTATCCCTTCAGGGGGGGGCAACACAGGGCCCCCCTCCTTCTTCACATGATTACCTCCGCCTAACGCTCACGCCACCATTCAGCCAATGGGCGCTCAGCAGCGTGGGTGTGGCCAGACTAGCCTCGGTTTAAAAAATCTTGCTCAAAAAAAAAAAAATCTTTTTTTTTTTTTTTTTTTTTTTTTTTTTTTTTCTTTCTGCCCGCGTGGTCCCTTAACTCTTATCTTAATCGAATTTCATATGGAATTCGTCAACGAGATTTTCGCCAATTATCAAGTGGGTGGTCATCTGACGTTTCGCACAGCCAATTTTTCGTCCTGATAAAATAATTTTTCTTATCATAGCCAGTCCCGACACAAAACAAGATGTTTTCCAAACGACTTCGGATATAGATTCCCAAATGACAGATTTTTTTGTTTTTTAACTCTGTGGTTGGTCCAACGGACATTTTTTTTTTTCGGTTTTGGCATGACCTAATTAATTTTTATCTCTTTAGAATTCTTCGGGAGGTGTCAAAAGGGAGGTCACTTGTCCGTTTGAAATTTTCACCATTGCCATGGGCAGATTGGATATTTTATTCGCCGCCCCGTAACATAAATTAAATTAAATCCGAACATCAGTTTTTTTTTTCTCGCTAATGAAAATAAAACCTTTAGCATTTTTTTTTTGTTAAAAAATAACATCGCTTAGTGTCCTTTTCGTGATGGCTTCTTATCACCTAAATTTAATTCTCGCCTTTTTTTTTTTTTTTTTTTTTTTTCTAGCAACCCTAAATAGTGCCATAATCCTCCCCTAACCTATTTTGTCATTTACTTGTAAATGACACCTAAACCCAAATACACTATTTAGCATGCATCATGCATCTGTCCCACGCAATTCTATTCTTTCTTTTTTTTTTTTTACTGTCTTACATGCAAGGTGATGTTCTTTTCATCTTCTTCTGTTCTACATGCAAATGTAATGTTCTTTTCATCTTCTTCTGTTTACATGCAAATGTAATGTTTTTTTTCATCTTCTTCTTAGGTTTACATGCAAATTTAATGTTCTTTTTCATCTTCTTTTTTCTACATGCAAATGTAAATGTGCATGTTCTTGTGGTCTACATGCAATTTAAAATGGTGTGTGTGCCTGTGGGTGCATGTGTCATTATGGCTTTTTTTTTTGGTCAATGTTTTTCTCTGCTGCTGTAGGAGGTTTTCCGCCGCACGTGTCGGTTTCACGCCAGCCTCCTCCGCCGGTCTTTTTCTGCAATTTCTTCGCCGATTCTGTATGAGTAAGAACACTGCTCGGCATCTCCCTCTCGAGTTGCTGCATGCTCATTTGATTACCGCTAGTTAATTTCCTCTACATTCTAATCTTCCATATTGCCATACCCCCTATGGCTATAATTATGAATGTACCCATCATTGCCGACCAACTTATCGCGATCTGCTCATTATCTTCCCAAGCCATACCTTCATTTCCCAACGCACTTAACTTGTCCCTCAATTGATCCATATCAATCTTTTCTATCGGCTTCATTAAGTACTGGCATTTTATTCAAGGTAACATTGAGGAATCCCCTCACTATTGGCTCCCACAACTCTGTACAATTGACTAAGCTTCTGCCAATCATTTCTATGATTGAATCTTTCTCTTCATATCTTTCTTCTTCCTGGTAATGGGGGGGGGGGGAAATAGATATCCCAAATGCCGAACATCCCATGGGTAACTTTAACAGGGATAATGGTGGCTTTACTCTTTAATGTCCTTGTGGACTCTCCCCACATACCCTAGACAAGCTGATGGGTTTCTGTGTGGCCACTGCCCCACCCCTTGTCTGAAACACTGATAGCTTGTGGTAATGCCGTGTTTGCTAATACCTCTACTTGACAAGTTCTCTTAATTCCCTCTTTCTTCCCTTCAAACAATTCTAGTATGCACATTTTGTGGTTACCAGCTATATAGATAGGGCTTAACGATGTACAAGTCCCTAGAGCATCATTTCTACACTTAGTTTTTTCTAGCTTCTTCAGCTGTTAGCAACATGAATTTTGTTCTACCCGAATTTAAAGCTATGTATTCTGTTTCCATCTTGTACCTTGCTACCACCATTCGTGTGGCTACCATCATCATCATCATCATCAACCCTTTCATTTTGATCATTCCTGCAAGGCAACAAAATTCTCTTCTTTTTTATTCTTCATAACCATTCGGTCTTGTTCAATTCTTCACTCAATTATTCCATAATTTCTTTCTAAGTTTGTAACCCTTCAACTCTCTTCCTCCCCTAACTAACTCCTAGCAGACAGAATGGTCCGGACAGGTGCGTGGGGCTCCCACTTCAAAGGTCGTACTTCATGACACCACTGATGGCCAGTTAGCAATGCCAATAATCTTCTTCCGTCCTTCGTGAGGTGCAGCTCGCGACTCCATCCCCTCCATCCACATCCACCACAGTCAGCCCAGGTAGGTTTTGGATGAGCCAGTGTCGTTATCTGTCGACACCGAGTGCTTCTATTCTGCACAGCCTTCTTTGTTCTACTGAGACTTGGGGTTCTCCACCCTTCTCAATCTCACTTCAGAAGTAGTTTTTGCTCGACCTCTAACCTTCCCTCTGTGTTTAATTTCCGTTCAGTAGGTGTTTTGTCCTCTTCTTCCTCTCCTGATTCTTCCTTCTGTTTCGAGTCCGCGCCCTGGACGTCTTCATTACTTCTTGACTCGATGTCTAAATCTCTCCTGTTTCTTAGTCTTTCTTTGAGCTGGGAAAGGGGTATTTGATCCTCCTCCTCCCACTCGTTGAACTCTTCGTCTTGTTTAGGGTGCCTCTTTTTAGAGCCCTTGACTGCTTGATTGGATCTCTTCGTTTTCTCTTCCTTTTTTTTGGGCATGGGGGTGCGATGGTGACATCACAGGGTCTCCTCTGCACCGATTCAGGCGACGACTGAACGCCGCTGATCCCCGCCGAGGGTTCCAACTCCGTTACTCTGATCGCTTAGTTTATCTGGCTAAGTCGATCTTTCTCTTCATTTTCCTCGGAATCTTCCTCCGTCTCCATTTCTTCCGGCTCAACCAGAGTTACCTTCCTTGTCCTTGTCTTCTTAGGCCTCGGTTCGCTCATTTCCAGGTTAGCTATTTCAGCCTTCTTCAGATCGTTGGCATGGACCCTCCTTGCTCGTCCTGCCACTTGATCCCATATTACATATGATACTGGACCCGTCTGCTCTACTATCCGGTAGTACGGTTCCCATCTTTGGTCCAGCTTTCCTTCTCTCTGGTGGATTTTATAGTAGACAGGGTCTCCAACCTTCAATTCTACTACCTTTCTTTCAGCATTCACTCTCTCATTTCTTCTCTTCTGTGCCCTCTTTATTCTTCTTCTGGCCTGTACAAATATTTTATGTTGTTGTTCCAGCAACAGCTGATGATGATCTTCTCCCATATACTTTCTTCGGGGCTTCAACAGGTTATCCACAGGCAGGACCACGTCTCTGCCAAACAACATAAAGTAAGGAGAAAATCTGGAGGTTTCGTTTATCGTAAACCTCACGGCCGCCAGAGCCTGCGTCAAATACAAATCCCAATTTCCTGTATTCTCTCTGGCCAGCTTGGCCAACACATCTCCCAAGGTTCTATGAAACCTTTCCACTTTAGCGTTTCCTTGGGGGTGATATGGAGATGTTTTTACGTGCTCTATATTCAAACCTGTCAGCACCTCTCTCATTATGCTGTTTATATTCTCTGTGCCATTATCAGTGACAAGTTGCACAGGGGCGCCATACCTAGGGAAGATTTCACTTATTATCAAATCGGCTACAGTTTTAGCCTTCTTGTCTGGTACTGCAAATGCCTCAGGCCAATTTGTTAGCCAATCGACAAAACTCACTATATAGTTGTTTCCTTGTGCAGTTTCCCCATATGGTCCTGATACATCCATACTCACTTTCTCGAAGGGGAAGTTCGGCACGTCCATCCCCTCCAATGGTGCCATTTCCTGCCTTCTTCTCTGCGACTGGCACACTACACAGCTCCGAACATAGTTAGTGACCTCTCCGTACAGTTTGGGCCAATAGTACTTTCTCCCTATTAGATCATATGTTCTATCAATTCCCATGTGACCCAACCTCTCGTGGCACTGTTCCAATATCTCTGGTCTTAAACTTTTGGGCACATACAACTTGAGTTTGACTTCTTCATCCCTACCTGAGAGATAATACAGCATTTCCTCTATTATTGCATACTTGGTGGTCTCTCCTGCCTCCACCATTTCTCTAAGGGCAGCTATTTCACTGTCTGCCTGCTCCTTCTCAATTCTTTCTGTCCAGTAGGGATCGGTTATTATCTGTGCGTCCCCTTCCTCGTCCGATTCTAACATAGGGCGATCTTTTAGCTTATTAGAGTTAATTACTCCGATTCTATAGGCTTTATCATCTACTCCCTG
Organism: Acanthosepion pharaonis; assembly: GCA_903632075.3. Lineage (NCBI taxonomy): Eukaryota > Metazoa > Mollusca > Cephalopoda > Sepiida > Sepiidae > Acanthosepion > Acanthosepion pharaonis. The sequence continues at coordinate 37,078 of CAHIKZ030002643.1, forward strand.
CTCTACTTTTACAGATCTTTCTTCCAGTTGTTTCGGTATTCTTGAGAGTAAATCTGCACACGTGTTTTCCTTCCCTGCCAAATACTCTATCTTACAGTGGTAGCCACTTTAGCGCCCACTGTTGAATCTTATTATTTGTCCATTCTGCCTGCAGTAGGTACTGCAGAGGCTTGTGGTCTGTTTTTAGTAGTAGTCCAGTTTTTGGAGAGCATACATAATAGCATATGCTTCTCTTTCTATTACTGGCCATCTCTGTTGTGTCTCTGAGAGCTTATGAGAGAGAAAGTATATCGGTACCTCCTCTGGTATGCCTGGCACTGGTCCTTCTTTATCGGGACACGGCTGGGTAAGAACTGCTCCTACACACTGCTCACTGGCATCAGTGTATAGTACCATGGGCTTGCTGAGGTCTGGGTACGTCAGCAGTGGGACGGCTGTCAACTGTTCTTTTAGCGTATCAAATGCCCGTTGACAGTCTGTCCACTTGAACCTAGCGTATTTCTTCGTCAGGGCTACTAGGGGTATGGCAATTCTCGAGAATGCCGGGACGAATCGTCGGTAGTACCCTATAGCTCCTATAAACCCTCTTACTTGTCTCACTGTCTTAGGTTCTGGCATTTCCCTTATGACTTTCACCTTATCCATGTCGGGTTTAATACCGTCTCCGTTTATAACAAAGCCCAAATATCTAGTCTCCTCCTTCAGAAACTGACACTTCGACAATTTCAATTTTAAGCCGTGCTTTCTTAACCTTCCCAACACTTGTTTTAGATGAAAAAATGTTGTTCTACTGTTTCTGAAAATATCAAAATATCATCTAAATATGCCATGGCAAAGCTCTCGCATCCTCCTAACACTATTGACATCAGCTGTTGGAAGATTCCCGGGGCATTAGCTAAACCGAATGGCATCACCCTGAACTGAAACAGTCCCAGGTGACACGCAAATGCGGCCTTTTCCTTGTCAGCCTCATCAAGGGCTACCTGCCAATACCCGGACCTCAAGTCCAACGTAGAGAAGTACTTCGCTTTCCCTAATAATGCCAATATGTCATCGATTAGTGGCAATGGCACCGCCAACGGCTTCGATATAGAATTCAGTTTCCTAAAATCTACACAAAAACGGTGCCCGCCATCTTTCTTACCTACTATCACGATTGGAAAGCTCCAAGGGGAGATCGATCTTTCGATCATCCCAGCTTCCAACATCTCTTCTACTGCCTCTTCCACAAGGGGTCTCTTATGAATAGGTGTTCGGTAGGGCTTCAATTTCACAGGGGGGTGATCGCCGGTGTCGATTTTCATTTTTACTGTGTGGGTCTGGCCTAATTCCTTATCTGATTTGGCCACCACATCTCGATTATCCCTCAGCAGACCTCCCACTCTGGCCCTAAATTGATCAGGTGCCAATATATCTTCGTCTGCTATTCCTTCTGTTTGCTCTACGAGTTTTCCTCGTTTCTCCTCGAATCTCACTCGATTCCGAGTTCGTAGGGGTAATGCTTTTCCTATCTCTTCCCCTCTCTTAACCTTTATCGTCTTTTGGGCCTGGTTCACCATCATAATGGGCACTAATTCAGCTGCCTCCACTACTGCCTCACACAGAGTTACCTCATTTTCTTCTAGGCCCTTCCCTTCTACAGGGACCAATTGCAGGGTTCCTTTTCCTATTTTCTTCCCTGACATTAGCCTACCCTTTCCCGACACCGCCGTTCTGGGGGGTAGCTTTACATCTTCCTCCACCACTATTGTTATATCTTCTTCCGGTGGGCATCCCAATGGCGTTCTCTCGCCATTCACTACCAGCACAGTGGGGTTGAACTCTATCCGAGCCCTCTGGCTCTGAAGCCAATCTTCTCCCAAGATTGCCTCCGTACACAGGTTGGGGGTTACGTAGAAGTTCTGGGTACTTTTTAATTTCCCAATCCTCACAGGGAGTCTCGCCATCCCTTTTATCTCCGGGGGGGTCCATCTGCCTGCTCTATGTCCGCTTCCTGTAACCCATTCTTCTGTTTCACCCGCCTGTATGCTTCTTCTCTCAGCAACGAAACAGACGCTCCTGTGTCTATCAGGGCTTTCATTGCCCTACCCCCTATCTCTGCCCTACAAGATAGCCCCTTCTCTTGCGTCGGCGAAGAGAATACTTGGGCTTTCTTTTTCCTGGGTTCCCACCTTTGGGTCATTCCAGCCATAGGTGCCGGTAGCAACAAATTCCTTTGATTCTTCTCACATGGAGGAGTTCTGCGTTTTCTGCTCTGGGCGGTCCCGGCTTGACCTCTCCCAGTCTCTTGCGGATGTTCCTAAGAACACAATTCCTCTTCAGGTGCCCTGGTCTCCTACAAAACCATCACCTTCTTGTTGGACAGTTTTACCGCAAAGTGGCCCACCTGGCCACATATCCAACATTTTACTCTTCCTCTCTTCAACTGGGCCACCCTCTTCCTTATTCCTGGGGGGACCTGCCCTCTACCCATGTAAATGGCATGGAGGAGTTCTCCCTTATTCCTCCTCCTAAGTGGCTCTCCTGACCACATGTGCAACGTTTTACTTTCCTGCTTTTTAACTGGGCCACCCTCCCTCTTAATTCTGGGGTGGCCCGCTGGCTTTTCCCTGGTTTTGTCTTTTGGGCTCGGCCTTCCTTAACGATATCGGTGGGGCACCTTTTCTTAACCCGCACCACTTGGCTAGGTGTCCCTTCTTCCCACACCTAGTACATTTATCCTGTTCGAAGTCTGGGGGCAAACCCCACTTCGTCGGACATTCCGCTGCTCTGTGGTCCTCATATCCACATGTCCAGCAGACCAGCCCGTATCTACCCGGCGTGGGCTTATAGAACCCATGCCTTGTTGACCAAGCCTTTCTATTGGGATCTCCTTCCCACACCTCAGGCTCATCCACCTCTAGCTTGACCTTCCGATTCCACGCGGGGGGTCTCCCTCCTTCCCCCTTTCTTCCGACCTCTCGACTTAGCTCTTGCTTCTTCCCACCTCTTTTTACCTTCTCCCAAACTCCCTGGCTCTCTTTGGCCAGCGCCACTGCTGCCGATAACCTTAGCGGTCCTTCCTTCAAAACATCGTGACGAACACGCTCGTCACTGAGCGCTTCCACATACAGATCAGCCAACTGGGCCTGCATGACCGCATTATTTCTCACTACCTCTGGGAAAGCTAATAACGACAGCTTCTCCGCTCGGGTCCCCAATTCTCCAGGGGTTTCGTCCCTCAGCTGCGTCATCTTCAGGAGAGCTCTCATGGGCTCTATCGCCGTCCCCTCATCAACGAACTCCCGAGTTAATAATTCTTCCAGTCTTTCCCAAGTCAAGTGGGGCTCACTGGCTAAGAGTCCTTTTACGAACTCAGACGCTTTCCCTCTCGTGGTATTATACGCCAAATATAGGGTTTCTTGGTCTGAGAGTTTATATATTACGCGGCTCTTATCCAAGATTGCCAGCCAATTCCTAAAATCCCTTTTACTACCGTCAAATGCTGGGACCCTCGGTCCACCCAACAATTTTCTTAGGTCTGCTGACAATCCCTGTTCAACCCCCTCTTCCTCTATGTCTACCCTATCTGGCTCATAGTCAGACATATTTAACACAGCAAAAGAAAAACAATCAGAGCAGTAACAATCGAAATTGGGAGATTAACCGAAAATAAAGTGTCCTACCTGACAGACGATTTTCAGCTCGTTCCTCTCAGGTTCCGGGTTGTCGTACTAGAGTATCTGGAACCGTATGTTTATAGTTAACCAAAGTCCTTTGGTTCCCACTCTAGTCTGTTTCAATTTGAGTCCTTAAAACGCTGTGCGTTGTCCTGATCGAAATTTTCTGCAACTCCTGCGGCAGCGGTTGATCCAGGGTCTTATCCTGTTGTCACGACACCAATTGTGACGTCCCCCGGTGTCGCTGCGCCAAATGTGATGTCTGCCTGGCTGCGCCCGCCGTGCTGTCCTGGTCGCGGCGCCAATTGTGACGTCACCTCGTCTGTCTCCGCGCCGTCGCCGTCCTATCCTGTCCTGTGACGACCAATGTGACTTGGTATTGGTCGCGGCACCAAACGTGACGTTCTAACCTTTTGCTGATTCGGATGGGAATCTGGTTAGATTCGGTATCAGCCTTGTCGTTCCCAGCTCGCCTCCAACGTCTGGTTACCGAAGTAACTGTTTTGATTTCTAGTGTAACCTACCCACTTTGTGATTTGATCTTAGGTAGACGAAATCAATCAGTCGCCGGGCCGTAATGCGAGCCGAGTTCGAACAAGGGTAATATCGCACAAGTATATGTAAAAGAAAATAAAATAATAACTCGAAAAGTTCAAATGTGTTAAAAAAAGGATAACAATATTTTATATCTGGTTTCTGAATACAGGACTGCGTCTTCTTCCCAAACCGCTATATGGATTCGTGACACCTTGTTTTTGTTAGGCGAGTCTTAACATCTTAAGTTGTTTGTTCTTTAAGAAACTGGTTCTTGGTGTATCTTCAGGCGATATTCGTAAAACTTGTTTTGGTGGTGTGAGTCTAAGTCGTTCTTCAAAAATAAATTGTTCTTGGTTAGAAGTTGAGGTCGTGATTTGCGTGGAATCTTTTAGTCAGCTTTCTGCGAAGGGGGGTCTCAGAGCTCTCAGCTCACTGCAACTTTGCCGAACTGAACTCAACCCCAAACTGGAACTGAACTGGAACTGAACTGCTTTTCACTCGCTGCGACTCTGTTTATATGGACGCCGACCAAAACCGGGGTGGGCTTGTCGGGGTTTGAGGTTCCTTGATAATTCTAAATCCCACAATCCACTTCTTTGTTTTCGGTCAGGAAAATTTATTATTTTCCATTTTTGGAAGTCTTTTTTCGTCCTCCCACCTTCTTCTGTTCTCATATTGGTATCTCACCATACCCTCAGAGGGTGTCAACGGGTTTCCCCTCTCTCTCACAGTGGCATCTCACGCCGATCCCTTCAGGGGGGCGTCAACAGGCCTCCCCTCCTTCTTCACATGATTACCTTCGCCTACCGCTCACGCCACCATTCAGCCAATGGGCGCAGCGGCGTGGGTGTGGCCAGACTAGCCTCGGTTTAAAAAATCTTGCTCAAAAAAAAAAAAATTATCTTTTTTTTTTTTTTTTTCTTTTCTTTCTTTCTTTTTCTGCCCGACAACAAATCTTAGACTCTTATCTTAACCGAATCACCTGGAATTTATCAATCGAGATTTTCGCCAGCATCAAGTGGGTGGTCATCTGGAGATTTTCTACAGCCAATTATTCGTTCTGATAAAATAATTTTTTTCATTCCAGTTTGGACACAAAACAGATGTTTTTTCCGACATAAAATGTTAATGGTTTTTTTTTTTTCTTTGACATGGGGTGGTCCAACGGACATTTTTTTTTTCGGTCAGAGCTTGACCTAATTAATTTTTATCTCCAGTTTCTGTTTCTGTAGGCCACTTGACCAATTTGAAATTTTCATTATTGCCATGGGCAGATTAAATATATTTTATTGTCCGCGTCGATCATAAAATAAATCAAATTAAATCCCACATCCGCGATCTGTCCTTACTTTCTCGCTAAATGAAAATAAAACCTTTTTACTTTTTTTTCTTTTGTTAAAAAAATAACATCGCTTAGTGTCCTTTTCGTGATGGCTTTACGAATCTTATCACCTAAATTTAATTCTTCTGTTGTTAAGGTGAGGTTAGCTTTCTCCGATGAATTAATGTAAGTTAGTTTGGCACAGTTCTGTAGTGCATCTTTTGCATTTTGAAATGATCGTAGCTCATCTTATGATAGTGATATCTGCGAATTTTTTCTTTTATGCAGAGACAAAATATTCGTCAGTGGTAATAAAATTGACGCACAATTCAGGATGGACTGTCGATAGTAGTTAATATGGCGGAAAAAAAATCTTCTTAATTGCTTCAATGTGGAAGGTGGAGGATAATTAGCTATCGCAGTAATTTTCTGATCCAAGGGAGTCAATCCATGTTGGTCTAAAATGTGCCCGAGGAAAGTTAAACTCGGTACTGCGAAAACGCATTTATCAATATTTAGTTTTTACCGTAGTGTTGTAATCTTTTGAGAACTGCATTTAGATGTTCACAGTGTTCTTCATGAGACTTGCTTGCTATGAGTATGTCGTCTATATAAACATATGTGTAGGGCATTCCGCGTAGAACTTCGTCTATTAGCCTCTGGAAAGACTGCGCCGCGTTACGCAATCCGAAGGGCGTTCTCGTAAATTCGAAGAGTCCGAAAGGCTTTGTAATAGCAGTTTTCGGGATGTCGGCTTCCTCAATGGGGATCTGGTAATATGCCTTTTTAAGATCGAGCTTGGTGAATACTTTAGCACCTTCTAGCGAAAGGGCGAAATCTTTAATATGCGGGATTGGGTATTTGTCCGGGACGGTCTGCGCGTTTAGTAACCTGTAGTCGCCGCACGGACGCCAGTTGGCTGAGTCAGCTTTAACAACCATATGTAGAGGGCTGGCATAAGGACTGGCTGAAGGACGGATTACACCAAGTTTGAGCATGTTGTCAAATTCGTCGCGAGCTATTTTTAGTTTACTCGGATGGAGTCTGCAAGGTTGAGAATGAACTGGAGGTCCTGTGGTCCTAATACTATGAGTGGCGTGGTTTTTCACAGGTTCATTATGGGTTGACGGTGACAGTAGCGATTGGTACTGACGTATTATCTCATTGTAGCCATTGGCTGTAGGTATAACAGTCGTCAGACCGATTGTCGAATACTTAGAAATGAAACCGCAACGTTGTAGATTAGTGCTAGTGTCAGTTAAAGTTTCTGACGCTAACTCAACGGATAGTTTGTAATGGGTTAGGAAATCCGCTCCTATAATCGGCATTGCAACATCTGCGATAGTAAAAGTCCACATAAATTTTCGTCTCAGGCCCATGTCTAGCGTTAGAGTTCGCTCGCCGTACGTGGTGATCGGAGTGCCATTAGCCGCCTGTAATTTGAAAGATGTATGCTTGACCAGAGTCTGTTTGCTGCAATTTTTGAAAGGCAGGACACTTATTTGGGCACCGGTGTCAATTAAAAATTTTAAACCGCTCGCTCTGTCGTGGATATAAAAGAGACGATTAGTTTTTAAATATCTGGCATCCAACGTCTCTACTGGATGCCAGCGAGTCCGTTTCCCGCTTGTTTGTTTGGAAGTGACTTTTCATACGAACATGGTGGTCGGCATTTCTTCGCGCGCGCGCCAAAATTTTTGTGGTACCAGCAATTGGCATGTTGGTAATGATCTCGGCGTTGTTGGCATTTATGGCGAGACGTCGATCTTAAACCACGGTTTCTGTGTCGCGTAAAATTATCACGTCGACTTTCATGTGGTTTTTGTAGTTCTTGCAGTTGTAGAGATATTCTTTTTAGTTCTGAGGACAATTTTTGAATTTGTTGGTTGACATCTGGGCCATCCACAGTCTCTGTTGAGGAAATTTGTCGTACTGGGGCAGTATCGGCAATTTTGTCTGCTATCATTGCTAATTTTTGTATGTCAACGTCGTCTATTAATGCAGCCAAGGTTCGTACCATTTCTGGTGGTAATTTGTCCAGCCACATTTGGCGAAACACTGTGGCGGATATGTTGTTGTCGCCCAACAGTTGTTGCATGCATCGTAGTAATTGAGACGGTTTTGAATCTCCGATTGTTACATTTGTTAAGAGATCTCTTATTTTTCTTTCTTCCGAAAATCCGGTCCGATGCAGGATCACTTGTTTGAGGGTCTCGTACGGCTTGTCTGTTGTTAGAGAGGTTAATATGTCGCCTACTTCAGCCACTACCTCCGCGGGTAACTTCTCTACCACGGACGCAAATTTTGACTGCTGCGAAGTTACGTGTCTGGGCTGAAATATTGCGTCCAACTGTAGAAACCACGTCTGAACGTTTGGGTTGAAGGCAGTCATTTCAAGCCTGAATGCTGTTTCTGTGAGAGGAACTGGATCAGCCATTTATAAAGTCGTGGTTTTATTTCTGGATCTTGTCGGGTTAAAGACAACACGTGTCGATTTAATTTCTTCCTGCGCGTTGGGGTCATCACTCTTGTTAGATCTTTCGCACGTCAAGGTTATCAATATCATTGTTTCGCACGTAGGTGGTTGCTAATTTATTGGAGATTTTTTTACTTTACTTTTCGCACGTCGGAATCGCCAATTTTTCTTTTCGTACGTCGGGGTTACCAATTTTATTGGTGCTGTTTGCTTGAGCGTCGGGATTGTCACTTTTGTTTGATTGTAACGCCGGCGGTCACCAATTTTGTTGGGGATGTGCAGAATTAATTAATTGTAATTGAGTGAATCAGAAGGAATTTGTGTAGGTTGCGTGACTTTCTGCATCTACAAACAAATAAATAAACGAATTTTAAATACAATCAAAAACAAGACATATTCAATTTAGAAACCAACAAAACCTTTATATACAATTGAAAGTAATATATATACAGGATATTTTGGTATATGTTACTATGGCAAAGTGTGTGTGATATTTGAGATTTCGGTATGTCTCTTTTTGTATCTGTATGTTCAATTACAGTTTTTCTGGAATTGTGTTAATTAACATTAAAAATGTCGATGTTAAGTGTTTTTTAGGAATGAGTTCTTATAGAGTGGTCTACCTTTGACGGTAATATTTCTGAATCATTCAAATGTTGATTTTTACTTAATAATGTAGTGAGTATAGTTCACTTTGGATAAGCAAAGTTGTTTTAGGTTTGCGATTTGATATCCACAGAGTTGGTCGAGTTTAAATTGCAAGTGAGTCAGCGTTGATGTACTTTTGCGCCGTAAAGTCGTGATTTCGAGTGACGTGGAGTATGTTGGCAATTTCTCGTGGATGTTCGTCTCTGACCCTTTTGGTCAGTCGGTATTTTCCTTTATATGTTTTTGAAAGTCCAAAATCGGCGCAAAGAAGCTTTGGCGCAATTTTGTTTTGCACGTGAAACTTTCAGATTATTGTGTCGTTAACCAATGAGATTTGTTGATTCGCCTAGTACGGTTTTTTATTGGTCGAAGTTTTCCGTACGTAGGCGTAAGGTATAGACTGCTCTGTTACTAGGGGTGATAGTTAGAAAAAGGACGAGTCTACAAGGTCTTTAAGACAAGCTCATTGGCCACCGTCGCCACAAAAAAATCTATATATTTTAAAAATATTTTGACATATTTATAGTTAGATTTTTTTTTAATAAAATCATTTCTTGATATTATTTCGTTTTGGATCTATCCTTTTCTTGAGGATGTAGAAATGTAATGAATTTAGAAACAAAGATTTAAACATCTGTTTAAATTTGTACAAGTTTTAAAAATAAAGGGGAACAACTTTGAAATTTACAGAGGAGCAATATTGATTTTAGAGCAAATACATTGTGTTGTGGATTTTCATGTTTAAAAATATAAAAAACATGTACGTTTTTTCTCAGTAGTTTTCATTCTATCTTATTTTTTCTTATTTCATTTTATTTTATACTTAAATAGAGGAATCCGATTTGTAAATCTTTACATTTCAGCCAAGTGTTCTGCCAATGTAGTGTACTTGTTTTCTTACACTCCCCTCTGGCATTATCTCCTAAGTTTAACTAACCACAGATACATTTTAACATTAAAATAATTTTATGAAATATTCTATCTTATTTAATAAGAACCAAATTGTATTCAGTGTTTTTGACAAGATAGATTGAAGTGAATAAAATTTCAAAGTTTTATTTTTTTGTGATTTTCAATACTTTTATTCTGTTTGTATGTATAATTGTTAAGCTTTTTCTGAATAAGATCAGTATGTAGTATCTGTGCCTACTTTCCAGAGAGAGAAGGGAAATGAAAGAAAGATAAGTTTGTTGATTGAATATTAAGTTACTATAAAAGAAATATAGGCAGGTAGATAAGAATGGAAAGGTGTCCAATTTACAATACATTAAAATTCTTTGTAAGGATGCAAAATGAATTAAAAATGAAACCGAGAATGCAACAGAAATGAGATATGCATTTCTTATGCCTTTTTCCCTCATATAAAACTAGTCCATGTTTGTATAAGATTTAGATAAAACCATGGACAGATAACAAAGTTTGGAACAGGTGAGAAGGAGATGATACATGTTGAGGGAAGAGCAAACACATGAAATAATCAATAATCTTAATTATTAATATCCATGAAATTTTAAAAGTCTGGCTTATTATGATGACCTACATATTTTTTTATTTCACCCCAAGCAAGGCAATAAAGCCACTAAGATGAAAGGGGTTACCGAGTGTGAGAGAATATGAGAAGAACAGAGAACAATAAAAGAACAAGAATTAAGAATACAAAAGATAATGGTTGACATTGCATTTATATTTTTAAAGATGACTAGAAAGTAAAAAGCTGGAAGAGAGTTCCACAAGTGACAAGTGTGAGAGAAGAAAGTGTTAGAATAGAACTTATGGTTACTTTTAGCCATTTTAACTGAAAAATGATGAGACTGTAGTGGACCATTATGTTGACTATTGGCTTTCCTTCACAAAATCATGTTGGTGGTCACCATTATGTAGAGGATCGTAAGGTGAAGATGTAAAGAAAATATGTGCATTTATATTTCCTGCTAGAAAGTCCAGCTACAATAGAATGTTGGACAACTGAAGATAAGGAAGACAAACAAACAAGACTGATATATATAAACAAATATATGTATTAAACAAAACATTTACAAAGCACATAGACAGTTAACATTGTGATTCTGTGTGAACATTTGTGTGTGTGTATGTGTGAACTTTCATATTTTAGTGAATGTTCGTAAGAGTTCGTATTGTGGTGAATGTTCGTACATACATGTATGTTGATATTGTTCTTTAATGTCTGACTGCAAGGTCAAGACGATAATTCTCTGGGACTATATTTTGCAGCAAGAATAGAGAAGAAAGAGAGGAAGAGGCAAACTCGTGTTTGCTTTTTATAGATAATGTAATCACATGACAGGCTCACAGCGCCTTGGCGGAAAACTTGACTTAGTCACATGCTGGAAAAATATCTTGTGTGTGGGTGGATTGCAACGCCTACTTGTGTGTTTATTGACGAATTAGAAGCTGATATTTCCTGAAGAATATTTACTAAGCTAAGAAGGCTCTTGGGATCCAGTTCTCCCAAAATTGCACAAAATCAACTACATGAAAATATAGCAATTATAAAATTGTCGCATAGCTGCAATTTATAAATTGTCTATTACAAAGCAGTGTCTATTTATTATCCAATGAATGTTTGTTGTATAACTTAAATTTGTGTAAGTATGTATATATGTGTGTGATGATGATGATCATTACAAGACCTTGCCACCAATCTAATACTGCGCTTAAATTTAAATTAAATTAATGCTACATCTTAAGATAGCCTATTGGTAAATAAAATATAAAAGCAGTTTTAAAAATATATATTCATTAAACTCTGAAAATTCTTTTGCTACCAGAGACATTTCTGATTGCTTAGTCCTATTTCCTGATGAAGGATTATACTTATTTACCCTGCCCCAATTCCATGGTAATAAGCTGTGACATATGTTCAATTTTAAGGTGGGTGGTAACCATATATATGTACATAAAATAGGCCCTACTGTTATCAGATCTTGAACTTTTTCCCCCTTTGGTGCAATGGGGTAAGTGCTGTTGCAGGGTTGGGATCACTGGAACCTGGTTTCCCACATTGATAGGCAGGAATAATCACTGTAGTATAGGAACATAACAGAGGAAATAGAACAGATATTACACTCTGATCAATGACCATATAACTTACCCCTACTTTAAATTTCAACTTATATGCCGTAAATACTCAATTTAGTATCCTATCTTAACTAAGCACCCTGGGGCAATTAAACAAATACATCTGAGAAATAAAAGAAGACAGTGGAAGGTAAATTTAAAAGTGCCTCCTTGAAAATGTGCTGAAGAGTGGATTTTAGAAGCATGAGCGTCAGTTCCAAAAGATCTAATAGAAAGGTTGTTCAAGGCCTGTGCACTTAACCTCCACATCGATGGGTTAGAAAACAACCTGATTCACTGTTTCAAGGAAAGCAAACCATGTGCTGCAGGTATAGAACTTTTAATTTCACAAAATCCAGGTACTCAATAATGCAGAAGATGATGAAAATCTGCATTTAAAATATCCCCAAAAGTAACTGACTTTGATATAGAGGAAGTTGGCACCACAAAACCTATTGAAGATGAGGATGCTGAGGATGATGATATTGAAGAACTCTGAAAAATTAATGAAATTATATTTGTGTTAAAAGTGACAAGTTATTGTTTTTATGCTACCTTGAGCACTTGTTATAGTTGTATAATGCTACTTTGCATCTTGTAAAACTGACCATTGCCCAACCCCACCAAATTTTTCAGATACCAAATTAATCAAAGTACTCTCAACCTGTGTAGTTATCAATCCACTAGAAAACTTATTTTCCATCATTAAAAAGAGTTCAAGATGAGAATGGAAAACAATATTCAAGCAAAGATCTCTACAAAGCAAAGCACATTTCCTGATGAAGAGTTACCCAGTGGCCAGTATAAAGTTGAAATCATAGAAAAGTTAAAATTAATAATAGAGAAAAGACTGAAAAATGCTATAGAATGTGAAAGGATTTCAAATTAATGCGTAAAATAGTAGTTTTATTCAAGTATGTGGGATATTGCTAATCAAATATGCAGTTGATATCTTTTAGATTTATTTGTTAATAAAAATGTGTTACACTTTGTATGTTAAACCTGTCACCTACAAAACAAAATTTTATCAATATTTTTTAATAAAAATAGATAAGTTGAAATTTACAGGACATATTTCTCAGATCCTGAAATTTTTTATCTGATATAATTTGGTTATAATTATATTGTGAATGCATTAACTTGTATAATGAAATTTATTATAATGTTGTCAGTCACAAGTGCAGGGCACCCAGTGAGGCTCCAACTCACTGTATTAATAATTGTCTGTGACAAAAGCTTACTAACCACTTCATGTTAAAGAGTGATAGTTGTTAGGTGTACTGTCATTATGAACAAACAGAAAAGACATATCATCTTATCAGACATTCAATTTCATTCATTAGGTCAAATGAAATTGAATGTCTAATATCCAGGCGTCTGGATGGCAGGGGAAATTAATAAATTAAAGAAACAAAATAGTTGGTAAAGTTTAACCTTTGTACCCACAAAGAAACAATGTGTCAAAAGAACGCATTTTTTTTTCTCCTCTGGACACCACTATTATTGTATACACAGTCACCCATGTTTATTGTTTTAAATAGATATAAAACGATTACTTTGTTACTTATCTTAGTGCATCATTTTACTTACAATTATAACCATGTGACTGAAACAATAGTTAATGTATTAAAAAAATTAATCATAAATCAACAGTGCCTTTTTATAGCCGTCAGTCACTAAGACTGTTTTTATATTTAAGAAAGTAACAAAGTAATTGTTCTAAGTAATGTTGTTAATAAATACAAGTGCTGCCTAATTTGTTGCTTTTTATAATAACAAAAATTGTATTCCTTATTTAGTTGTTAGATTATTTATTTGCAAGATTATAAAAATATGAACCTACTACAATGTAATATTTATTATCATTTTATAAAGAAATAAATATTAAAAATCTTTTTATTCAAAGATTCATAAAAATTATCATGAGTAAATGAAAGAAATACCTGGATAATGCTTTTTATTATTAATTTTTTAAAATTTATAATCAAAGTTACACATGTAGGAATCAAATTCTACATATATTTTTAAAATCCCATCAGAAATTTTTGATGGATAAACAATCATTACAAGTGCAAATATTTGTGGATGTAGTTGTAGACCTACCATATATTATTTTTTAACCATTTAGAAAATAAAAATAATAACTCCCTTCACCACTCCTGCAAATTTGAGTAAAAGGTTTTTCGAACCAGTGTAAAATTATTTTCTAACCGATGAAAACATTCTATTAAAAAAGTTCACATCACTATGTGAAATTTTGAATCCCCTTATGAATGTAAAAATAGAAGCATACTACTTCTCAAAGTTCAAACCAATTTGGGAGGCTAATTTGATCTACACTTGTGTACACACACACACACAATAAAAATGAGACAGCCAGCAGCTGCTGATTAAGGTCTTGTTCATGTACACAATAGAAGGGATTAACTAGCAACTACCGACTAAGCCTTTTGTCTACAAACTCACAAACATACTGACTGTCTTAAAGTAAGTGTATTCACACATTTTACATTGCACTATGAACACTTCAGTAATTTATAAAACCAATTTCACTGCAAGGAAAATTGGACATTTTTTTGTTATTGTATATGTCTGAAAATAATATATAAGCTTTATTTCAACTGATATTCTGCTTCTACTTTTCCTTCTTTTATATATTTCATTTAAAAGATGTGTTGCTAAATCTTTGGAATTCCTGACACTCAAATAGCAACCACACACATCTGTTTTTCTTGTTTAGACATTTTTATAAATTCATGAAGAAAAGAAATATTTTTCATATTTATTTCTTTATAAAGTGGGAAATGATAAAAATTTGTAATTGGCTCACACATTTCCATCATCTTGTAAATAAAAAATTATTCTTGTAAATAAACAATCTAATTATCAAGCGTCAAGAACAAAGAAAATTTGCAAATTCATTTTCATAAGTTTGGGTTAAATTAAAGTTATAAACAATAAACATTGCTGAGAGATACGAAATAGTATAGTGCAATAGCGGTGTCAAGAGAAAAACAATCCTTTTGAAACACGGGTATGAAGGTTAAACTTTGTGAAATAGTCTTTTTTACCTTTTTTAGGCAGCGTTTTTAATTTAATGTCCGTAATAGTTTCAACATTTCATATACTGAATTAACTCCCTTAGATTCCATTGCCAAGTATTAGTCTGATGTTGAACACATTGAATATTGCAAAATATTTTACTGAAAAAAAAAATTGTTTTTCAGCTTCTGGGTGTTATAAATTGACATATAATTCAATAAAACTTAGAATTTCCGAAACAAAAATTAGAAAAAAATAAATAATTAAAAAAAAAAAAAGCTCGGATTTACATCGTTTGGATTTGAAAAAGTCTTCAGAAATAAAATGTAAAATGATGTCCGAAAAATACATTATAATTTATTTAATCTGTAACAACTGACGATTAAAAAAAATCCCGGATATGAATTTTTTTGAGATGATCTTTCGAGGTCTATACGGTCACAGAAGGAGGAATGGAACGGGGAACATTTTCTCGCCACATGTAGAAGGAACAAGGCTTTACGTTAAAAAAAACAAACAAGCGATGTGAAGTTAGGTAAAAATCTATTTAGTATCCAGAATTTGTCTCGGACTTTTAAATTGAAGATACTCGATTCAATTTTCACAACAAAAAGAATATGTGTTAGAAATATTTCCAGTAGAAACAAATCTTGATCAGGGTTCATTTTAAAAATGATTGTTTCCCTTGGATGGGACTAGATTAATAATTTTTTTGTCAAATAAAAAGTTTTATAACTATATTAACAAACTTGTGACCTCATGTTATCTGTGTAAAAAAACAAACAAACAAAAACTTAGAACGAAATCGCATTTTATCCTATTTACTTCTAAGAAAATTGTCAGTGATAGTAAAAACATGTAACATAGATAGAGCGTATGTCAATACAGAAGTGAACATTGAACTCAACACTCAGATTGTCTCCCTTGGATGGGACTAATGATTAATTTTTTTTTGTCAAATAGAAAAGTGACAGACTGTTTCACGCAAAACGTGGCCTGATGATTGCATTTAACATGAAACAAACATTCTGTCGCCTCTGAGTGTTGACTTCAATGTTCACTTCTATATTTACATACGCTCTTTCTCTGATACTGAGCACTTTATCCCACAAATATAGCATACCTTAAAACTATATTTCTTCATATATAAAACAAATCCCTTTACATCATATGGGGAATAGTCTATTTTGGCAGATGATGAAAGTGGTCGTCTGTCTTTTCAACCCCAGTGTGGAATGTAGTAGGAGTTGGCTGTGAGGAATTGTTATTGGAAGCTAAACCTTAACTTGACGGTAACCCTTTTCAATGTTCAGTTGGATGCTATGCATGAGGCAGGGGCCAAGGAGAGTGGTCTCTGCCTTAAGATAAACACCTGCAAACCTCCTCCCAGGGGTGCCTCATACTGAAATAGACTTTTGTTTGATTATTAATTATATTGCTATGTATAAACAAAATACATCAAGCTCTTTTTTGTGGATCAGTTCTAATATTTTCATATTACAAGGATCCACTTGGATTATATACCAGCAGATTTTTTTACCATTCTCTCTCTCTCTCTATATATATATATATATATATATATATATATCTTATTATAAAACGCAGGTTGTGTGTGTGTGTGTGTCTGTAACGTTTATATGTTGGATCGAATTTCCTACATTTTTTAGCCAATTTCAACAAAACTTCACAGGACTACATAAAATTACCTTGTGGTGGATCTAACGGTGCCGAAAATGGAAAAAACACAGTTGTTTTTTAATAAAATCATTTTGAAAACACGATTAAGACACATCATGAGAATGAAAGGGGGACAACTCACCCACGAAAATGTAAACAAAAGAGCATAGCATGATGAAAAAGACACCGAACTTGACGAAAACAAAATTTTATCGTCTAATGTTCATATTATTATTAAAGAGGAAGCATCAAAGTATTTTGGGGGTTTTTTTTACATTTTTTAATCGTTCCTAGCACGTCTGAAATTTTCGTTAAAATATTGTTTTTTGGTAAAAAAAGGACAGAATCATTTTCAATCATTTTTTCGATTTGATAAAAAAGATTAAAATCTTACTTTGATATTCTTTTAAAAATCAATTATCATTTTTTCAAAACTGATTTTAATAAAAACAGAAATTATACTGTTTATTTAAAATATTTTGAACCAAGCTTAACTTAGCTTCTGCGCCGAAAAATGTAATTTGAAAATAAAACAAAGCAGGTCATAACCTTTCGCGTCGCTTGACGATTGACGAAAGGCACATTCATGACGTTTAGATAACTTACGGGATGAGAATTCTTTCTACAGATGGAAGGAAGTGAAATTATTTAAGTGAACAAATTATTTACCTTGTTACTTTTAAGGAAAACTTTCAGCGCTCTAATTTTTTTTTTTTTTTTTTGTTTTAGCTTTCATTTTTACGTTTACGATGGTTTATGGAAAATATAAAGAAATTAAAAAAATAAGACTGTTAATAGTGAGATTAAATTTCATAAGAAAAAGGTATCTAATTAAGTTAGGTACCTTTCTTATGAAATTTTATCAGAAGTGTACATAAAATACTATAATTTTATGTACATTTATTACATTTTACTGTGTTATTTGTATTTCCATTCATTTTATTATTAATTTTGATATTTCATTTATGGAAAAATGTCATATAAAAATAAGATCATATAAATTAAAGTTTAGCAGTAGTTAAATTTCATAAGATGATACTGTTACTTGTAGGTACCCTTCTCAGTTGAAATTGAAAACTCAAATTAACTTCTCCATACGTGTTTCGCAAAAGTAAAAGGGCTTAACAGCGGAGAACAATGCTGAACTCAAATAATGCAACTAAATTGTATTCTGGTTGGTCTTCCGTACTTGATAATTACTGTCCGACTATAAACACAAAAATTACATTTCTTAATTACCATGGCTAATCTGATTGGTCCAAATTATACAATTTTCAAAGCGCTAGACAATGACAATCTCACGCGGACATTTTGAAAGGTTGATGTTGCTTTTAAGTTTTAACTAATGTTAAAATATTTTTTTAAATTCAATTTAAACATTTTTTAAAAAGCTTTTCAAAATTAAAGAAATAAGAAATAATTGTATTAAAAATTCAATTTTCATAGAGAAAATTTTTTGCTTTCAGAAAATATTGTCCATATTCATAAAAACAAATTAAAACAAATAAAAGCATTTGAAACTAAATAATATATTTGTTTTATTGAGTTTTGTATGTAACAATTCACAGCTGATTTTCAGGTACGTTGGCCAAAAACAAAAAAACAAAAACAAAAAAAAACATGATTTGCATTCTTCAAAGCCTTGTGCTTTTTTTAACTATTGTAATCACTAAAACCGATGGTCTCGAATTTCTAGAGTTTTTCATAAAATTAGTTATGGGGGTGTTAATAAATATAAAAAAAAATGTCTGCCATGACTTTAATAAAAAAAAAACATATTTATAATAATTTCGATCATCTGTGAATAGTTTCTGAAAGTTTCATTAACATCTGACAATTATTTTTATTTTTGCAAGATTTTCCAAATTAATGTGCGTAAATACAAAAAGATGTACTAAAAATTATCTATGTTATTTACTACCCCTTGTTGCGACAAAGAGAAACAAGGTTTTTTAAATCAAAATTTAGAATATTCTAAAAAGATGGAAAATTTTTTAAAACTAAATTTATAGACTAAATTGTTTTTTAAAAAAATTTAGTCTATCCTCTTCATATAAAAACATAAGCATTTTGACGATAAAATTTTGTTTTCATAAACTTTGGCGTCTTTTTCATCAGACTATGCTCTATGTTTTAGCGATTCCGTGGAGTGACTTAGGTAAAAAACCCAGGTTGTTTTGTGTGTGTGTGTGTGTGTGTTCCTTTATATATGGGATCGGATTTCTTACATTTTTCAGCCGATAAAACAAACATCCACTTTTTTTTTTTTTTTTCGGCAGGTAGTATTTCTTATTGTCTTGCACTTTTTTTTCTTTATTTACATTCAGAATGCTTTAAAAATTCCATTTACAAGACAATTGTTTATAATAAAATTCTATTCACCAATCGATAGACTCATAACGATTGTAAACAATGTTTTTGTTTGAATTTGGGTTTGACCAATTCGTAAAAAAAAAAAAAAACCAATTAAGACATGCGTGTCCGTCAACCTTAAACAATAATCTTTGTCAATTTTATTTTTCAGTCTTTATGATGGTCGATACTTGATCTATCTCTTACTGTTACATCCCCGGGCAACGCCGGGCTCTACTGCGAGTATATATATATATATATATAATTTGTCACTTAGCTGATTGATGTTATATTCAGTACCTCAACTCTGGAGTTATGTAGAGAAACCCTTTTTGTATTTGTTCAATCCACTTGTCAGAAAGTTTCAGCAATATATGATCACTTTGGTCTGATAAAGTCTTAAACAAAATGTGCCACATGAAAATTTTTTTCATTTTGTCATTAATTTTCATATATATATATATATATATATATATATATACACTGAGGGTGTAATGGGTAAATTGTCGATATTTTATATTTTTAATTTTGTGCATTGTTTGTTTTTGATTTTGTTGACTGCACAGTACAGTAAGATCAGTTGGGCACGATCTGTGAGAAAAAAGAGCACCATGATGCAATTCACTCTGCCAGAAATTTGGAAACGGCATGCTGTACTGCTTGGCATTCATGCTGGAAGCTCTAATACAAACATTTCAGAGTATTTGGGTATCAATCTGAGGATATTGCAGAGGATTCTGGAAGAGTTGGGTGAGTCTAATGGTGACTATGAAGGTGTTTGGGGTGACTACTAGTGATAGTGACATTATGTCTCCATTCATCTTCCCACAGGGCCTCAGACATAGAGGCCTACATCAAGTGCTTTGAGGAAGAAGTGCTGCCCTGGGTCAAGAGGGTAACTGCTGGAAGACCCTATGTCTGGCAACTAGACTCTGCACCATGCCACACAAGCAGGAGCACCCAGTCATGGATGTCAGACAATTTCTGCAACCACATCACCCCTAACATCTATCTAACCCCCCAAACTGCAACCCCTTGATTATTATGTGTGGGGTGTAGTTGAGCAAGAGACCAACAAAAATCCTTGTAGCACCAAAGATGAACTGAAGGCAAGGATTATGCCAGCATTCACCAAAAGAGTTGCATGGGATTCCAAAGTCATCTGGAAACCATGGTTGAAGCCAGTAGTGATTTGTATTGAATTAATTTACTATTTCAAGATATTTTTTGTGTAATTTTGGTAAAATGAGATGTTAGTTATTTTCATTTTCTGCATCATATAGACGACGATTTATCCATCGCACACTGTTCAACATTTTTATGATTTCCAAGTTGAACTTAATATTGCAAAAGATTAAATGTGTTGCATCAGTCTGCCAAGTGGAGGAGGTTGTTTGCTTTGAAAATCAGAAGCATTCCAAATGCTGGCTTTTACCTGGGATTGAATACTCACAAGAAGCCCCCTGTAATTGTTTTGAAGAACATTGGCTCAGAGCAATCTTCAATCTTGTCTAACCATTGTCTTAAGAAGAGGTGTTTCCTAAGCCTGTGGAAAGTGTCTAGTGTATGCTCTATGTACAAAAATGCAGGTGAGCTGTTGTCCCTGTTACAATATTGCCCCATCAACTTCCTGAGTATCATTAGCTAACTTTTTGAAGCTATTATCAAGAAAATTGTTGAACACTCCAATAAAAGCGAACTCCTGAATGACAAACAGTATGGTTTTGCTCTTCTAGATCCACTTCTGATGTCTTAATTATTACCATGCATAGAGTCAGTGAAGCACTTGATAAGAAAATATTTTGAGAATGATCACACCAGATATCTTAAAGTCCTTTGACAAGGTTTGGCATTGAGGATTGCTACACAAATTTGCCAGCTATGGAGTCTCTGGGTGAGTCTTCTCAATTATCAAGTCTTTCCTTCATTAATAGCCTCTCCTCTGAGCAGCTTAATAGGGGAAAGACTTGTTGGTATCATTCAATACCTCCAAAAGAAAACTGGTAACATTTCATCACAACCAAGCAGACCCTAAATCTGCACTAATCCTGAAGTGCGGTCATACCCTTAAAGAGACTCCTGCCAAACCTTGTCAAAGGACTTTAAGATATCTGGTGTGATCATTCTTAAAATATTTTCTTATCAAGTGCTTCACTGACTCTATGCATGGTAATAATTAAGACATCAGAAGTGGATCTAGAAGAGCAAAACCATACTGTTTGTCATTCAGGAGTTCGCTTTTATTGGAGTGTTCAACAATTTTCTTGATAATAGCTTCAAAAAGTTAGCTAATGATACTCAGGAAGTTGATGGGGCAATATTGTAACAGGGACAACAGCTCACCTGCATTTTTGTACATAGAGCATACACTAGACACTTTCCACAGGCTTAGGAAACACCTCTTCTTAAGGCAATGGTTAGACTGAAGATTGCTCTGAGCCAATGTTTTTTTTTTAATGTCTACTGGGTCTAAAGCTCACTCACAACCTAATAATGTGTATATTTGTTTCATCAAAAAAGATGCTGGAAGAATGGTCAGTTACTTTGTGGAACAAACACCTGATAAGATGCTTCCCTGACCATTACAGTCTTGGTCTCTTTAAGTCTAGGGTAAACTGATATCTATCCTACAGGTACTTATAATATGCTTTACTTCCCCGCTCCATTACAACAATTTCACTTAGTAACCCTCTACCTTCAGTGGACTTTGGGCCTTGTATTGGGTGAACCAACAGTAAAAAAAAAAATAAATAAATAAAAAAAATCAACCATTTTTAGACTTTTAATACCATTTAAACATTATTTCTCAAGTTTTTGCAAGGCACTGTTCATTTCTGTCTCGGTCCTTACCTATAACTACAGAATGAACTCTTCCTAATATTATGTATACTACACCTCTCAAGAGAGAGGGTCGAATCGAGTCGAGCCGATAGTAGTTCACTCCAAACCAGACTGACAGTTATACTAACACCTTCCACATCTTGTATTATTATTTTGTGTAATATACCTTCGTTATTTCTACTCGTGTTCGTGTTGTTCTTCCTTGGTCCTAACCTGGACCATAACAATTTCATTTTTTTTTTAATGAGAAATTAAGTTAGGTATGAAGTTATTTTTCAATCCCCAAATCCACTGGTAGCATAACATGAAAAGTGCAATTTGTGATATTTTTTATTCAATGTAACTGAAGAAAAAACCCTGAAATCTTACTGATCCTGTTAAGATTGAACACTCCTTCTGTGGCATAAAAGCATCCCATTTCTTCTTTCTTTAAGAAGTTGAAATGTTCCAGGCAGTGAAATTTCTATGATTTCCACTGTTCTCTTTTTTAAACCATCATTTATAAGCCATTTTCTTCTACAAAATTTCTTATCTATTGTTCTGTATAACAATGAAAGCAAACGAATAACCAAATAGCATTTAGATTGTAGTGGTCAGGGAAGAATCCTCTTGGAAGTTTGTTCCACAAAGTGACAGTTCTGGGGAAGAAGCTGTTCCATTAGAACTTACTCCTTATTGTAGGAACACAAAGGAAATGAGGATGATTTACTATTGTAAACATAATGATTTCTCCCAAGCCTTCAATTTAATTCATAGAAATGGAAGAAATACTGCAAGCCAAATGAAACAGTAAAAACCATTAGGATGCTGTAAAAAAATACATATTCAATGGTACAATCTCCAAATGGCAATACAGGTTTCTTTGAAATTGTTGCAGTAGTGCTACAAGGTAACACTTTAGCACCTTATATCGTCATTGGCTTGGATTATGTTTTTAACAACTTCAGTCAATAACATTAAAGACAATGGATTCACACCACATTCACAAAGGAGTAATCAATATTCTCTCACAAAAATCACAGATGCAGATTATGCTGATGATTTAATCCTACACTCCAATCTAATAAGTCGGGTGGAAACCCTGCTCTTGAATATTCAGCCAAAAGTATTGGTTTCCATGACAGAATACATAAACTTAAATCAAAATGGAACAATGAAAGCAGTATTTGGCATACCTCTCAACTGTGTAGAAGAATTTACTTATCTTGGTAACAATATCTCTAGTCATGAATCTGATGTAAACACATGCATTGGTAAAGCCTGGGGTGCCATCAACTGGTTATCTATAGCGTAGAAGTCTAGACTTCCAGACAACATGAAAAGAAATCTCTTTCCAGCAAATTTTACCTCTGTTTTATTGTATGGCTGTTCGGCATGGGCCCTTACCTCAAAGTTGGAAAGAAGATTGGATAGAGTATACACTTGCATGCTAATTGTAGCTTTGAATGTCAACTGGAGAGATCATCTGACCAATGAACACTTGTATGGGAATCTTTGTCCTATATCAGGCATCATCAAAGAATGCAGTGTCAGATTTGCAGGGTATTGATGAAGTACTAAAGATGAAAATTGTTAGTAAAGTTCTTTTATGGGCAGCTGCACAAGGAAGTGTGAGCAGGGAACAACAAGCCAATACTTGTATCAAGCATATTTGTGATGACATAAGTTGCAATCTCTCCTGAATATGATAAACAATAGAATTGGATGGCAACAGTCATGGAAATCCATACAAGTGTGACTGGATGATGATTATGATGGTGATGTTGATTATTATAATTCCATACTTTAGTTATGGCAAGTTTTAAAATGTATCAATAAAAGCAGTTGCCCCAAATATTGATAATGACAAATTTTTCCATAAATAATTTATTTGGCATTCATTTATCAAACAGTGTCACTGATTGAAATTTATAAAACAGTTTTTCAGGAAATTAGACTTCTCATGTTCACTGTTATCGCCCTTCCTAGTATTGACAGGAATTTCCTTCTAAACCTTTTGATTTTAGAAAGTTAATTGTTTAGTTGTATCAATATTTTCTGATTGAGTTACATGTGTTACCCATTTTTTTGTTGGTAATGAAAGTGTTCAAGTGATGTTGGTTTTGTTTAGTCAAGCTCTTTGGGATTTTGTAGGGACTGATAAAGGAATGTCTTTATTGAAAGGATTCATTCATTTGAAGCCATTTTTAATCATTGACTTGAAAACATAGTTGTATACAGATTATACTTTAGACATTTCCGAAGGAGTCTGATGCTATCCTTACTTCATTCATTCCTGTTAAAAGTTTCTAGTGTATCTTTCATTGTCTAATCTCCCAAGTTGAGACCAGAATAATATTCACAGCATCTTATATTAAACTGTTAAAAACACTGTAGCTCAGCTATTAGCCTATTAAGTGAGAATGACTGGAATTCTTTTCATTGTAGCTTTATGGCTCAACTATGAGTGAGGGC
Organism: Acanthosepion pharaonis; assembly: GCA_903632075.3. Lineage (NCBI taxonomy): Eukaryota > Metazoa > Mollusca > Cephalopoda > Sepiida > Sepiidae > Acanthosepion > Acanthosepion pharaonis. The sequence goes on from CAHIKZ030002643.1 coordinate 61,163, forward strand.
AATTTCTTCTGCACTTAAGAGTGAAGTGCTTATATATATATATATCATGTTTACAATAGTAAATCATCCTCATTTCCTTTGTGTTCCTATGATAAGGAGTAAGTATATATAAAACACACACACACACACACATGCTTACAGATTAAAATTTGTCTGAATGCAAGATGACTATATAATTATTTTTATCATCATACCAGTTGTTTTTATTACTGAAGTTATTCTTTCTGTTGTTTTTGTTATGACTGATGTTTTGGTTGAAGAGGACTGCAGAATGAAATACTATTGTTTTGTAATTGTTACTAAAGGATATCAATCATATATATATAATTTTTTTTATTACAATTTTCTAACATTATGATAAATTGGTAAAGACTTTTTTCAGTGAAAAATTTAACTGTTTGTCATCAGGATGAAAAATATATTTGTGCCAATTTCTTTTCATTATTATAATTTTTTTATAATCTATTGTAGACATTCTTGAAACACATTAACTGCTTTCTTCTGTAGAATCCTGTTTTTTTTAAAAAAAGGGAAATCTTTTATTCATGACATATTAGGATATTTCACAATTAGTGACATCATAAAAATAATATTAATTGAAATAATAAATCGAGTGAAATTAATTAATTAAGAGGTTGGTAACTGGATTTCCTGGTGCCTTTTAGAAATCACCTGAATCTCACTAACATTTTATTTTAATATTTTCACTTTTTATTTAGAATTTTATATATATATATTACAATGAATCATTCATACAAAAAGTAAATTAGTAAAGTTAATGATATAAAATGGCGAAATCCTTTTGCTAACTAAATTTTTAAGATGCATTAACCCACTAATCACTCGATGAATGTTATGATTCTTGTGTTTTAAAATTATAAACTGTATTAGGTCTTTTTTAGATACACAAGTACTTTCGACAGTTCTACCAGTCATCATCAGGTATGGAAACTATTTTGTTTTTGCTAAAATCCGAGACAAAAAATATAATTGAAATATGTTTTTTGTTTTAAATATGTTATTGATAATGGATACAAACTTTATATATATATATATATTGTGAACCTTTCCCTGTTTAAGTTAGACACTCTTTGTTTACCTAATTAATGTGAGTAAATGTTGTTCTCAGTTCTCTCTTTTATGATCCATATCAAATCCCCCTAGTTTTTTTTGCAGTCAATTTTTTTTTTATCCTTCTGTCTTTGTTAGTGAGTGCGCTTCTTCATTCTGTCTAAAAGCAGAATACATCAGCCACTTTTATTATTTTTGTGGGTTTGCAGAGTCCTACTGTTATGTTTAGTTTGAATGTTTTGTTATATTTTAGTTTTGTTTTCTTGGTTCATCCCCTCCCCTCCTATTTCATGAGCATATATTTTTATATATTTAAAAAAGAAAAATGATAAAAAGAGACATTTGAACTATTTGTACATATTGAAATTTTACGCCTTTTTTTTTTTTTTAGATTCCCTGTGAATTTGTGGTATATGTAGTATTGAATGGTGAGTTTCTGTGGTGAATGAGCAAATTGTAATGAAAGAGTGGGTTGACTCAGATAAGCTAGGTCTAGGATAAAGTGTTGACCAGCCTTATCCTCATTGGTCCTGTACCACACTTGTTTTAATTAAAATATATACATATCTCTGTTAATTCTGAGGAATTTTGGAACCTAGGCTTCTATGATTATAAAAAAAAGTTTCTAAAACTCATGTGGGCGTTTCTGGTGTTTTTTCTTTATTATCATTGTGATTGTTATCTGAAATCTTTTATAGTAAAGACGAGGAAAAGTATTTTATATATTGATTCCTAATAGATATTTTTAATTCAACTCTTTTTATGTCATTTTAATTTTTTTTAAATTTGAACTGAAACAAATAATTTTTACATATGCTGGTATTGTTAATTTTTGTTTATTCTATAAACAAAAAAATCATCATTAATTTTAAATTTCCCATAAAAGAGATTAATTTTATTGTTCTGCCTCTGAGATGATCTCCTTTCTTTGAGAGATTTGTCCATTTGGATTGAACACAAATGACTTTGGCTAGTAGATTCCATTTATAATTTACAGTTGACTTACTTCAACTCTAGGGCACCTCATAATGGTTAGCAACAATATCTTACTGATAATTGCTATTATGTTTGATCCTCACTAGGTGCCCTATACTTGGGGCTTTATATCAAAACTTAGCAGATGACTCCTTGAGCTATCTCAGTACATTACTAAATTATTCCCTTGTTTCATAAAGTTAATAAAATTAACAATTTACTGTAAAAATGAAGTCAGGTATTTTTATTATCAATCTTTTGATTACAACTTTTCCTTTGATTATATTCAGAATTTTTTTGTTCCTTAATTTCTTGGAATTACTACCTCCATAAACATTTTGTCTTTTTACTTCTTAAATTACTGACCACTGTTATTGCAAGACTGCTATACAGACAATGAATGGCTCAGGTTAAAATATTTTCTAGCATTTTGAAAGCATTGTTTCTACTATTGATCTTGTTATTTTTTCTATTGTCTTCCTCAGCTGTACAATCTTTATGGGAATATATTTAGCAAGGTCTCTCTTCCACACATAGACATTCATTCATTCATGTACTTGTCATGAATATATTAAAAATGGTGGCAGAGGTCTGATATGAATGTGTCCAATCAATATATTTGCAATCCTTTTTCTTTTTATACTATTTAAAGACACAATCTAGATAGAAAAAAAAATGCCCTCTTTCAGTTCCATATAGATTATGCCCTTAAGAAGGGACATAAGCTGTGTCAGCCTATACATTGTACTAAAAACAAAAGAATGAGATCAATAATCCAAACAATTTTTGGAAAGGTACAGTTTGACTTTTCCATTGCTATGGCTCAGTGTTTACTCACTGTGCTTGCTGAAACTAAAAGTATTAAAGGTATTTACTAAGCTAAGTTTATTCTGGTACAAGACTAAAAGTGTGGGGCATAAAATGAGGATCAAAACCATTACAATGGCAATGGTTTGGGAGACTATATTAAAAACTGCTTTTTTTGTGTGTAAATTCTGTTATATTCTATACAGTTGGTTAAGATTTGTTTTTCTCCTCTTTTGTCTTTTTGTTCACAATGTATTCTCCAAACTTTGAATAACCAGAGAGCAGTATTGGAAAAATTTATACAAATGCTCAAATAACTTGATCAGTAAACTGAGCATAGATGACAATAGCCATTAATCTGGAAGGAACTCTCTCTCTCGGTTCAGTTAAGATCAGTGCCCTTCACCTTGATGATAGCAAGTCACTATTTTAGCATGATATGGTTAACAAGCTCATGATAAGTCACTAGTATGGTCTTATGACTGAATAAGCTTAGTAAAATAACTACATTTAGTCAAATCTGGCTGAAATCTTAACACATGGGTATCCACTAGTGGAGTCATCAACAGGTCATTTGACCTCAACCCTCCTCAGTCATTAGCAAGAGCAAGAGTGATGAAGTGAAAGTGGGAATCTTAGCCACCCCCACTATAACAGATCAAGGTTGATATATCCCCAACAAAACCTAAATGGCATTGGATATTTATACCTGATCTCAATTTACAGGTAATTACTTGGGAACAACAGGTACTTGTGGTTGAGGTATTTTTCATGATTGCTGGAGGTTGAGATTTAATACAGGATTTAAAATGAGTTTTTTTAAGCATGTACATACTACTTGCTTGAATAATTTAGGAATATAATCTTCCTAACCTTGTTTCTCTCATGTTTGACTTTGTGCCATGTTCCACAATCATCTCCAAAGAGAAAAGTTATAGCTATTAAAGGTGACAGAAAGTCACTCCTTGAAAAAGAAAAGTCCATCATATGCCCAGACCTCTTAAAATGCTTGGACCTAGAAAATTATTCTTTTGTCCTATTAAGCTACTCTATCTGACACCATTAGTTTAACATTAACCTTGACTATGGTGGTGGTGGGCAGGCACCCTGAAGTCATTAGTGTCTAAATATGAGTTTAACTCATCTATTCCGTAATTGTTGAAAATTTACTTTTGTCCTATTATCATTGAAAGATATATAGAGGTTTCTCAACCCCAAATCATTAGCACTGAATTTTTTCAACTATTTTGAAGATATGAAGAAGTGTCATTGTATTTCTAAGAGGTTACTGTATGCTCTGTTATGTAAAACAGATTTTTTTTTTTTTTTTAAATCTTCAAAAATAGCTTCTCATACTGTAAGAAAGTGCAAATATTAGAAATATCATGACTCTTTTCTTTTTAGTGTTATGGAGAATAATCTGGATGATGGGCCTTTAAAAGTCTGGGTTAAAATAGCTATTAAAAGGCCCACCATAAAATCCAGTATTAATTATAAAAATAAAAATCTATTAATCATTAGCTTCTATCTACAACTCTGTCTCACCATCCCAAAATAGCACAAGGAAGCATTGTAATGAGGTTCTATAGTAATATTGAGATCTAACTGACCAAGATCTACTAATTATAAATAAAAAATATAGCTAAAAATAAAATGAATTATCTTCCTTTTACACTATCAGAATAAGAATTGTACAGCATTTAGAACTTCTGTAAAACCTGTTTTAACAAAGGTGTAGTAATCAGTTTGGAATGTTTTTCTCCATGTGATACATGCTGTGATTTTAGACATATTGCAATGCTAAAGTTTTCAGACATTGTTTTTCTTTCATCATTAATCAAGTTTCCACACTTATATCAGTGTACAAAGTTACACACACTCAAAATAAGGCTCACATTCCAAAATGAGGATTTTATTGATTTGAAATTTATAAAGTTTAAAAAAAATAACATGTTTATTTGGAATAAATAATTCTTCAAACGAGATTTTCTCAAATGTTTGTTTTTATATTTTCTTATAAAGAAATATTCTAAAACTTGAATGCCTGCTCTTCAGAGTAGCAGATCTAATCCAGTAACTGCAGACATTAGGAATGCTGTGATTTGAAACTTAACAGTAAAGGGTGTTAGTTATTTGAAAAACCTGTTGCATGATTTATTATTTAAAAAAATAAAATCTTGCTTTGCTTGATGATTGAACTTTTATTTCTTTTTTGTTTAAATCACTCTTTGTAGATAATTATGATGATTAGAAGGGAATTCCATGGTGTATCTTTCTAATTTTTGAGTGGAACAAAAAAAATGTAATTTATAGAGATGAAGAATTATTTATATTTGGACTATTGTCTTCAGCTTTGTTGTTATCAAATCATTGTACCCTCTGGCCTTCATCAGGTGTATACTGATCTGGCTAACCTACAGGGAATTCTAATTTTATCTATGGAGTAGTCTGTTCTTGTTCCAGATCCAGGAATTGAATTCAAAAACCAATCCACTAGGCTATTGTCCCATATGACATGTAAATAATAATAAAAGATGAAGAAAATAGATAAATTTGTTCAGGCATCTGGTTCTTTGTTTCATTACATGATTCTGTCTGATTCATCTTACTACTTCTTTCTGGTGCATGGTCTGTAAGAGTTTTGTTAAACTAGTATGCCTGAATCTAAAAAAAACAAAACAAAAAAAAAACAGCAAGGCGGAACTGTTCATTAAAACAATAATTTTCTCCACCAACAGCTTGACCAAATGTAAGTGACAAAAACAGGAGATTCAATATTTAGACAGAAATTATTTTGTCAAATGTTTTACAAAAAAAATTACTGCAACCAATATTTTCTCTTGCAACCTAATATTGGGATCATGTCTGGTGAGGTTTTGAAATATTGATTTTAGCACACTAGTTTGATTCTCATTGATTGTCTCATTAATGATGGCCTTATGCCAGTTTACTAACCATATGTAATTTCAAATGCGCAGGTGTCAATATTAATAAGAAGAAGCAAATACATCTGTGGAGAAGTAGACAAACCAATGTGGATTAACCTGACAAGCATCTGAAAGTAAAGATTAAATTGATAAGGTAAATCCAAATCTATCCAACTTAGTTTTTCTCACCTGAATGCCACCTGGTTTGAGACAGGATTTTTTTTTTACAACTTCACTTGCATACAATGGAGAAATAGGCTACATCATATTAGATACAATATATATAACCTTATTGTATTTCATAGGAACCAAAAAAAATGTCACTTATTGATTATTCCTTGGTCTAGAAGTGCTTATATTAAACTGATCAGAAAAACCAAAACTAAATATGGTAAGGAATATCTTGTATATTTTTCTTTCTTAGGTTGTGTGCTAATAAAACCTTAGAAACTCACATTCTTAGCTGTGTGCGTTGCACAAATTAGGGAGACATGCCCACTAATATCTCTTTAAATGAAACAATAAAATAAATAAAAACAACACACAAAACAATTTTAAATATTGTCATTATTCTTCACTCACATTGTAAAGAAGCCATGGATACAGTTATGGCATTTAGTTGGGTATTGTTAATACAATTCTGAATATATTGTTGCTTGCCTAAATTTCATCCTTGGGGAGGGGAGGGGGATTAAAGACTGGCAGAAAGTTGACAGAGGAAAGAAAATATAAAAATTAGATATTTCATTATTTTTTTTTCATTCCTTATCTACTTTCTATCAGGCTCTGATTCTCCAAAGATTAAATTCAGAGAACAATAATAAACTGAAAAATATTTTCATTTTGATTTCTCAATAAATGTTAATCAGTCCATATATAATTCCACATGTAATATAGATTTATAATAAAACTTGGTCCAGGATATATGCTTGTAGGTAACCAATATTAGATTAGCAAAGGGAAGTGAAATAGTTTATTTATACTGAATAAATTCTTTGTTGAAGCAGATATATTAAAATATACATTCCATTTTCTTTATTAAACAAGTTTTGATTATCTACAAGTATATTTCTCTGATTAGATTTAATACACTTGTTTTCAAATAAACTGATAATATTCACATCACCCAATATTTAGATATAGCGTGTAACATATGTAATGAAATATATAACCACACATTAGTTTTCTATATGTAATTAAATATATTTACCAATATTTTCATTGTTTTTAAAGGAGAAAAAAAAGTCTTGCTTGCCTGCACTTTTATTTTCCTAAATAACAACAAAAAGAAACCAAAAAAAAAAAACCAGCCAATTCATCATAAAGATTTTGTTCATTTTTTTTTTTCTTTTTCAACAAAAAAAAAAAAAAAATCAAGTAAATTAGGTTTAACAGTAAACTGTTCATCTGTTCGGTGACACCAAGGACAAGTCTCAAATAAAATGAAAATTGTTTAGAATAAATGAAAAATTGATAGTTTTACTAGGGAGTAATATTTTTTTTTTCTGATCTGTCCAAAATGAAGGAGGTGTCAGGTCACCACAAATGGGTAAAAGCAGTTGTTTCTAAAAGATTTATGATGCAAATGTCAAAATAAGGAGGAGGAGAAAGGCAAAGGGTTGGTGATAAATTAAAAACATTCAAACAAAAAAAGAAAATGTTTAAAAAAATTTTTTTTTCTTTTCTTTATTTGTTATGTTAGGAATATAATAACTGACATCAGCTGTCCAAGAAGCACAGGTAAGCTTTATCACTTTAAAGGTGGGGGTTTTGATTTATATATATATATATATATATATATATATATATATATATATATATATACACACACACACACACACTGCCAGAAAATAAAAATGTAACATTTCTGATTTTGACCTGGATACATTTATGTGCATACTTTGGAGGTAGTCAATATTCTAAAATTTTAAGTCTTCAGATATTTTGTGATAGTAACACTCACACCAGTACACCATTTATTTATGAACATGTATACTACAATGAGGTTCTATGTTAATATTTCAGTTCAGGAAAATGTACATGTACACTTTTTTTTTTTTTTTGTTCAATTAGAGCTCTTTGTGATGGGGTTGGATCATGGATGGTAATGTCAGAATTACTGAGCATGTTAGACATGATACAGCAGTGATGTTTTGATGTTGCCAGTGGTGGTTACATGAACATTACTACATATATGTAGGCAAGTTTTTGAATGGCCATGTTGTAGACATAGCCGCCAAGATCAGTGCATTGTGAAGGCAGAATGTACGCCATTCACAACACAGATCAGAGCAACTAAGGGAATTATTTACTTGCAGAAGAACTATGGGCAAATACACCTAGTTACACTTCCTCTTTCAGCACATCATTATCATATCACCAGTGGTGATGCAAGATTGAACATTCCGTGGTATCTAATGATTCTATTCTGTAACATGTTTAACAGCTTCTTTAGCCAAGATTGCGAGACATGTTTCCCCTTTGAATATATGTATATGAAATGATGCCAAACTCAGTTAGCCCTATTGCAATTTGTGCTGTATTATGGCAACCAGTGAAAGAGGTGTGGAATAATGCATTGCAATATAATAGTACATACAGTATATTAACATGGGATCAGAGTACTATTGATATACAGCTACACCTTTTTTTTAACCTATACATGTTCATCTTGAATAAATTGAAATACATATTCATGACAGTGCAATTTTATTTTCCATCAGTGTGTGTGTGTTTATATATATATATATATATATATATATATATATATATATATATATATATATATATAGTGGGGGAGTGTCCATGCAAATTGTACAAAATCTCACTCTTGCAGTGCTAACCATGAGAAATCTTTTTTTAAAATACCTTGAATAATTTATTCATCTAAGCATTTACATTAAACTTTTTAAATGTAATGTCTGAAGTATATGATCTTATGCCTGCTTATAAGATCTAAAGCTTGAATCCACTATTATAGAATTATTGGATCTATTTCATTTTTAAAATGTACCTATTTTTTTTTTGTAGTCATGTTTTTAAAATCTTGAAAATGAGGTAGACATTCTTAAGCAATATTTAAAAGGTAAGAATCACTTTTAAAGAAAATGATAAAAAAAAAAGGTGCAGGTGTCCTACCTCTTTCCTGCGATGTTAAAATAATCTGACAAAACAGAATTTACTTAAAGGCCAATGATTTAATTTTGACTGCAAATATATGAATGGCTATATAGAAAATTAATCTTTCAAATCAGCTTTGGAAATAGAATGATTCTTCCTTCTCAAAGCTACAAAACTTAAACGTTTGTCAATTCCTAACATATTTCAAAATGGCAGCATCTTTTATATAACAAAAATAATTATCATTTATTGTTCTCAGAACTCTTTTCTTTTTAACCTATCTGGATATGTATTTGTAATAACTAAATGAAAATATAAAAGTGGAAGTATATTATAATCCGTATCTTTTTTTCAATATACAATTATGTCTACATTTACTCAAGTTTCATAAATAAGTGTACAAAATATTTGTTGCTATTCATTTTAAAATAAGGAATAATATGCAAGATATCTTTACAGTAGATAGTTAAAAACAAGAAATGACTAACTTTTAGGAGAACATCATGGTAATGATAAAAGCTGTTGTTTTTAGCATTTTTCTTTCCTAAGCTAAAAAGAAAACATTTAAAATATTAAGATTTCAGTTTGTTTTAGCAGTTAAGCAATGATTTAAGAAAAGAAAAAACAAAAATCCTTCTTAACCAAGTGATGTAGAGTGACAGTACTGCTTCAGCAAAGAATTATATAATATTAATATCTAAAGAAAATAATAATTTATATTAATTCTTAAAAGATTCAGAATTCTCAGCTGAAGCAAATAATTCTTAATACAAATTAAGACAATAAAAAATTGCCATTGACATCCAATGACAACTGAAATGAAATTGCAGAATCCCAGCAAAACAAGGCTGTGTGATTTAGAACAATTACAGTAAATTTAGAAAGGCCAAAAAAAGTCAATGTTTAAATGTTAGCATATTGTACTGATAACACTTTAGCACTTCAATACCAAACACTGTAAGAAAAATATTCACAATAGGATGATAAATATATATTCTTTAATTTCTTAGAAAATATCTCTTCTTATAATGCTTGTTGTGTTTACAAATAGGAAGACAGTAAAAAAAAAAAAATAAATAAAAAATAAAAAAAAAATCAAATCTGAATTGTATTTCAAAGGATTAAAAACATTAAGTAATAGATAGTCAATGATTGTCTGTTTATAAGAATTACAAATTAACCAGATTGTTATTCATTAACACAGATAAGTTGAACAATTAAAGTTTTCTCTAGTTTAAAAAAAATCTAAAAAGAAAAGGTGTTTTCCCATTTACAATGTAGTAACATTTAAACACTGTCCTCTTTATTAAACATTTTAATAAACTCTGAATAGACAATTCTACTAAAAAAAGGTAAGGATTTAAAACTTACAAAAATAAAAAAAAAGTATTATTAAATAAAAGTGATCATCAAGAAGTCTTAAAAGATTCAACAATCTCTGAACGTATGCAAACTACATCTCCATAAGGTTTATAGGCATTCAAATTATTATGTTGTTCACAATGAAAACAACATAACAATTAGTCATAGTTTAAGTTCCCCATTTTCAATTTTTATCTTTAGCACAGTTAATGACAGACTACCAACCAATGTTCTAGAACAGGGCAAAAAATAAATTAACTTATTTTTTTTTAAATGTGCATGTCTATTAATGTTGTGACTCAGAAATTTTACAGAGGGTGTATGCAGGTAATAAAAATAATTTCTATTGTTTTTCTTCCTCCCAAGTGTGGAACTTGTAATAGAAAAAGTATAAAGTTTCAATCAGAACATTGGGATATTTTTCTTTCTAGGTCAGCTTATTTATAATTTTGGTATTTATCCCATAAGATTTGATTATATATTTAAAAAAAAAAAATCTTTGATTTCACTGTTCCATGAAAAATTTGATCTAGCATCTTCATCTTTGGTATTTATTTGTTTTTATCACAATGTTTCAGCTTATCTTTTCTTTAGAAGTATTTCCCATTATTTTTAACTTTCTCAAGAGAAACCATTTATTTGCTTAAAAATCCAAGAATATAAATTGTTTTCCTGCTCATACACAAAGAAGTATTAATGAACCTGGTATTGGGTGGATAGTCATTCAGGTTTAAAAAGAAAAAAAAATATGGTAGGGGCTGGAAAATACTTAAGGAATACTGACTACCATAAAATATTTCAAGCTTTAGGGTGTAATTTTTTTTTCCATATCTTAATTAGCTTTCAAGAGTAGGAAAGTGTCCTGAGAACTGAATTAGTACTTGAAAGCAAAAATCCAGAAATGATTGCTTGCCTTATACCATTACTGATAATAAATGTAATTAAGAATGATATTCTGGTTTGGGGATTTAATGTGAACATAATTAAAATTAGCCCTACATATAAATAGAAAAATCATAAAAGGAAGCATAAAACTTGCATGTTTCTAGTAAAGCAGGGCATACAACAGCAATCTGTATTTTTTATATATTAAATAACTACTTTACCAGTACTGTATTTTAAGCATTGTACATAAAAATTCTAAATTACTCTTGCAGAATTTATCTCTCATTTGCTTTTTAAATTATTAAAAGTAAAATCTCCAAAGAAAGCTAAAATGAAATAAAAGAAAAGAAAATGTATTAGCAGCCTGGTGCCCTTTACTTAATTCTTGTTAGTAACACAAAGCATATTTGATTTTGTTTTATAGAATAGAATCTTATCAGAGTCATGGGGGAGGGTTAAATGGAAAAATAAAAACTTCGATCTCATTTTACAATTTTAATCACGTATGAAAAAATATTTTAACAACTTCTGAAATTAAGTGTTATAAAGTAACAAACTAACTGTAGTTTAGAAAAAAAAAAGTCTATAGTTAAAACCTGTGAAACAGATTTATTAGTCATCATTTTAAGTAATTAACTCATCCTGCTTTTCTATCAAATAGTTCATGGCCGCTCTTCATACATGTCTTGGCTAAAGTACCTGATAAAACATTTCTAAATTCTGTAGCTTTAATCATAGAGAAAGTGGTTATTTCCTAGATCAGTCTCATATTTTTTTTTGATACAAAGGCTAGGACCCCAAAAAGAAGGAAATATTAGTATTAACTGGTCTTTAGCATGCTATAGAGGCATTTCAGATATCAAAATCAACTAAGTTTTTCATGATTGATTATTTTCATTGACTTTACCAATATTTTTCATCTGTGTTAGTCAAGTGATGTAAAGAGGAAATTTGACTCATTTAAAATGTGAACATAAATGAACTATTTTTACAAAAAGCAACAAGTTTATTGCCATAAAAGCTACCAACCAATGTTGATGTTTTTGAAGAACAACAAACTAAAAACTTACAAGTGAGAATTTCAAGGGCGTTGGGGTGGGGGAGGAGAGAAAGTGTCTAATCTAATTTTTATCAATTTACTTATTCATTTTCTATTGAATGAAGGGAAGGGAAAAACACAAAACAAAATCACTTATTTGTATAATGCACTAATCCTTGTTTATAAAATCTGGTTATTATCCCCCATTTTTTAAGATTATTTTTCTAAAATCTTATGATTCATAAATACAATTTAAAAAAAAAAACAACAAAAAAACAGCTTGCTAAAAATAAAGAACAACATTTTCTTATGTCTCTGAAGAGAGAAAACCTTGATACACTTTGAAAATATTGGCAAAATGATAAGGCTTTCATACAATATAGTAGAAAAACCCTTTGCTATTTTTGATTAGTTATAGTGATACACATTTGTGTGATAGTGGGGGGGATTTTCTTTTGAAAAACTAAAACAGCCAAGTTGCAGACATTTGGTACTCTGTTTTTACATGAGCCATATGTCAGTAAACCCCAAGGTCCGGATCTAACTTGCGTTTCTGACATATATACACACATATCAGAAAACAGAACTCTCCAAAAAAAAAAAAAAAAATGTCAACCCTATATGCATAAGCTGCACACACACACACATATATATATATATATATATATATATATATATATATATGCACATGCATATAGGAGACAGACTGGATGTCCTGCACAACTGATTAATTTTGCGAGAGGGAACACAAGGGGAGAATGAGATTTGTTTTTAAATTGGGGTGGGGGTGAATGAAAAAAGTATAAGAGAATTTAAGATCAAAACATCTTTAAGTAATAATTGAAATCATTTAACAAAGGTTTGTATGTGTGCTGCAAGTTCTAAATCACACAGCTTTACTTTCAGTTTTGATGATAGATATGTAAAAAAAAACACTTTTATTTTTTCCTTACTTTAAAGTCATAGTAAATGTAAAATAATTCTGTACTGCCTAATTAATTGGTTATCAATAAAACCAATACAGTAGATTTTCAGTTTAATGATCAACTGCAAAAGAATTCTAAAACCACTCCACTTTAGGGCTTTGTCTTACTATACAGTTTTAGTCTAAAAGCCTGCCTGTACTTTGATTTCTTCAACCTTAAAAAGTAATGCCATAAGAAGGAAAAGAGAAAACAAAAAGTTGGGAGGGGGGAGGGGCATTGCAGAAAAGTTTGGATGCCTTCATAGGGAAAGCAGCAAACAGAGGCAGTTTCAAAAATTATCTTTTATTTACAGAAATATACAAATATATTCACGATATCAAGATTTTTGGTCTGACCTTAATTCACAAAAAAATATTAATAAGAATTGAAATAAAGACATTATTTTTTTTCTTTCTTTTTTCAAAGAAATGAAAATTAAAAACAAACCAACAACAAAAGAAAGATTTATAAAAATTGAAATAAAATGGGTGAGGGGGCAGGGATAAAAAAAAAACAAAAAAACAAAAAAAAAAAAACTAAAACAAAACAAATGAAGGAAAAAAAAACAAAAAAACACACCTGAAAGACAAGATCTCCAAGCCTGTAAGAGTCAATCAAGACCTTTTAATGTGTGTTATATATATATATATATATATATATATATGCATACATGGGTGTTATATATCCATTGAGAGAAAAAGAGATATATCTTTATTTGAGGGGGGTAAGGGGAATGTAACTGTAAAAGGTCAGTAATTTTTTTTTTTTAATTATTTATTTCAAAAACCTTTCCCAAAATTCTTTATTTATATGACTATGTCTTTTATATATATATATATATATATATATATATATATATAGCAAATTCTAAAAATGCCTGAATGAAATCCTGAGGCCAAATAAATATTCGAGAATAATAAAATGAAAAGCTCTGATCAAAAAGAAAATAGGTAGTTAGACAGGGTTGGGATAAGAATAAATAAATGGGGGATGGAGTAAAAAGAAACATTTCAAAGTGGCAATAATATAGCAGTGTTCCCATATAATATTCCATTCTGTATGAAATACTGAAGGTGGCAACAAGTGTCACACTTGGAAAATAAGAGAATATTGAAGTGCACCATCATACACACTCTAACTTGACTAGAAAAAAAGTTACAAAAATGCTGGATAATAAAAAAAAAAAGAAACCTCAATTATAATGTTTGAAAAAAAATCAAGTGAAAGAATCAAAAGAGTTGGTTAAGAGACATGCAATAAGTGGATGGTTGAGGAATGTACCCATTTACATGGGTGGGGAACATGCCAGGGGCATTCTGGGTTTGAAGCAATTTCTTTTTGTTTTCTATGTCTTGGGATGGGGTGCTTTTCTGACAGAAGGCCATGAAAAAGGTCTGCAACATGAGATTATATATATATATATATATATATATATATATATAGAGAGAGAGAGAGAGAGCTAGATTACCCTAGAGCCACCACAAGATGAGACAGTTCCCTGTTCTTTGGAAGCATCAACATGAATTTACTCCTCCCTCCTAGTGTGGGAAGAAAGGGGGTGGGAGCAAAAAAAAACAAAAAAAACAAACTGTTTGCTTTGTAATGTATTAAAGCATGTGGGAAGAAGAATAGATTTAAAAAAAAAATGTAACAAGTAAATATAGCCCAGTTTGAATTTGTCAAAATTGAAAGAGAAAAAAAAAATTTTGATTTTATTCCAGCAATCATGGTACAGTACAGCAAATTACTTTTTAGGTTTTTCTATTCATTCAGTCATTCATTCTTTCTTTCATACACAGAAGAAACTTGTTAAAAAGTTTTTCTTTTTCCTTCCTTCCATTAAAATATGACAACAAAATTTGGAATTGATTCTATGAAAGGAAAGTCAGAAGTCTATTAAAATACAATCTACAAAGAAGTGAAAGTAAGGTGTTGGGAGATTACTAGGTTGTTGATTCTGATTAACAAATAATGATTAAAAAGAAAAAATAACCACTAAGAAGACAACTGTTGTCAAGCTACAAAAAGGTTTCACTATTCAAACAAGAAATATGTGAGTTTAATAAGATTAATGCCTGTCTTCCAGCCATTAGCTGCCACAAATCAAAGCTCCAAGTCCAACTTGATAACTTCAGGTTAGAAAAGGAACCTTTTTGAATTATAAAATGAATAGGAAGAGAACAGCCATAACACAGAAACTGACAAGATTGTGTGTGTTTGTGTGTGTGTATACGAGTGTTTATCTCATTAAATTGGTGGGCTAGAGCAAGCATTAAAAAGTCCTGTAAGTTTAGAAAGAAGGGAATTATACAGCTAATAAAGAATTCAAATTTCTCAGGAGTGAGTGAGATAATTCATGGGGGGGGAGGTGAATATTTGATAATGAAAACACTTCTAGACTAAATGAATGTGGACAATGGAACTGATGTCAGTCAATTCCTTTTCAGATTGTCCAAATGAGGCATTGCTCCCTGAGTAAAATAACAGAACAGAACAATAAAACCGAAAACAGCAGCAGCAACAGCAGAAAAAAAGTTGATGAAACCTTTCAAAATAGAATTTTTTATGAAAGTTAAAATAAAATAAAAATTCTAATCATGAAGAAATAAAAGTGATTATATAGTAAAATTAGATTATTATTATTTTCTTTAAGAAAATTCAAAACTTAATATTTAAAAACATTTTCATTTACCTATTCTTCTTCTCTCATCAAAACTTATAAGGATATATATTTTAATTAAAATAAAGAGGAGGGGGGATTTTATTATTTTTAGTTTAAACAATAGAACAAGGTTTCTTTAGGGGCAGTGTTGCCTTAAGAGGTGAAAGTGGAGGATACACTGTAACGTCATATTAGTGGCCATCAATAGGACAGGCACAGCCAGGAAGACTGAGAGTGACAGTTGAAACAGCAATAGCACAACCACCACTTTCCTTTCCTTTCTTCCCCACCCTAAAAAAAGAAAAAAAATTCAATTGATAAAATTTGTGACTGAATCATCACAACTGCTGCAAAATGCAATACATCCCCATGGCCCTGTGTAAGTGTTTAGAGTTATATAACAATTTTTATATTAAAAGGCCTAAAATTCCAGAATGTACCATCCACCATAAAAAGAGTCTCTTTAGCAACTCAACTGACAGCTCTGACAGAGAGAGAAGAATAAAAAAAAAATCATAATGATTAAAATATAGTAAAAACCAAAATTAAAAATAAGCCATCACCAGAGCTACCAGCGGCTAATATATGATGAAATTATAGGCATCAAGGACATCAAGTGACAGTGTATGAGATCAAAAACTAAGAGTGAAAAGACATTAAATAGTGGATTATACTTGAAAAAGTCCATCATCTCTCTATAGAATAATAATAATATATGATGATCATCATAGAAAAGTTCTGCAACAGTGGAACACACAGAGAGGAGCTGTAGAGGAGGAGGAAGAAACAAATGAAAAAATTAGTGTGAAAAATCAGAAAATGCAAAAGCATTCATTCAAAGCTCTACCTGGAGAGTGAAAAACTATATTGCAATAGTTAATAATATATGCAGTAGTTGTTGATATACTGTGGCAAGAGGACAGAGGCACCACGTTAGTTGGGGATGATGGCAGGGAATAGACTCACATTGTTGACGGCTGGGAATTTATCATTATTTAGAGAACAAACGAATTAAAAAAACAAAAAAGAAAAAAAAGAAAAAAAAACAAACAAAAAACTGGCAACAAGGATCAATTCTTGAAGCTCATTCTGCAAGGATGGAACCAGCCTAATAATTCACAAGGACAGAGCCAGATTCTGGGACAAAATCTTATTAGAAAGAAATAAATGCTTCTACCAATGTATTTTGTTTTCTCACAAGTCTTCTTTCTTTCACTCACAGCCAAATAGAAAGAATCAGTATATAGATTTTTTTTTTGTGTTTTTATTATTATTATTATTATTATTATTATTAATATTACCATCATCTTTTTCCCCCATCATATTCAGTTTTATTTGCATTATTTATATTTTTTTTTGTTTTATTTTTTTAAATTTTCTTTCAAAATAAGGTTTAAAAAAATTCAAGCTTGTATTCTCTCCAGTTCATTTCATGGGAAATAAAGTAAAAAGAAAAAGTTCACTCAATGCAGTAGGAGTATAGAAGTGAATCAGAGTCCCTGCAATATGACTTATTTTGCATCACAGCAAGTGAATAGAAGGTGTTTATGTGTGCAGCCACATATAAAAGTTTATCTGTAGCTGATCATATTTCTTTAAGGAAGCAGAGTCCTAGTCAAGACCAAAAAAAAACAAAAAAACAGCTAATGACAAGTTAACTTGTTACAAATCACACACTTGGCCCTACACAGTGGCAACACACTGTCATCATTTCAGAAAATAGCCAACCTGACAAAGAAAGTGGTTTACTCAACATTGACAATATATTATTAGAATATACAACTCAATAAAAAAAATACATTGCAAGCAAAAATAAAACATATTCTGGTCAAGTAAATAAAAAAAATTAAAATGAAAACCAGATGAATGAATAAAGAGGTAAACACAAAAACAGAAAAGGAATATTGAGTTTCTTTTTAAAAAAAGAAAAAAAAAAGATGAGAACAATATTAAAGAAATGTTCACTTATCAAAATTTTTAAATGGCTGATTGTAGAATTAGTTGCAAATCTGATATATATGTAAAATATGGCAAATGAGTTTGAGTGTATTTGTTGTTCAATAAAGGAGGAAATTTGTGTGAGGGCAGGTAATCTCCCTTAAACATGTTGCATCTGTCCTTTGGTTCAGTAGCTATCATATACAAATGTATTTACAATACACACAACATACACTTTTTACTTCTAGAGTAAAAAGAAAATCCATCCATTTATATTAAATTTAGCATTGGACTATGTGTGTGTTTAGTAAGATCTTGATCTGTGTGTATGTGTGAGGAATAAATGTAAAAGTTTTTTTTTTTTGTAATGATCTTAATTTAATTTCTGAGAATCAAAAAAACAAAAAAATCTTTTAGCAAAAGCAAACTTATTTAATAACAGAAGCTGCTAAATGTAGTCTAAGGTCGTTCAAGATGATTATAGTGGATGGAAAAG
The DNA here is from genome assembly GCA_903632075.3 of Acanthosepion pharaonis. Taxonomy (NCBI): domain Eukaryota; kingdom Metazoa; phylum Mollusca; class Cephalopoda; order Sepiida; family Sepiidae; genus Acanthosepion; species Acanthosepion pharaonis. Next base: position 79,410 of record CAHIKZ030002643.1, read on the forward strand.
TGATTTAAAGATGACCAAAAAAAATATGCTATATGACAAGTGCTTGCAGAGCAAGAATTAGAGTCTGGAATGAGAAAAGGCAATGGAATTTGATAGCAACAATTAACGGGGATAATGAGACAGAACAGGCAGCATCACACAGTGGCACAAGGATTTTGGTAAAGTAATAATAATAATATTAAGAGTAGTTGAACAGCCAATGTTAATACACAGGAACATTTCTATTGCAAAGCTCATCTAATCACAGAAAAATGGCAATTTGACTTGTTTTAAAAACATTTTATGCCTATTTTTAATACAAAATATACATGACATAAATTGTGTAGAGAAGTAGAAAAACTTTAAAGTGAATTAAATATAAAAATGTATACATTTGTGTGTGTGTGTATGTATGTGTATATGCAAAATCCTTTTTTTATCAATCTAATTAGGAGGTTTAAGTTCAATTTTACTAAATATGAATATTTTCTTTAAAAATGCAAACAGCACCAAAATATTACTGTCATAAAATGAAAATTAAGTTCAATATTGATTTCAGTTTTTATATTTTGTCAAAGATAAATATGATACAACTTTTGAGGGAGGTCAAAT
>CAHIKZ030002643.1:85000-207500 GCA_903632075.3 Acanthosepion pharaonis
TCAAAGTTAAATTGAGAATTAAGTGAAAAACTCTTATAGTAATTTGAGTGGGGAAATTTACTTTCCAAATTAAGCCCAATATTTTGTTGATTTCAGTAAAAATGGAAGTCAAGAGTGAATTTTCATTGAACCATAAAGTGTATTATGAATCATCAATAAAAAAAAAGGTTTATATCAATTAATGAATTTTTTTTTTCTCTCAATCATTTTGATAACTAGACAATGTTTTTTAGAATAAAACTATACAATCCCAGTAAAATACGACTAAACCTATTGCAAGTTGTTTGGGCTGATTATTAGCACTTCTTGGAAAATTACTGACCAAGAATTTTTATAACAAAATTTCTGAAAGTGCCAATATATTCATCAGAACAATTTGTGCATGTATATGTAAGCCTTGTGTGAATGTGTGTATATATATACAGTGCCACACAAAAGTTTACAACACATTACAAGAAATGTTTCTTTAGGTATTTCTAACACAGATTAATGAAACTTTTACTGCTAATAATACATATGTTTAAGCCTTTAGTCAAACAATCAGATTTAAAAAAAATAATCAATAAAAATATCCCACGAAGAAAAAAAAAAAATCAATATTTAATAACACAAAAGCTTACAATACACTTATTAAATCATTTATTAATATTTCGTAGCATAACCGTTATTGCTAATTACAGCATGTAGGCATTTAGAGTAGTCCCCTACAAATTTCTTGGCTAATATTTTTCCATTCTTCACAACAAAATTCCTTCAGTTCATGCAGGTTCCTTCTTTGAATTCTCAGTTTCAACTCTCACCAAAAATTTTCAGTCAGATTGAGATCTGGAGATTGACTTGGCCATTTTAGAACATCTGTTCTATTTGAAATTAACCATGATTTTGTAAGCTTTGCAGTATGTTTACGATTGTTGTCTTGTTGAAAGACCCAACCTGGTTTCAAGCCCAGCAAATGTGCACTCTGACATAAATTTCTCTCCAAAATATCCATATAACATGCTCCGTTCATCCTCCCTCCTATTATTTCAATGTTCCCTACATCTTGGGAACTAAAGCAACCCCAGATCATGATTGATCTGCCCCCAAATTTTACTGTTGGGATAGTATTCTTCGGCAAATATTCAGTACCCTTCTTTCTCCAGATCTTTGCCACAACATTTCTGCCAAAAAGTTCAATTTTCATTTCGTCTGACTAAAGTACATTTTCCCAAAATTCTGCAGGTTTGATACAATGCTCGTTTGCAAAATTCAGTCTAACAAGAACAGGTTTTCACTTAAGTTTTCCTTGGAGTCCTTGAAAAGATGTTATATCGACAAAGTGAATGACTAATTGTATCTGCATTCACTTTTACTCCACTTACTTCTAGTCTTCCTTGAAGTTCTTTAAGTGTAACTCGGGGCTTGTTGCCAACATTCCTTCCAATAATCTTGTCATATGTTCTGTTACCTTTCTAGAATGACCAAAGCTTGTTTTGGGATGAATGGAATGACACGTCTTCCAGTGACAAACTGTCGTACTAACTGAACTCAATGGCACATTTAACTGACTAGATATCTTCCTCTAACCAAGTCCATTTGTATGAAGGTCAATAATACGTTTACGGAGATCTTGATCAATTATTTTGCTTTTCCCCATTTTGTGAATGTTTAAAAGACAGATAAAGAATGACACAATACTATTAATCCTTCCTAAAAGTTATCATAAAATTAATCTGGAACATTCTAAAAAGAAAAGAAAACACATCCCCATCCTAATTTGGAACATTCTAGTAAAATTTAAACACTTTTATAAAAAAAAGCTAGATAAAAAAATTTGAGTTACTAAATATCGTTTTTTGGTTCGCGTGATACTTTTTTGAAATTTTTTAAAAAGATCTTATTGTTTGACTGAATACTTAAATATATGTTCTATGAACAGTAAAAGCTTAATTAATCTATCTGTATTAGAAATACCTGAAAAACATTTTTTTAGTAATGTGTTTTAAACATTTTGTGTGGCACTATATATATATATATATATATATATATATATATATATATATATATATATATATATGTGCACACTTTCAAACATACATACACACGGTATTCAAATTCACAAATTACAAATATCACAATAAATAGAAAAAATTGAAAAGAAAATAATTCAATCTTAATAGCAACTTTTAAAAATTTTAGAGAAAAAAAAAGAAAATAGGAGAGAAGAAAAATGTGGCATTTTTCGCTCTCTCTCAAAGAATGAAGGAAAAAAAGAAAAAGAGAGACAGAGAAAGAGAAAGAAAAATAGGAAAAAAGAAAAGAAAAAGGAAAAGCTGTGTTGAATGATGCCCTTTTGAGAAATTGTCACTGTTGGAAAAACTTAAAAAAAAATTAAAAATAAAAGAACAAAAAAGATTAAAAAAAAAAAGAAAAAGAAAAGTAAATTGTAACAGAGATCATGAAAAATTAACTTGCCTAGTAAATGTCTGGTTGATGCTAAGAATATTTCTGCCCATCCACTACTAACAGTCAAACTACCTCCGCTGAAAGTGCTGATAATGCCTATTAGAAAGTGGAAAACAAGGTTTAATAAAGGTGCATTCGGAATCAAAGGCAGTAAACCATATTATCCACGGACTGTGCTGGTTGGCAGCACATAGAGCAGCAAGGTGATCAGGCACGTGGAATGAGGCTACATTGCAAACACTACATGGAAAGCTGGATTCCTTGTTGGCTTTCTCAACTCTCAAGTTAAACATAGCAACCTTGAAGCAATTTTCGTAACACAGATAATAGCAGCAGCAGTGGCAGCAATGAACATTTAATCAGACAATACTAACTAATGAGAATTCATCAACATTCACAAAAGTAGGGAACATGTAAATACTGGAATTTAGTTCAAGAAAGCAAAACAGTTCAAGTTTGCATTCTTAATTGTACAAAGGAGTACCAGTGGCATTTTTTTTCCTGTGCTACTAATGATGCCAAACAGAAATCTAAAATGAAGGAAATAATTACAAAAGCATTTGTCTCCACTAAGTCCTGGAGATTCTCCCATTCATTCAAAATATTCTTTTCACACTAACACAGCAAAATATACATCATTGACATCACACCACATTAACAACATATAGACATATAGCAAACACACATCACCAAGCATTTAATGTTCATTCAATACACTTCATAATGCTCAGTTTAAACAGTTTACTGAATGAAACACAAAATAATAAAATAGTTGAACTTGTGTCTTAAACCCCCCCCACAAAAAAAAAACACAACTAAATTCTTCTTTAATTCAGTGGTCATGTACATTTTTTATTCATTTATATAAGTTCTACTAATACTTCTGAAGGATATATTTTGGACACTATTTTAGAGTGCAGATCATTTTCTTTGACAGGAGTAAAATTTTGCAAGGGTTCTTTTCTGTTCTTATGCTTTATATACAATGGTGAGATAACATTATTACACATCACCTTAACTGGTGTTTTGTTAAAATATATCTTTGTATTTGAAGGCTGTATATATTATGTTCAACAGTTTTAAAACATGTTTTTCTACTACTATCAGCCTTGGCTTGAAGTTACTTTTTAGAGTTGCATACCTCATAATGTATATAACTTCTTTATGTACATAGCTTTCTTGCCACTGGTTCCTGGAAACGCCTTTCTAACCAAGCTACCCTAATAATTTGAAAGGTGCCAACCTACAAAGAGACAAACAAGTGAAACTAAAGTAACCATTATTGACAGCAGGCCAATACATAATTTAAAAAAAAAAAAAAAAGAGAAAGTTTTGTTTCCAGCTTTAAATGAGTTTTTTTTCTCTTACAGTTTGTAGAGAAATGACAGGCCCATTCCACTTTAGATTTTGTTGACCAGTGACATGAAAAGTGATTGTAAAGAGACGACAGAGTATGCAAACAAAAATAACTAAATCAACATTTCTGACTGAATATTTGTTGAAATTGTCAAGTGAAATGAACAAGAAAAAAAAGAAACACTAAAATAAGTCACTATTTTGTATTCAATTTCACTGTTTCAGGTTGAAAATAGGCTGCCTTCCATGTGAGAAGAAAGGTAAGTTTCATTTTGTAATAATATTGAGTGTTAAAAGCAGTGCTTACTTTTTTGAAATATGTGGATGAAATCAAAGATGCTTTTGTAGGGTTAAAATAGAATTGTGTTTTAAAGAACAATTAATATTGCTGCTGCTGCTGCTGCTGTGGCTGCGGAAGGAAGGAATTTAAAAACTGGACAACCAACAGCAGTACATCTGTGGAAATAGGGAGAAGAGGACATGCAAAATATGAGAGAGGCATTAGATCTGCAGCCATTTGGTGGGTTCAGTGGTAACAGGAACTCGAGGAAATGTTCATGTCGAATGTAGTGTGAGTTTAGCGTCCGTCTCAAACTATGCAAGTCTGAAAAATAAGGGGAATTTAGAAAAGATTACAGGCTCAGTCCTTAAACAGAAGCCAATGACATTGAGTGGCATGACTGATGTGAATGGAAAGAAAACTGCTTGAAAGTTGGTCAAACTATGAAATGGCTATTGTTTGGCACCAACTAGCCAACAGAGAGAGAGAGAGAGAGAGAGAGATGTACACACATACACATACACACACATAACACAAGAAAGGGGAGAGAGAGAGAGAGAGAGAGAAAATAGAGACTGAAATTGAGAGAGAGAGAGAGAGAGAGAGAGAAAAAAAAATCCACAATTTCAAAATATAAAAATAAGTCACTGATAGAATATTCATCATAAGCTTTTGGTTGGGTGCCAAGAAAACTTGAAAATATTCAGTTACCAATGCTAATTATCATAGGTAAAAAAAAAGACAACATCCAAAGAAAACAAGATAAACTATATATATATATATATATATATATATATATATATATATATATATACAAACAAAAATACATTCTAATTGAAAATACTGACCTAATCCAGCTTCTTTTAAAACAGATGTCTTTGCAAAGGTAATTGATAAAAATTATGATGATCTTAAAAAATTACCCAGGCTTTACTTTCATTTAAAATATGAACCATATTGCACACTGATGACATTTAATGACTTCATTTGTTATGAATTAATATTTGATATTATTTGTAAGTAAAAAAATCAAAATAAAAACGAACAAATCAAAATACTTCATTTGTAAATAATAGATAACATTTAAACCAAAACACACCAATTCAAGATTTTTCAACAATTTAAGAAACTATGAACGTTTAATTAATCAACAATGTTTTGGAATCAGAAACAACTATCGAGATTATGTCACCTATTATTGATTAAATGACAAGAAGATAAATTATAATAGAAATACAATTAGTTTGCTGTAACCAGTGAAACAATAGCAGGATTTTATTTATAAACATATGAAAGAAGAGTTTGCTGTCTGTGTTAACAAAGAACTGCTGCTTGAATTTTTTTTACTTTCACAATTTAAGTATCACAACATTTTCCCATTCATTATACATGACATGTTGAAACCTAATTAAACAGAAGGATTTTTAGACTATGAAGAAGTTTTTGTTCCAATTCCTGCCCTTCTTTAGGGTTCATTAAAAACTGTCTTGGATTATGATATATCACAAATACAATGGATTAATTGAAAGCTCAAGTTATTTTTGGACATAATTGTTGCTTCTGACCCATATGCCCAATAAACTTTGTTCAACATCCAGTAACTTGAATAATACTTCAGTTTCTGGATTAGATTGGGCAAGCTAAAAAGAAAACAGGCAGGAAAGAAAGATAACAGACAAAGGAGTAAAGTACATGTATTCCACTTACCTATGTACTTCAACTTGCGAGCCTGTATTGAGAAAGACTGGTTGGCCAATGTGTACACTGGGTTGAGCTGGAGAGAGTTGAGAGGAGCTATTTGCTGGGTTGGTGAAGCTGTTGGCAGGCCGTTGTTTGCTGCTGAGGACTGTAGCTACAAGTGTGCCAGCTGGCTGATGGCCACCGATCATGTTCCGATGCGAAGAATGACCTTGCAGTGTTCGTGGTTGGTTCTGACTGAGGCGCACAGTTGGGGAAACATATGCTAGCTTGCTGTGTATTGAGGGTGCAGTTGTTACTTCCACCTCAAGTGGCGGCAGCTTCACCTCATGTTTAGTTGGAGTTCGGTTCAGACGCAGCCTGTCATTATTGGATGACGATGCACATGACAAAAGAGACGAGGACAGCAAAGAGGCTTCCTGCTTGGGAATGTGAGTCACGAAAGGAGACGTCTTGTTTATTTGTTCACGGTACTTGGGTGGCCGAGACTGATCATTGATTGTGACATTTGGGGGAATGAAGGAGAGAGTTGCTGGTGCAGCAGCAGCAGCAGCTGCTGCTGCTGCACTTCCTCCTCCCCTGGCAGAAGCTGCAGAGGCCACTAGGTGCTGGTTCTGGCTGGGAGGCACCATCTGTGTTTTGATAAAACTACCACTGCTGCTTCCACCTCCATTTCCAGATCCACCAATACTGTCTTGAATCAGTGTGGACATGCCTGGTGCAGCTCCCACTGCACAACCAGCCATGGAAGAAGCTGAGGCTGCAGCCAGTCCTTTCACGCTGCCAATGCTGCTGGAAGAGGATGAGGAAGAAGCAGAGGATGATGATGATGATGTTGAAGAGGATGGGATTTCATGTTTGATTGGGGTGAAAGTAATTGGTTTGCGGGCACTGTGACCACCACCACCACCACTACCAACAACTGCTGCTGCCACTGCTGAGCCATGTTCAAGGTCAGGACTGTCAGGAACAGTTACACAGCTTATCACATTCTTACGCACACGTGGGGAACCTACAGTAGAATAGAAAAAGAAAAGGAGGGAAACATTGAGATACAAGTCCCAGAAGCATTTCATTATTCATTTAGTAAAAAGAAACTAAGAGAGAATTTCACTGAGAGAAGATTAACTTCTGAAATATTTCTTTTTGAGAATACAAATGTATTCTGTATTAAAAATAATAATTGAAAATTATTATCTCCTGTTCTTCAGTGAATAAAAGCCAAAGAATTAACATTTATTGCAATGTATACAAAAACTAATCTGAATTTGTAACACTCTAATGTGAATGGTGAAAACTTCATAAAGAAGGAATGCATTAGAAGTGGTTATTGCACTTTAAATGAAAAACATCCACAATATGAAATCATTTGAAAAGTTTCATGTTAGCTTATACTATGTTAGTCGATCACAATCTCTGTGAATCATTTTCCAGGCATGTACACGAGTCATGATCTGATCCATGATGCGATTAGTGAAATAGTTTTAGGCAAAAATATACAGCTGCTTCAAGCAAACACTTTATGTCACAGGGTTTTATTTTTATTTTATTTATTCTTCACACTTCTACACTTGAATTATACCAAATGATAACTGGTTTTTCAGCAGTTGCAATATCATAATCAAAAATATTTGATGAAAATGAATGAAATAAAACTATACTGGAACTTATCCTAATTTGTAGGGATTTATAATATGAATAATGTTACAACACTATTAAACATTTCCCTGAAGAATGAAGCAAATAATAAAAGTTCTTACATGAATGTGACCTGGTTTGTAAATATCTTTTATTATTTTTTGATTGCTCATTTTAAGCAAAATTATTTAAGAGGAAAATGCCAGGAGGTTAAATAATACATTAAGAGAAACAACAGAATAAGTGATTTATGAGAGATAACAAAACTAACTTATTGAGGTATTTCATCATATCAAATGAATTCACTTTTCCAAGCGCATACTTTAAGCCTTTTAAAGTCTGTTCTACAGAGACACAAGTACAATTATGTTTTAATACTCGACTGGTATCATATTATACATATGTTATGTCTGGTATTATAGTATATGATATTCAAAATCACTAGCAAAGATAGCATACATTGATTAATGTCCTTCTCCTGTATTTCCTTTGTCTTTCTTTTCAATAACAAAATCAACTATAAATGTGAAAAGTTCAATGCAGTGTGATTGCACAAAATATGCAATCATGTTATGTTTAAAGAAGTCTTCTGAATTTGAAAGCATTTGAGGAGAGAGGGAAATGATATCAAATAAAGAAAAAAGCTGTACATGAAAAGAGTTTGGCGGAATGAAATGCCAACAACAATAATTCTGTGATGTTTTGTAAAGTGTCATAATGAAAATGTTGAGGAGAAAAAAAAAGAAGGAAAGCATTGAGGCATGACACTATTACTGTAGAATTTGTCCATCTGTGGAAATTATTAAACTAAGAGTGTTTTCAATTCAGTTCAGTATTACTTTTCTAATACATTTTAACTTCCTCTTCATGTAGAAGCTGATATTATTTACTACCTAAAATACTTCAGAAATTACAGGTATTTTCTTTACAGGTAACTAATATATGGACAATAAGACAAAGTTTTCTTTAACAGATTTTGAAGACTTTGTACACATGACAATGTGTTGGCAGTTATTTCTTTTTTATACATTTTACCAAAGCTATTATTGTTTATTAATGAATCAGTGAACACATTTTTAAGAATAGATTGATTGCAATTGGTGCATCATCTAACTAATCAGCTGGCTCCTGTTAAATGCATTACTTATTTCATTATTCCTTTTCCTAATATTCAAGTTTATATTATTAAGAATTCTTGTAGAAGGAGTTTTAATCCCCATAAGAATAATGTGGTATTAAGAAACATTATTAATGTAACTCATCATTAGTTTGAATTGGTAAAGGCAAAAATAAATTGTAGTAGAAACATCAACAAAAAAGGGCTTTATTGCTGTGGAGATTATGGATCTTAAGAAAATAAAGTAGAAATCAAATTGTTTTTCTAAATATTCAGTACCGGTTAAAAATGGCCACTGAATGTGATTTATAGTTGAAAGTAATTATTCAATACATAAATGATTTAAAAAAAAAAATGGAGAAAATGGCACCAGTACGCCAAGTTCAAATTCTGGTTGGAGTTGTTGCATTTAATGAGCTTGGAAAAGAGATAAAACATGAATACATCTCTTCATCCTTCCTTGGTATGGGTTAAATAAATAGCAAGGCAAGTTGGTCTCTTTAGCCTTGATTGGATAACCAGCATAGAATGACAATTCTGAATTGAAAACCAAAGAGAAGACAACAAGAAACCACTCCACTACTTTTGCCAGTAACAACACTGGCAATTTACAGATATTTAGGGTGGGGGGAATAAGTGTGGAAAACCAAGATTGACTGAAGAGACATTGCTTTTAAAAAATAAGGTAAATTACTATGCATTTAAAAAGATTCCTAATTAAAATGTTTGAAGTTGGCTTTGCCCATACTTCTACTCATCTCTAATCAACAATCAAATGATTTTTAAGCATTTTTACCATTAAGAAATTAAAAAAAAAAAAAAAAAATGAAATGATTATTATTTTTTGCATAAAATAATGACACATTTAAGTTTTACTTCTATATAACTTTTTTTTTTTTTTTTTACAAAATAATGTAATTATTTCACCTGACAATTAGTTTAAATCTTTTCCTTTTCTCTTTCAATGTTCATCTGATTTTCTTCTTACTTTTTTTTTTTATAACAAATGTATAAACAAACAAAAGGTGGACCTTTACATCATTCAGAAAAGTACAACATATAAGGGTTGGGTTTGTTTTTGTCTTTTTTATTCTTAACAATCACAATATTTGTAACTATAATTTTATTTCATATTTTTTATTCCAAATATGAACATTTCTAGAGATTGTTTTTCAGGTGCATTATTAATATTAACAATTAAGTAATTTCTTTCATTTCCTCTTATTAAAAAAACAAATAAAATGTAATCTTGTTCAAAGTTTAATGTGTAACTTGGCTTTGTTTGGAAAGTTAAGTTTTCTAATTACATCTTTCTGATAGTCATATAAAATTATGACAAGCAATGGAAACAAGCAGACTTAATGACATTTTTGATAAACTAGCCTTTATATGATATAAAAAAAAAAAAAAGAGAGAGGAAAATGTTCATTTTGGATAAGTTTTTCTTTTTATTCTTGCCTTTTATTGCAATGTTCTTGATGCCCCCTGGCCATGAAAGTCCACATTGTGAAATGAAAAAGTAATCATTGCTTACTGTAATAGCTACCGTATATTTGAGAACAGTGTGACAAAAAGAAAAAAAAGAAAAAAAAAGAAGAAAAAATATGAGTCAAAAATAATTAATGAAAATACTTTGCCTAAGAATTCAGATAAGTTAGAAGAGAAAATAAATAGACAAAAGGAGTAGGAAAGAAAATTTCTTTTTTTTATTGTTATTAGTTTTTTAATTAATACCTAATTGAATTTACCTAAAATTAAATGTTTTGAACGGTTTAAATCATAGTTGATTAAATGATATTAGAATTATCAAAAGAAAGCCACAGCCAAATTTAACTTCAAGATATCATTTTTAACTTCTTTTTGTTACATACTTGAAATTTCTCCTGATTTCCGACTGTGATTGCGCTTGTTCATTAATTCTGGAATTAGAATAAAATATTTTAATGTAGAGAAAAAGGAAGGCAGAAATCCTTATGCAGCACCCCAGGATTCTATACAAAGTGAGCAGGAGGGGGCAAAATTTGAAACTGGAAAGACAATGAAGACAAAAGACTCAGCCTAAATGCTGCTAAAAAAAAAGAAGAAAAAAACAAATTTTATAGATTTATAAAATCTAAGGTAAATAATGATGTCACATTTTGTAAAAGACTAATCAATGAATACAAGAGAGTGGAAAAAAGAAAAAGAAATTTTCTAAAGATTTCCCGTCCATAATGAAAATTTCTATTTGAAATAGGCAGCTGTCAACAGAAAAAAAAATGTCTCCTGTAATAAATTCTATTAATTTATAAAATTATTTTATTGATGCGGTCAAAAGAATGAAAAGGAAATTAGTTGAACCAGATTTAAAGATAATCAAATGGATGAAGACATTAAAAGAGTGTTCTCTGATTGATACAATAAAAAACTTTATAATACAATGTGTGCATATTGGCTTATTAAAGCTTAAAAGATAGGTTTATCAAAAATTATTTTTGTCTTCTGACTATGAAATCTAGATAAAAAAAAAATCATTTGGTTAGCAAATTGTAAAAATCTGGAATGGTTCATGAAAAATATTTGTATGATGAGGTTTTCTTTTTTGAAGGGGATGTGGAATATCGAATCAGTATTAGAACGTGAAATAGAAGTACTCTTTAAAGGTGCCAAATAAAAAGAACCTTTTTTTTTTTCCATGTCCATCAAATATACAAGGATTTGTGGAAGAAAAGTTATTTTTTAATAGCTGCAAATAATGCACATTTCAGAAGTCATTCTTTAATTGCCCGAATATGTCTTTTAAAAAATAATTCCTTATCTTGAAAACGTAAGTCAAATAAGAGATTTGCACAAGTGTGTAAAGAAATTTGTCTAAACATGAAGGGAAAAAATCTGCCAAGAATGAAAGAAGAATGCAATATGAAAACAAGTAGAGATTGTCAAAAAGTTCTGAGCAATGAAAAAGTATTTTTGGCAGAAAATACAGCAAAATATATATAAAAAAACCTGTTGCATATCATATTATTCTGGTTAGCAAAAGGAAAGATATTCTTGTGAAAAAATACTGGAAACAGTTAATTTAAAGATGACTAATTATTAGCAGTTTTATAAACAAGATCAGAGTGATCAAAATAAAAATTACAAAAATTTTTGATTTATATAAATGACCTACCTAAGAACATACTTAGATCATTTGTAAACATCTATGCCAATGATACAACTATATATGGGCGTACCTCTAATACTCTTAATGGCAACTGATCTCTCTTCCAATCTTGCACAAACTACACAGTGGGATAAAAACTGGTTGGTTACATTCAATATCTTGAAGTCCAAGCTAGTTACATTCCATCATTGCTGATCAGACTCTGAACTACCACCAATCAGGATGAATAAGGATGCAGATGAAATGGTCAGCTCCCTGTACTGCTCCAGTAAATACCTGACTCCTCCTGTTATCCTCTACCTTTACAAGAGTCAGATCAGACCAAAAATGGATTACTGTTGTCATATTTGGGTGGGAGCTGCCCAGACATAACTCTCCAGCCTTGATAGAGTCCAGAAGCATCTCTGAGTACTTGTGGATAACAAATTAATTCTCCACTCACAAAGCTCTCTCCCACAGGCAGGATGTGGCAAGCCTCTCACTGCTCTATTGCTACTTCCATGGAAACTGCTTTGACAAACTACATTTCCTGGTCCTACCAAATCAAACATTCATGGCTAGGGCACACCATGTCACTTACATAGTAGCAAACCACCTATATTCCATCTGTATTCCATTGGTGAGAAGTAAGTTCTACTCTAACAGATTCTTCCTGAAAACCAATATTCTGTGGAACTGACTCTCAAGAGGATGTTCCCCCAATCAATACATTCTTAACCTGTTCAAGGCTAGGGTTAATTATCTTCCACCACTATATACACAAATGGCCTCTTAATGTAAACCCTCTACCATGAGTGGTCCTACTGTGAAGCTTACTATTTACAAAAGAAAAAAAAAATATATATATATATATATATATATATATAAACATATTCCATGTCATCTGCAATTGGTGTGCAAGAGAAAATTGTGATTGTGTATTGAAAGCATATTTCAAGTCAGAATTTACTTAGAGAGAAAGAGATGCAGATTGTAGAAAGAAAAATCTCATGATTTGAAGGACACTAACCGAAAGCAGAAGATCCTGATCTTGAACTGCTGTTTCCACTGTCAACACTACTGCTATTTTGCGAATAGGAATGAGTTCCATGGCCACCACCATGGCTGCTGCTGCTGCTGCTATTGCTATGGTTACCATGTGGTTGATATTGCCGATGATGGCTGCTGTGATGATGATGGTGGTGGTGGTGGTGATGGTGGTTGGTACTTGTATGGACATCGCGTACCCTTAACAAAAAAAAAAAAAAAAAGTTATTGATTTGGGATTGTGAAAGTAAATAATTTTGTTCTTTCAAAAGAAAGACAAGTTCATAGGATGTGGATATTGCCTTTCTATGTTATGAGACCATAATCCAAAGACTGAAAAGGCATTAATGATTGCAATTGTCAAAATAACTTTCACACTATTTCCAGATTCTTGTAAATACAATGTTTAGTTTCTGTTTCTTTTTCTGTGGCAAGTTGCAGGATAAGTTTTAGTTTATACAGTTAAAGCAAAGACCTTACTGTCTATAGTCTTTTACTCTAGTTTAGAGTTATGACACATAGACAAATGACTGCATAATTTGATGAATGTTGCCAAAATAAAAGATATAAACTTTGATGAAAAAAAGCTGGCGTACTTCTTAAAGTAGAATAAGTAAATTATTGTATTGAAATTAATTTTTATATTTGAATCAGTATTTTGGCTTTAGTCAAACATCTTGTATGAAAGTGATACAATCTGACAGACTGAACTTTTTTTTTTAAATTAGGAAGAAGAAAAATATCTTTTCTCACATGCAAAGTAAATTTTATTTAAATCATAATTGGTGATGACATTTTCCCAAAATGCAGTAGAAGAGTTTTGTTTAAATAAATGGGTGGGTAGAAGAAATTTCTCCTTAAAATAGATCAACATCATCAAGAATCAATATTTCATCTGAAACAAACAAATAAAAGAGATTCAATATTTCTTTTTCATGTATTTCCTGACTGGAAACATTTTCTTTCCCCTTTTCCTGGCAATCACCAAGGTTTTTGTTCACATTATATAAACAGATTTATTTCAGGGTCTCTCTTTTATACAAAATCTGAATTCAGTTGCTATTCTTGTTAAGTCTAAAGCACTTGCCTTCTCCAAAGCAATTTTGGAATTGAGATAGAGTAACAAAATTTTCAGAGAAATCAATTGCGACATGAAGGTCATTTCCTCTGATTGAATTACAAAACAGAAACAGAGTGTGAGAGAGGGGGAGGGTTATATCCATTTATGACCCCCCCCCCCCATACTAATAGACAGTAGAAAACAGCTTACTTTTTAACTGCATCTTTTAGATGGGTTTTGGACTCTTCATCATCTTCACTGTCGGAGCTGATGGTGATTACACTGACAGCTGGACTGGGGGTGTCGGCTATGACAATGGTCTGGCGATGGTCCCCTCCACCACGTGCTGTGTGGCTGTGGTTATTGTTGCTGCTTCCTTTACTGCTATGTGGAACAATCTGAGGTTCATTGCTCCAGGCAGACAGACGAAGAATTTCTTCTTTATGCAGACTGTCTAGCCGTGGGGGTGTATTTTCTTTGACACGCTTTTTCACGGGGGATAGTTGGGTTGATGTGCAGGTCTCTTTACTTGTCCTGTACAAAAAAAAAAAAAAAAATCCATAATGAACAATATATTAAAAATTTTTCATTCTTCAAGATCTAGAGTTGAAACAATAGGCTAGCCTGTGGTCACTGAGGATTTCCAATCTTAAATAATTATCCAAGAAAATGAAGGCAACTGATTTAGCTGTTTTCAGGATTCTTTAGTAAGAATAAATGAAAGAATAATAATAATAATAATCTCTATCAAATGGTGTCTTTTGGCTTAGACCATTAATTCTTAGATGTTACAAGGCCCATTTATATTGTTCAGAATTCTGTATGCCATTCCAAATTGCAATTCCATGTTACCATTGCAGCTTTTGAAATGTTATGTCCACTGACAGTTGCCAGATTTGCCAGTTTTAAATCAAATGGTTTCTAATATTTTCTTTAGTATAATAAGTTTGATGCAGGTAAAAAGTTTATTTTGATTTTTTTATGTATGTGTATGTAAATGAGAAATCATTTCATCCTCTATTTCTGTTGGGCAAATCTGCTCTCTCTACATTCAGTGCACATTTTAACATCTGCATTACATTATCTTTGATAAGGTACAGAATCTTTTTTCTTTTTTTGAGAGTATTTTTGATGAATAAAATAAAGAGGATGTTTACCTGTTTTTAGTTTGACGTTTACTTGAATGTGATTGAGGAGCTTGTCTGGTAGGTGGTACTCCGAATGTGCTTGGCACCACACTGGCAAGGTTCCACTGTTGGTTGGCTGAAGCCTGTAAAGAACAATACTGATGGGATTTAGATGGAGGCCAGCAATGATTAGGCCATTCCAATTTAACAAAAAATTACTTACAATTGCAACTAACTAAACACACACACACACACACACTCTCTCTCTTAAAAGAACTGAAACAAAACTATATTTCACTCAACTTGATATTTCTGTCTGAGTTCTATAAGTAAAATTTAAAATGTTAAATGCTTTATTAAAGTAGAAATCTGTCATATCTAAAAGATTGGATTAGTTTGTCTGTTGAGAAATTAAGATTTTATTTTATTGGCATGCTAGTTTTTAGAAATTAAGATGTACATATATAGTTGATGAGATTTTAGAACAAAGATGGGAAAAGAAATAAATAAACTTTAAGAGAAATTGAAGCAGCTGCAAGTTGAGAGTTAAATGCATTTGAAGAAAATTCAATCAAACGTGTAAATGGAAAGATTTTCAAAGAGTGGAAATTTAATCAGTATTCACCTAGAATAAAAAAATTATCCAACACCAATTTAGCACTATGAATTTTTCTGAATTGCTATAAAACAGTAGTTATTTTTTTTGTTTTCAAACTTTGCAATTTATTACAAAATGTATATTTTATTTCAAACATGTGACAACCTTGACCCAAGGGTGAGACCAGTTTCATGTTGTCTCATTTTAGCATATACTAGAAACAGCAAGAAATAAAACAAAATATTTCTCTTTTATGACCAACTAAATTCTTTAAAAAAAAAAATAGATAAAACGCCATTGTGCACAATGCATATTTTAAATGCAATTCATTAATAGCATTTTCATCCATGTTTTCTTTCAAGCCAAGATATAAAGTTTGAAGCATATGTTCTGTTTGATGAAAAAAATAGCCAACATGACAAGGATGGAGAAAAGAAAAATTTGTCTTTATCTCTTTTAAACACAAAATTTATGATCATCCATTGAATGGAGCAACTTTTTATGGATTAGTTGCAAAAATGGTTTCCAAGTCAAGTCATTAAATCTATTTGACAATTGTTTATTCACTAACCTGATATTAAATACATAGATATCTGTTGACAAGTTGCTAGCAACTGTAAATTACAGGGAGTAATAATAGTTTATTTGAATGTCTATTCCCTCCATATCTCGTAGGGGGGGGGGTTATGAAAAAGGTGAACTTTTTATTATCTTTTTCAAGTAGAATGCAAAGTAAATATTGACTTTTCTCAGTTTATAATTTTTTAATGGGCTACTTAGTGACAAATGCAAAAAATGGTTGATGATAGCAAAATATCAACAAGCCCACATAATCATCAGTCTTTCAGGATGATCATCATCTGACAGGCTTTAGAATGTCGGAGATTTAATTTTCTGTAAATCTGCTGAAGATAACAGACTTCCTTTTTAAAGCTTTTAACCAAAATGAATGCATATACTTTTCAAAATCTAATTTATACCTTTGTGAGGTTTTTGTACTCAAGCTGTGTAACAATTCATTATAGCCTCAATTACAATCAACTACTGATTGGGGATTAAATAATGTTTTATAAAAAAGATTTCAAATACTTATAGCAAAAACAAGTGTCAGTATTTTTCTAAGAAAATTTAAATTTGCTACTAATGTTAGTACAAAACTGCTTTCCTAATAATAAAACTAAATTAGTAACAAGTTCAATGAAGAAGGAACATGACTAAAATAAAGCAGAAAATCCAATATCCCATCCCATAAAAACAAAGTCTGCTATTGAAAATTCCTTTGGGATGCAATTAAGCCATGCCTCAGTTGTCACATGACCATACAACAATATCTAATACCATTAAAAGCTTTATATTTGAGTACAATTCTTCACAAAACATTCTTATCCTCATCTGAATCCTTCATTGAAACCTCAACCAGGTAAAGAATAGAGTTTGGTTTAAATAGGTCCAAATGAAAATGTCAAGTGCTACATTTAGATTTTCTGGTGCTACCAAGATAATGCTTGCAAAGAAAATTCTCTTTTGACAATCATGGCCAGATTATGACCATCCTAGGCTAATGAAATTATAGGGATCTCCCTCACAGAGAGCCATCCTCTAAATCCTGTTTTGAATAAGTTTTACTTGTGATATATTTTAGCAACATTTACATAGCTTGAAGTAAACTTGTTGCAAATACTTTAAATAAACTAGAATAGCTTTCTTTTGTTTGTTAATAAAAATATTCTTTAAGAAACACTATTATTTTATTATTTATTGCAAACATATTTCAACACAACTGTGTTTAAAAAAACAAAACAGATTTTTTTATAACCAGCATTATAAGAATAAAACAAAATAAATATAAGTTTGTCATCTTGATATCATTTCAGTTTATGAAACTATTTAGAAGTTATAACATCTAGGAAATTAAAATCATCGCCTTATAAAAGCTTGAAGAGTCCTAGGCTGAAGCCTATACTAGCCTAAAGGTTAATCTAGCCCTGTTGACTATCTTGACCCACATTCTAAGATTCTATCTCAACAATTGATGTTTTAATTTTAAAGAAAAGACAAGCAGCAGATGAATGCAAAAAAAAAAAAAAAAAAAAAAAAGGATGGAGAAAAGGGCAGTTTTTTTTTTTTTTTTTTTTTTATATTTGAAAAATGAAAAATTTGAAACTAAACAAAGAAGTTAGGAATCTATTTCAAGAAGTAAAAACAATAATAACAACAACTAATGCACAAATCAATGCAAACATGTGTCTAAGATGTAATTTGCCGGTCAAACCATTCCAAGTAATAAAAATATTGCATTTCAGCAGATTTGCATAATTCACACAATAGGAGAGAAAACATTTTGAAATTTAGCAGAGCATCAAACAATAGAAACCATTTTATTGGCATTAACAAGATATTTAAAAACAAGAACATCAGAAGGTCACATTCAAAAGCCAGATTATATCTTTCAATAGAAAATTTAAATCTTACTTGTCCAAGTGGTTAATTCATTTGTAATATTTTCATAGCAGGATTTATTTTGGGGGATTTGTTTCCATTCTCACCTGTTTGTACACAAATCCCCATTGAGAACTAAGGGCTACATATTTGCTTCAATTTGAATTATAATAGCAACATGGTAATAGTCATTAGAAATATTTTAAATGTACATTAAGAAAGATCTGTTTCTATCTGAGAATAATTTGCCTCCTTTAAAATTGGAAATAAGAATAAAATGGCAAAAAAGACAAGAGAAACAGAATTTGAACCAAAAGACATGAAAATTTGCTATTAATTGAAACAAAGTTAGAGAATTATTGAAATTTGGCTTGGGGGAAAATTCTAAAATTAGGAATAAAAATTTCTCAGCAAAGGCCTAAAAAGATAACAGCATCATCTTTGACCAATGCTAAACATTCATTGGCCAACCCAGAAAGAATAAATAATAAAATTGAGAGAATTCAAAACATCATGGGGATTTTGTTACTGCTGTTAAAAAATTAATTGACGAATCGTTTAACATTACATATTTTGATGTGATTAACAATTTTATCTGTATAAATAACTTACTTTAAAATATTTTCAGATATTAGAGTAATAAATAAATTTCAAAAAAATTCAATATAACTATTCTTTTCATTTAAAGGGAAAACTTAAGGCTGACAATTATTCTAAATGGAGGGGGAGGAAAAATAAAGAAACAATGATCAGAAAGGGACAAATAAATAAAAATAAAAATATGATGGTTAGTAGAAAAAAAAAAAACATGCAAATGTATGGAATGTGGCTAAGGCAATTGGAGTAGCAGAAAAAGTAGTAAAAAGAAAAATAGATAAACATTAGTTGCAATAGATCCCATTTCGCAAGGGAGCTAACTCTTACGGCATCAGCGGTTATAGAGATGTAAAGCTTCGCTTCATCTGGTACAGAGTGACAATAATGTACTGAGTGAAGTTGAAATTCACTATACTAGTACTAACTTGGTAATGACCACTAAATAGAAGATGCCTACATCATTAGGAACAAGCATCATATCAAGACTACAGAAGGTGAAGGGGACGGGTGGGGTCATTGTGGAAAGGAATTTTCATCCCCAGTCAAAAGAGAAAGTGACTCAACAGATTTTAGTATTTGAGCCGGGGGGGGGGGTGTAGGAGGAGGAATTGGATGGAAAAAGAAAGTCTATTGAAAATATTTTTTCTTTTACAAGAGGAAGGTGCATGACAAGACTACAAGAAACTTTGTGAGGAGGAGTAAGAAAAACCTGAATAGAATAGAAAGAAATGCCAACTTACTGCAGAAAGAAATAGAAAAAAAGAGAAAACACTTTAGTAATCGTAGGCAGGCTTATTCTTATCTATTCATTAGTAGAAGAAAGAAAGAGAGCACTCAATGTGAATTGATGGCAAAAGCCTGTGTAAGACTCAGTTGAGAAAACACATGCACTTAACAGTCCCAGAGGATTTTTTTCTTTTTAATAAATGCCATTAAACTGTGGCAATAGCAACAGAAAACAAGCACACAGAGATCCTGCTGAAGGCCTACCATATATGGTTGAGAAAATCTCTGGAAGCCAATGAGAACAGGACATAAGGGTAGAGGCTCCTCAGTCCTGCTGGCACTACAGCTGCTTTGTTGAGCAGTAAAGGCCATGGAGGATGGAAACCAGCAGTCTACAATTGCAGTAAAGATCCAAAAATGTTAACAAACAAATTAACCCTGATTTGTAAACCATATGAAAAATTGCTAAGCTAAATAATAAAAAAAGAATTACTTAAAAAAAAAAAAAAAAAAGAAAAAAAAAAAGAAAGAAAAAAAGAAGCCACATAACAGGTACGACGTAAGTTGCCAAAGAATTTTGCATTAACCCATTGTGCAAATAAAGTATGTTCAACTGTTTTAGAAATATAAAATGAAACCTTCCAATTAGTTTCCCTTAGAGTTAACCTATTCAATTCTGGTCCATTTATAGAGTACAATGGGTTCAGTAATGTGTGGACACACAAGTAACATGCAATGAAAACAGGAATAAGAACCTCTTTGGTACTGAAACTGATGATTCAACCTGGTACCAAAAATTGAAACTAACAGTTGAATCAAGAAATCAAATTGATGGGGAAATGAAAGAAGAGCTCAGCTGAAACATCAAGAGACAAATTATGACCAGTAAAAAAAAACAAAAAAAAAACAAAAAAAAATGAATTTAAAACATTCAAATTATATATAAGCAATTAATGTATTTTCTTAATCCAACATTATTTGATTTTACTACAAATGATATTTTAGTGGCTACATTAAAATGGTAAAAGCATGCCTGGATAAAAGGTAGTTTCCGAAATATAGGAAATGCAAGTTTGATCCCTGCCAAGAGGTGCATTTTCTTTAAAATTACTTAATAGGCCAATAAGCATGGAAAAAAAAGAAGAAAAGAATGTCTACTGAAGAATATATACCCATTAAAATAAGGCATATATATATAACATACACATAAAAAATAAATGAATAATTTCATTCATGGTCTGACAACAATAATCAACGAACAGTTTTGCAGTAATATAAGTTGAGTGACATTTGTTAGTTCCAGCTAACATGGCTTCTACCTAATCTCCAACTAGGAAAACAAATTAGAATATATGAAGTCCTAAAGGACAAAATGCATCACAAGAAATCTTTTTCGATTTTGTCATATATTTTTCCTCATATTATATATATATATATATATATATATATATATATATATATATATATTCTGCTTTTAAACAAAAGCCATCTCAAGTTTCAAATGGTTGCAGTAAGCAAAGTAGCATTACTGATGAAGGAAAAAATAATAAAAAATAATTTTAAAAGCTAATTAAATTTAAAGAAAAAGAAAAAATAGCAAGACACCGGTTTAAACTCTTCAATAAAATAAATTAAAATTTTCTACTAAATGTATGAAAAATTTTACAAGCAAAATGTTTAAACTTCTTTTTGTTAATCGTATTTTCATTGATCCAGTTTTATTATTGTGGATAAAAATAAAATAAAAGTGCAAATAAAATATGAGGAGAAAAGATCTCTCCATTAAAATTCTCTGATTAGGTAAAAGAAATTTGTAAACATTTTTGCAATTTCTAAAACTATTCACTATAATTTCCATTGTTATTTGTCATGTCAACAATGGAGACAAATTAGAGATTCCTTTGTAAAGAAGGATGTTGCTTTCAATCTAAAGAAAGTTTGTACCGACATTCTGATATGACTGCCATTTAAAAAATCTACGATCATTTTGGAATTTCCAAGGGAGCAGGAAAAATGGCAGAATAGGTAGAAGTGAATTTCTCAATCCACCTGAAATAGTTTTTCATGGTTATCTATGCAATGTGTGCATTCTAAAATTGTTTTGAAACAAGGAGAATTTGTGCACATTTTTGGCAGTTCTATCAGTCACACTTTGGAGCAAGCAGTTCTCAGTAAAGGTGTCTAAAAGGAAAAAAGACTTTTCTTCAATGTAATTCTTCAATCATATACATATTCATCCAACTTTAGTGTGCCCTGTTGTCATCAGTGAATGTCTCTTCCAATTTCAAAGTTTACTAACTGTGGCTACATGACGCAGAAAGAGAAACTAAGACTCTATTTATCTAACTTCAATGGTTGTCCACTTGAAAGCTTATCCAATTAGCTGTACTGCAAACTTGATGAGCCAATCATAGGCTGTTGGATGGACAAATGCCTGGCTGGTTTGGCACTCAATCAAGCCAAATGGAAGACCACTTTAAAATCATTCCCCAAAGACATTCCCAACTGCTTGCAAGAAATCTTTTTTTTTAGTTGAGGTTCGTTAAGGTTAACAGCTGATCTACATCTTCTCTGATTTGAGAAAAACTTGTAAATGTTATGCTTGAAACTTGTAAGACTTTTTTCTCATTTTTGAGAATTTTTTACAACCAAATTGGTAGCATTTTTTGTCAAGATTCAATATCAACTGAAATAAGAGACTGAATAATTTCTCAAGAAATGTTATATAAGTCTAAGGAAAGCTTTAGTTTGCTAAAATATTTTCTTGCCAGACATAACCGCAAAAGGAAAAAATGTGTGATGTGTGTCAGCTATATTGAATGATTGCAGATGTAACGAGGACCAACACTATCTAAGAAAACAGAAAAATAAGTGTTAGTCATCAAACTTGAATTCTTTCTTTCTTTAGTGTTAAAAAAAAAAAAAGAATCAATAAGTGGTTGGATAAAATGAGGAAGAAGAGTAGAAGGAAAACGCATAATGAAGGAGGGAAGGAAGAAAAGAGGAAGTCAATGAAGTGGAGGTCACTACTGCTCAAAGCAAAAGGAAAAATACAAAGTGTGACCCACAAAACATTATATGAAGAAAAATGATTATGAGAGAGAAAGAGAGAGAGAGAGAGTAAAACGAGATTATAACATAATAGATGTAAAGCCGATTCAATTGCTAAGAGAAAGAACATGGATAGAAGAATGCCACTTTTGCCAGACATCAATCATGCCAGGTTGTCTATCTGTTACAAATATAATATAATTGATTTTCTAGCACTATATGATACTTATATTCTTCTTGTTACGCTGGCTATAATTAATCTGTAGAAAAACAAAACATAAACAATGTATGTGTGTACATGGATACAAGATCAGAGATGAACAGGGTGGTGGGGTCTAAAAAAAATAAAGATTGGGTAATTAGGTTCATTTAGATAATGTCTAAATGTAATATTCCTAATGAGTGGAATTTGAATTTGCTGGTTTGTTTTGGCCAGGCTAAATGAAAAGCATCCGCAATCAAGATTTATCTCAGCAGATCATTTTCATTTATTTTCTAGATCTTCTATTGTAATATGTGTAGCCCCAAATAACACATGAAAAGGATTTATCAGAGGACGATTCAAACTTCTGCTTTGTAAAATATACTGACTTAACAAATCCAGAATTTTACAGAATTTTTTAAATTCTGAAGACAAGATAAAAAAAAAAAAAGAATGCTTTTCTTTCTGGGATGATAAAGACAGAGTTACTAAAATACGAACAGAGATGAAATACTTTTTTTTTAAAAATAAGTAAAACATGAAACTTATTTTAATCTCCAGATTTTCTTTGACATGAAATGGGAATGTAAAGAATGTAATGAAAAATGACTTTGATAATTGATTTTACTCAACATAGAAAATGAATCAGTATAAATACACACAACCAATTCATCCTCCTTACATCATTGTCTACTGACTTTGGTGAAAAGGTTAATAAGTGTGGAAGCCCACATGTGGACAGTCAATGTTAGAAAAAGGTAGAGGCTTGCTTATGTTATTAGCAGAACTTTTGATAACAAAAAAGAAAAAAAAAGACAGACTTTATAAAGAAAAGTGGATCAAAATAGATTCCAATCTCTGCAGATTTTCTAGTTTTATTGCAGTTACTTTTAAGCAGTATATCACTGAAGAGGGGTAACAAGAAATCCACCCCCCACTTTGAACATGTTTTGTCATTTTCTGCACTAAATGGACACACACAAACTGTTAAAGGAAATAGAAATGAAAGCACTTCTCAAGTGAGAGAGTAAAGTGTGTGTGTGTGTGTATATATATATATATATATATATATATATATATATATATATATATATATATATATATATATATATCCCCAGGAAAAAAAAAACAAAAAAGACATTCCTCTCTAGTTGTGCAAGAAATTCCAGTATGGTGGGAGGGACTATGTAGTAGAAATTGGTTCAGAAGGAATGTAGCTAACAGCTGGAAACTGCAAGTGGAATTGGTATATGGTGGTGATGATGATTCTGCTAATAAATATACCAGCTACCAAAGAATCATCACCATCAGTCGTAATAGAAGCAGTGGTAAGTAGCAACAGTAAAATCTACATTGGCAGATGCCAACTGAATATTTATCCCAGAAAGGTAATCAAACAGCAATGCAACATCAACCTTTGACCCAGGACACATCAATACTGACAAGGTAGGACAGGTATACACCTAGCAACCTTGAAAGAACTCGAATGAAATACATGATAAAAATCCTTTATTCATTATCATTAACAACTCAAAGGAATTTCAATCATGAAACGTATTAAAAAAATGTACCAGTCAGTATTTTTAGACTAGGAAAACAAAGGCAAGATCCCAAATTCAGCTTTCATCTAATATTCAGATTTTTTCATTAATATAAAACATTTTTATTAGCTTTGCTTTCAATCATCTTCAGTATATATTGCAGATTATTATATATTTTTTTTCTCCTTTCATTAATATAGCTAAAGAAGATTGGCAGAGCATATATCCAACAATCTATCAGTCAGTAAGCAGAGCAGGACTCAAGTGCTGACAAACAAATCATCTTCACATAATCTTTACATACAGAAAAAGCAATAAATAAATAAATAAAAAAAAAATCAAACATCAGATGAAAGTATTTCCTTATTTATCAAAAACTTTTGTTACACAAGAATTGCAAGGGAAGTGAAAAAAGCTCCTTAAAAGGCTACATATCCATTAACCAATACCTTGAAAATATTTGTAATCATTTTGTTTTAATACTATTTTCTTTGAATAATTAACATCACCTAGATTGAATAAACAGGTTTTAAAAATCCAACCAAGACAATATAATAATTGAGAAGAGAGAGAAGTGATATTGTGTGCAGACAAGGAAAGATACAAGAATTCCATGTAAAATGATAATTAATTCTTCTTATATGTTTGGATTAAATTAAAACCAAATTTGCATAAGATTTATGCAATGGCCAATTTTTTTTAAATTAATGAATTTTTGGAAAGATTGCATTTTCTTTACTGTTCTTGGAGAAAGGGTAAGAAAGACTGATGATAAATTTCCAAACCAAATATAAAATTCTTCAAACCTGTAGAAGCAATATAAGATTTCTTGAACTAATTCAAACCCAGGAATACCTTTTCAAAACTTTATATTCAACATAAAGGTTTCTCGTGAGAAAAGGTTTAACAAGTTTGAAATGAGAAAATGAAATTGATATGGAAATTCTTAGTTTGAATCTCATTTCATGCATGGACCTTTGGAAAAGAAATTTAAAATCTCATTAAAAAAAAAAAAAGACCAAAAAAAAAAAAAAAAACACAAGTTTAGTTCTTATTACACCCTGTTACCATAAAATGGCAACATAACCTGATATGATTTTGTCTTGAATAGAAAAGTAGAAATCTTAGAAGATACAATTTAGTTAGGAATGTTTTTATTTTCATAATGTTAACTTGGACTAGTAATAAATTCTCCCTTTTTTTGCCAGTCATGAAACTGGAATTGAATTCCATGGAAAAAAAAAAAAACGAAAAAAAAAAACAAAAAAAAAAACAACAAAAAATTCTCCAGAAACATTGACACATTTTTGTCATTGGTTGGGAAACAGGCTTTATTGTTATACTTGTCCTCCAAGTGGCATAATAATTTCCATAAAGAAAACCTCAAGGTTTTCAAGCAGACATTGCTGTGTAGGTATTTAGTAAACTTAACCCTTATCAGGAACAACGCCATAATTGTTGAGTGCCCAGTGAGTTCCAAATTCATCACAATAATAATTTATGACATTAACTTGCTCCTTATTGCTCCATGTTGAATTATACATTGATAGTTTTACTTTAAGTAAGATAATAAAGCAACCTTTTCTTTTCTTTCTTTTGACAGAGCAGTAGAATGGCTTTCTAAATTATCAGTTCTGCCTACTTTTCAATGTCCTTCCCAAGATATAAAAGACAAAAACGTTGATTTTTTTTAAAGAAGTCAGTATCCATTTATTTAAAGTAGTTTTGTGTGGAATGGATGAAGTATTTTCTCTTATTTTGAAAAACTGATAACATTGATGCTGAAAAAACAAATACTAAGACAATTATACAAAACCTATGTACTGCAGCACTGTAATCACAATTTTGTGTGTGTGCGTGTATGTATGTATGTATGTGCAATTCTGTAAGTTGTAGTGAATAATCCTAATAAAAAAAAAGAAAAGAAAGAAAATCTGCAGGGTTGAAATAGTTACTGAAAATATAAAATATGGGTCAAAATTCATTCTAAATTAAAATTATATTTTTTTTCTCAAAGATAAATAATGAAAATTGGTCATAAGAGATAAAAACATTTTGTTTCAATCAAGTAAAAAAACAAAAAAAATAAACAACCAAACAAATAATCTGCAAGGCCAAGGAAGATGATATGCAAGGATCCAGAAAAAGAGAAGAGCCAAGAATAGTTTTTTTTTTTTTTTTTTTTTTATTAAATCTCTTCAAACATTTCATCTGCCAAGATGTGTTGAAACAAAGAGTTCACTTTGTAAAGCTGTCAGTTAGTAACTTGCAGCATTTAAAGGACCTGCTGCTAATATTCTGGAACCAGAAGAAATCTTTACAAGTCTTGTAGAATCCATGTCTGATTAGTTAAGAGCTGCTTTGCAGGGACATAGAGGACCAACACCTTATTAGGCAAGTGGTCATAACATTTTAATTCATTTTAAATCACACCAAAATAAGACAAACAGTTCTGAACTGACTGATAAACTGCTTGATTTAATCTTTTATCTGAAAACTACAATTATAAGAACTAAAAAAAAAAAAAAAAAAAAAAAAAAATCAATTAACATAAATTTCGTTGTATGTTTGTAAAGACGCATTCAGTAAATATGTTGAGTCTGGTTACATCGCCCGGTTCATACTCCTCCCCAGTCTTTTGATAGGAGTAGAGGTTTATCCCTTGTTTTCTGTTTCAGATTGGGTTTCCAATTCCTTCTAAAGTTTTCTCATTCTCTTTCATTTCCAGTAGCAATCTTCTGTCTTAGTGGCATTATTGACTTACTTGGGGTGAATTGATTTAAAAAAAAATTATCCTAATGTCTACACAGACTGTTTTTCTTTTAATGGAGATTTTTATTTTTTTTAGTTTGCTGTAAAAGCTCAAAATATATTTAGATTTAATAATAAATAAATAAAAGTTATATTGCACTTTCTTCTATTCAATTTTTGAAGATAATAAAACAAAATAAAGAAATTATTTTTTTATCCCAAATGATAGGAAATCGATGCGAGTGTAAGCAGAAAACGTTTGCCTATGTTGCCATGTTGTGAAATCACATGGGAAAGCCAAGAGTAAGCACATACCAGAGGCACAACTGCGGGTGGAGCTTGGTCAAGATCCTCTCCTCCCAATACTATAGAGCGCCGCCAATTGTCTGTGACGGCCTGGGTAGCCAAAGTGTCAGGAATCACAGCAGCGGCAGCCGGTTGCTGAATGGAACGCTGGGAAGTCAGAGCTGGTATCTGTTGTGGCCAGGAACTCACTACAACTTGACGATTACCATGCCAGGAATTCACAGGAGGATTCTATTGAAACAAAACAGGATACAAACAAATCAGGAAGGGAAAGGATCAAAGCAGCAGATTTCAACAGTTAAAAGAAACGCCAATGGGATTTTCTACTCTTTTTCCTACACTCAAGATGTCAAATAAAACATTAAAAGAAGAAAAGCCTACTTTTCTTTTAAATTACAAAATTTTAAAAACTCAAAGACTAAACTATACTCTTGAAGGTACAACATCATAAAGGCAACAGTTTTACTACACATTGGAGAATTTCATTAATTAAAAATATCTATTGTCTTAATAAAAATGAAGTTTTTCAAATACAGAACAGCAACTGAAAAACTTAAATTTTTGTTAAAAATCTTATGCCAAACACACATCATATTCAGTGTATTTAAGTGAGAAATGTCTTCCAACTTAATCACATACTTTCATACACACAACTGAAAGACACATATCAAAAGCCAGCAGAATTTTTGCCCGAAAAGTAAATAACTAGAGTAACAAGAATCAATAAATCAATAAATGTTCAATGGACTTTTTATCTCATTGACTCCATTCTAAAAATTTAAATGTTGTCAGGTTCTTAAAGAACTCTAGTGTGAGATGTATTTCAAATTTGAAATCTATGAACAGCATCCATGTTTGTTTCTATGGAGTATAAATGAGATCTGGTAATAATTCAATAGATTTATCAGACCATATGACTTTGAAGAGCAACTTTATGTGAAACTCTGGAGTCAGTCAATGAAATAAGTCCATCAAACATTTATTGATACAGTGTGTGTGTATATATATATATATATATATATATATATATATATATATATATATATACACACACACACCTATACAGGGATAGTAGCAAAGTTATTATCATCATGATATTTTGTAAGTCATTTATCAGTATACAAACAGAGTATCAAAATCAAACAAACAACTGTAAAAAGTGATTACAAAAAAAGAAATTTGTTTTCATTCTCTACACTCAAATTTTCTTTTGCAAAATGACCTTCTATCCAATGACAGGAAATTCATTTCAGAATCACATATTTGAACATGCTTTTGTATGAATGAGAAAAAACCTGATGGTCTGTCTATTTGTGAAATATGACTGGTGTAGTGGCTGAGCACACCTCACAGAGCATTACTACTGTATTGAGCTCAATGTTGATTGTTTACTCAATACTTTGTAAATAACATTTCTGAAATATTATAAGCAATAAAAATATTTTATTTGGAAATAAGAAAAGAATATTTAAATCAGTTATAGCAAAAAAAAAAAATCCAACTTTTTTGCCATGCATATTGAATCAATAGCAACTTTTCTTAATTACATGAAGCTTCTCAATCAATTTTGGTTGGATGACTTCACACAGGCATCCATCATATCTGTACTGGAAAATTTTTATAATGAAACAAGTCAAAGCTGGCTTGGATTCTGACCATAAAAAACACAGAATAAATTTAGGTGATTTTAGCTCTCATTTGAAGAAGAAAAAAGTTTTTCAAAGTTTTACTTACTGCCATGAAGACTTGTCCTCGCCCTCTGTCTATTACAGGAGTTAAGTGCTGGGTAGTCACAGCCTGAAAGAAATTTCAGGGGTAACGTTAGATCAACATGTATTTCATTTGTCATTGTCACTGCTTGGGCATTTAATCAATTCAAATTCATATGGCCACTTAAGGTCTTTGAGTAAAGACAACACTATATTTGCCAAGAAACACATGTCACAAATGCAAGGGAAAGATAAGAATATAATCTTAACAAAAAATGCCAACATTTTTTTTTTCAGTGGTAAATAATAAGAGGAATTTATACAGGACTTAATGGAAAAGAATAAAATAGAAGTTTAAAGACAAAATTTCTTCCCAGCAGTTTTCTTGAGTTTTTCTTGTCTTTGAGAAGTAATGCAGTACAGTACAGAAAGAAAAAGCTATACTAAACTCTATTCAAGCAAAAAGGCTTCTTGGCTGATTGTATTAAGAGGGAGAGGCAAAACTTTATTATGGAAAATGGAATTTACCTGTGACATAATCTGAGGCTGTAACTGGAGAGTTTGGTGGGCCTGTGTAACCATGGGCACAACATTTGGATATCGATTTGGAGAGTTGAGACCTGAAACACACACACACACACACACAAAAAAAAACAAAAAACCCATCAGGAAGAATTTAGAAAAGGGTTTGATGTACAAAGTTTTTGTTGGTTTAAATACATAAAAACAATCTTCCAGAAACACAAATACTTATTTGGAATATAATCAGTATGCCATTAAGATGCTTGCTAATATTGTACTCTGCAAGGCACACATTTTACATGAATAAATGTTGCTGCATTTTTACAACTGAACATGAAACTTGACTCAAACAAGATGAAAAATTAAATAATTATTCCTATTTCTTGATGACCAATAGCATTAGAATCTGAAACCTCAGCTTCACAAATCTCTTTTTCTACTGATTGAAGAAAAATTTTAATAGGAAAAACAAAAACTTACTTGAAACTAAATATGAGAAATTTTAATGTGTTCAATTAAGAATTTATTTAATAAAATTATTTTTAAAAAAAAAAAAAAGGATATTTTATATTAGACCCTTTAAAAAGGACATGAGATATATTCAGCTCTAGAGTATCTAAATAAATGGTATACTATTTCTTTCGAGGCCTATAGATATATTCATATCTATTAGCAAGGACAAATATAAACATTCATGACCATTGTTGAAATATTGTATATTTAGCAGGTGGTTTAGAAACCATGGCAATTTGGAAGAGATTGTTTCACCTTGAATTGGTGCTGGCACAACAAGAGATGGCAACAGAGGCTGACGGAATGGATCATGTCGGCTAAACTGTGTGCTACTTCTCTGGGAGGGTATTTGTTGATTGAGTTGCTGGGTCGCCACCTGAGGTGGTCCAGGCTGGTAAGGGAGATAAGTTGCTCCAGATTGACCAGAATATTGTAAATAGGGCAGCTCAGTAGCTTGGGGAGCAGTCCCACTGAAATTCTGAGAAGCCACCTAAAAAAAAAAAAAAAAAAAAAAAAAAAGAAAAAGAGAAACACACAAATTCAAGAACATATTCTGGTTTAAATTATAATTTGCAATAATACCTTTTCAATGTTGTGGAGATTTAATGCGAATTAAATGAAAGATTTTTAAATCCATTTATTTAAAATCCTTTTAATATATATATATATATATATAAATGTTTGTTTGAATAAATGATTGAGGTATAGAGAACATGAGAAAAGATATTAAACAAACATAAAACCATTTGTTCATGCTAAAGATGATTTAAAGTTTTTTTTTTTTTAAAATGTAGAATTTTCAATTTTAGATAAAACAACAAATTTAAAAGTCAAGGTTTTATTTGAATTTTACTTCTGTAAAGTAATTTGTAATAATTTACAAGCCTAACAGCCATATTTCATCCCAAAAGAATTTACTAACTCTGAACAAATACAAGAAACAAATTTATTCGAGTTTCAATGGACCATCAATGTATAATTAATTTAAGCAACTTACTTGTGGAGGCAATCCATTAATTTGGTTATTGAAGGTAACAGTGATGTTGCCAGTAGACGATGGAACCAAATTGGCTACAACCGAGCCACTGTTTTGGTTTAAATCATAAGCACTTATTGTTGTTGGTCGTCTACATATCTCCATACTCTGCACACTACTTTTTACTCTGTTGGAGAAAAATAAAGGAGCCATGTTAAACTGTATAATTTTTCTTGAAATTGTTTAGTACTTTGGATTTTACAAACAAAAAGGAAATAAAAGAAGAAGAAAGGAGAGAGAAAGGATTTGTAACTAATTCAAAGACACTAGGACTAAGCGATAAAATAATTATCTTACTTGATGAGCATAATGATAAAGAGTTAGAACAATTTAATGCTACAAAAAGCCAAATAAGTTCTTAGAAGGAGAAAAGACACAGGTCTCAAGTTCCATCCCAAGCATGAAATCAGAAAGATAAAGAGAAAACAGTGGTAACTAAAATACAGATTGAAGCTTGAAAACAATTCCCAATTTTGTTAGTGGGGGAAAGATTTAAAAAAAAGAAAAGAAAGGGTATCATAAAAAGAACTCATAAGCAAGATAAATAAAAATCCTTGTTATTAAGAATCAAGATATATCTCATATTATCCTATGGGTTTTATTTTTTGTTTGTTTATTTTTCTTCTTTTATGACATTAGTCAATATTATAGAAAAAAAAGAAAAGAAATTGCTACATTGTGAAGATGGTTAATAATTGTTGATCAGTAACTAGCTTACATATTACAGTGTCCGTAATCACCAAGGTGACCCATGACCACAAATAAGTGATTGAGGGCTTCTCCAGGAGTAATTCGGCGATCCCTGTCAAGAGTCAACATTCGTTTGAGCAAGTCAATAAATTCCCGTCTGTCCACCTTTTCAGCCACCAACTCCCGGCCCTCCAAGTCCTGTGGTACATTAATCTGAAAGAAAACATCATCCGTATCATAGGATCCCAAAACAGACTAATACAAAAACATAAAAAATAAACACAAATTATCTACTGTGCACATAAAAAGGCTTAGAGGAGACATGGGTTGAATCTAAGAGAAAGACATTAAATTCAATTCCAGCTTTCTTGCAAAAACTTATTTCAAAAACAAGTTAATGTAAAATTCTGTAAGAGTCACTTAGTAATAATGATTAGCCTTTCATAAAGGATTTGGATAATAATTACATCAAGTTGTCAGATGGATTAAATAATTTAGAAAACAAAAACAAAGGTGATAACATAATGCTCTATGAGAAATGCACAATGAATATGTTTCAACAAGTCTCATACATAGCTGAAAAAAAAATAAGCTAGAAGCTTTTGAAAGTAATCAAAACTCAACACGGCCAATTTTTCCCAGGATGTTGTACAGTTAATCTATATATGTGGGGCATAGTCAAAATTTGCAGCATAGACATTATTGATAATTGATTACAGCAACTAGTTTTGTACAGTCAAAAAAAAAAAAAAAAAAAAATTTTTAAAATGACCAAGCTGATGAGAATTCCTGCCTTGTAAGTTCTAACAGAACCAAATAGTCTCAGCATTGTTTCTTATTCTATATCAATAGTAGAAATTTAGTACAGAAATGTTTGAAAAAAATAAATAAATAAATAAATAAAATAAATAAAAAATAAAAGACAAGATTAATTCAAATCAATGATTGCAATAGATATTCTATTATTACTGACTGACTTATGAAATAACCCACTTAGAAATGGCCCAGTGATGGGAAAAATTTATTTTGCTGAAAACAAGGTCCATTCAATAAATATATATATATATATATATATATATATATATATATGTATGTATGTATGTAAAAAGTCCCCCAACCAAAAAAAAAACAATCTATGTGTATTTTCGAACACAGATTCGTTGAGAAAAATCAATAGTGAAAATTGTAGAAGCAACAAGTTTAATGGATAAGAGTAAATATTTAGAATTTGGAGAAAACAACAGGCAGTTATGATGATAATGACAAAGTGTTGTATGTGATACACTTGAGCAACACAATTACATATTCAGGAATATATATATATATATATATATATATATATATAAAAATATAGTCAATTGCTGAAACCTCCTGATGAGTGGACTGAACAATGACAAAATATATTTGTCTGAAACTTTGGTGTCAAGATGCTGAAGATCAATCAGTGAAGTGACAAATTTTATTCATATTAATCCTTTGATGTGTTGAGAGAGAGAGCTCTGTTCTCTCAGAAGGTTAAGAGGTAAGCTGTTAGCGAAAAGATATAGTTTTTGAAAAAATGTACGTCTTTCATAAATTATTTGATATCTTTAAAAGTGATGATAAACATGCATGTTAATCTATAAAGAATTTCTCCAACTAAAACAGCCAAGAGAATTAAAAAATTTGACATGTGAATTCATGGAGGCATTTTATAAGAGGTTAATTAAGTCTGACTCAAGCATTTTAAGATTCTGATATTCAAGGTCAAAGTTGGCTAAAAACACAAAACAAGCAAGTGCATTTTTTTTTTAAAATATGAAAATGTTTTCTAAAAAAAAAAAAAAAAAAAAGGTTTAATCAAACATTAACGTAAAAAAGAATCCATGAACATAGTATATATCCTCCACCTTCACCAATTAATTTCTGCTTTGGTGTCTTTTTTTTTTTTTTAATATTAAATGTCAGGATACAAAGTTACTGATGATCTGATGAGATCATGTGAGAAATGAAGAGGAGGCACTTATTTAAGCACATGCTAAATAAAACAACCAAGAAACTCTAAGTAATACAGTTAAGCTACTAATACCTATGGTTGCCAGAAAAACAAAAACAAAAAAATGTATAGTTGATAAGTTATTATTTCTATTATGTACAAAATGAAACTGATTTGATATAAAAAAAAAAAAAAGAAGTAGAATTAGTTGTAGTTAAAAATTTAAGATAAAATGATCTTAGTTATAATGTTTATGTGCATTTCTAGAACATATTTTAGCTCTTTTTTTAAAACTTTGAGAAAAAGTTTATTGAACTTTTAACAATGAAAATTTAATTCCTATATATCTCATATAATTCTTCTTTTATGTACCATAGCCATTCAGAAGGTGGGTGATCATAACTCTACAACTTCCTATCCTTTGTATTTCTAAGCAATGATTAACTTTATCATCCCCCTTTGTCCCAACTAAAAAAAAAAAAAAAAAAAAAAAAAAAATCAAGAAATAGCACTGCCCCCAACTGCAAAATAACTTGATAACATTTTTTTTTTAAATTTTATAATAGGTAAGCATCCAAATAGACAAACAATCAAATTCCAATAAAAAACATTAGATGGTAATTAGAAATATCTTTCAACAAAAACTAAAATAGGTTTTGTGTTCCAGTCCGGAAAACAAAAAGTGAAATGAAGAAAATGATGCTCTTTTAACAAACTCTGGAAAATTTGAAGAGAATCTTTGAAGCAAAAAGCAAATTCACAAGATGAATACAGAATGATTCAAATGTCAGAACCTTTTCCCATAAATGAAATAATACTAGCCATTTTTGACAATGAAAAATACAAACTGACATCAATGTCACAAGATGCTTAAATTGAGATGAAGTCAAAATAAAGTTCAAATAATCCAGCTTAGTTATTGTAAGCAATGCCAGGGATTGGCTGTTCTAATCAAGTGATTAGAAGAGGATTAGCAAAAATGCTAATCCAAAAGTATCTTGATTAAAAAAACAAACTCTATTACAAAAATAAAATAGTCTGTTAAAAGGTGAGAGAAAAAAAAAAACAGCTTATCTTGAACAAGGAAATATATCCAGAGAATTTGTCACTGCAATGAGATTTCCTTCTTCCTGGTAAAGCAATATGAGAGTAAATAAGCATTTTTATTCAAAAGGTGTTGGAACTAAATGCAGTTTGGATTTCAAAATTATATCCATCTTTATTTTTCATTTTTATAAAGTTTAGACTTAGGAAAAAAAAAAAAAAATAAAAAAAAAAAAATGACCAAATCGTGAATAAAATGAAACCTATGCAAAAAATCAGAAATTCTCATATCTCAAAAAAGTGTTCCTCTGTATGAAAATATTGCCGCACTCAATTTTAGGCTATATTCAGTTTATAGACACTTGTGAGAGTAAAGAAAAATGGGCCCCCACCACACATACAGAAGACAAGATAGAGCCAAAGCAAATTCCAGAAACAATGTTCAAAAATTATTTTCTTCTTAAGTAAAAACTACAAAAGAATGGAATCAAAATTTAAATGAATTTGAAGAATATTGGAAAAGAAAAATGTGATGACGACATTCCATGAACTTTTACATTAATTACTAATTTTTATCGAGTGGAGAAAGTAAAAGAAAATAAAGAAAGTAAAAGCTTTTTATTTTATTATTTAGTTATTTTTTAAAAAGAGTTTAGCAATGAAAAGAAAAATAATTTGTTATTTGACTGTCAAACAAAAAACCATAATAGCCTATTAAAATATTTATTATCCACAGTACAGCATAGAAAAGGGATGAAAAAAATAAAATTAACTGATAGATTGGTCAAAATGAAAAGACATCGATAAGGATGCTAACTCTGAAGAACTTTTGGCATCCTACCAACAGAAAGTGATTGAGTCTAAATAGAATCAAGTCACAAAATCAAATTGTAAATATTTGAAATAATGTTTGACATTTATAATATGTTAAAGCAGTCAGAAAGAATAAAAGTGACTTATGTGCTGACATGGGCTACATGGAGGGTGGGTACTCAACAAAACTTGTTCAGTAAGATTTGGCAGTTTTGAAAATCTTTTGGCACTTCACACATAAAATATAAAAAAATAAAATGCACACCAATGAAAAGCTACATCTGAGAAATGGTGAATGAATCAGCATTACATCAAAAATCAAGTATGAAATATATTTAGAGGCTGTAGGATATTTTGGGGCCACAAACCTTTTCTCAAATAAACTGATGAAAAATAAAATTACCACATTATGAATGTGTGTTTCAATTTACTCAAGACTAAATGTAATACATTATTAATGAAACAATAATATATAGTAGAGTAAACAATCATATGTATACAGATTCCAAGATAAAGGAGTGTATCAAGTCTTCACTCCCACATATTAATTCACTGTATATTCTCCTTGTACATTAGACATACTTTTGTATGCATACAACTGGTGACTACCATCCTAAAATATATTATTCTATACCTCTTGTAACTGCAAAAGCTGTAGGTGAGCTAATTGAATGAGTTAGTAATTGTCCCATCATGTCCTATACATTCTCTATGGGAGATTCTGGTGATCATGAAAGTTGTTGAACATTCTGCAGAGCATGTTGAGTAGCAGGGAAATCATGAGGAGCAGGTATTATCCTATAGAAACTATATATCACCTTTCAGTTGTAGTGTATTGGAGTATTGCTGTCATACCTGGGTTGGAGCTGCTCAATCCTCACTTTCCAGACTTGACAGAGTTCAAAGGCATGTTTGCAGCCTTATGGGTGATGAATTATTTTCCACCCTAAAACTCCCCTTCTCTATTCTATTGCTATTTCCATGACCAATGTTCAGATGGGTTACATTCCTTAATTCCACAAGTTAAAACCTCCACAGCTAAGACCCACCAAGTCACATTATTCTTATTCTTTTCATATTCCATTGGAAGGAAGACGTTCCATTCAGACAGATTCTTCCCAAGAGCTGCCATTTTATGAAAAAGAAACTCCTGAGGAGATGCTTCTATGACTGCTACAATTTTAACCTCTTCAAGTTTAGGGTCAATCATTAACTACTTTCACCAACCTTATTCAGTAAGATTCTACCTTGACAGGCTTTTTCCATACTAACACTTCTGAGAGAATAAGTTGTGATCTGTGTTGTGGATATCCTTCAGTCTGCCCTCAGAATGAGTCAATCTTCATGATATAAGATGTCCAGAAGATTCATTTTTAACCAGTGTTGCCAATACCAAATGCACCACAGATGCATCACAACCAGCAGGACTGTACTTTTCCAAAAATGCAATTCAGTCCCTCAAAAGGACCACAATTCATTTCAAATAAATATAGACTTACTATACAATGATTCTAGATCATTAGGTGAGAGATTAAAGAAGACCTAAAGCATAGATTAATGTGTCATAGCAAAAAATAAAAAAACCTAAAAAAATTGAAGGGGGCACAAGATTCTTTAACAAGGATGAAGCCATGAGAGTAGTAGTTAAAACCATGTGAAGGCTTGACTAAAGTTGTGACTGATAAAAAAAAAAAAAAAAAAAAAAAAAAAAAAAAACACAGATCAAACACCAGAATCCATTTGATTTTTATTTATTTTATTATTCTTCAATCTTTGGCAAGAAACTTATTCATAGACAAATATATAAGTGTACTGACATGGTTAACCATCTGACTATAATCCTGAGGAAAAATGGTGTAAAAAAAGTTGAACTTCAAACATTGGATTGCATGAGACTATATTTATTGTCAAAGTAATTTGAAGGTTGAAATATTTAAGTGATATTCCCCCCCAAAAAAAAACAAATGATGATGATAAAAATCAAATGTTTTGTGCAAGAGTGATAAAGATATGTAAACCCCAAACAAGATAGATATTAAAATTATGAAAAATACATAAACAGAATATGAATGAGATTTTTAATATATATATATATATATATATATATAAATAAATGGAAATTTCTGTTAGCTTAATGATTAAAATAATAACTTATTATAGATAGTGAAAAGTTCAATAAATATGATAATAAAGAGTTATTTAAAAGAATTTCATTTTTTTTCTGTGACTTATGATTGCAACAACAAAAAGCAGACCCCCTCCCACCAATCTAAACTCAATTAAAAAAAAAAAAATGTTTTATTAACACAGTGTAGCATTTGCTTTGATTTTAATTATAAACTTGTTTTTCTGCTCACAGTGAAACATACAAAAAAAAAAAAAAAAAAAGAAACATGCCTTGTATTCTGAAAGAAATCCAGCTTTTGCAGCATTAGCTCAAATGATACCAACTCTCAAATTTGATAGGACATTAAATGGTAAGGACTTATGGGCCTTAAATATGGATGAGGAATTGGAAAAAGAAAAACATTCAAATAAGAGAATAGAAAGATGATTTAGTATAAAAGTATAAATTAGTTTTCTTTTCAGTTAGAAGCTCCTTAAGTTATATTTCAAGGTGAAGGAGAGCTCTTATTAAAAAAAAAGAAAAAAAAAAAAGAAGCTGTTTTCCAATTGGTATAAAAATTAGTTGATAACGATTTGTTTAAAAGAAAGAAATTTCATTTTTTAATACTTGTTTTCTAGTGCAATCATTGTGTTAAAAAGAAAGAAGAAAACTAAATAAGCTTTTCTATGTAGAAAGCATAGATCAAATAGAATGAGTTAAGAAAAAAATAATGTCTACACATGTTATATACTGATGTTATTCCAGAATCATTCTGCAGAATAATGAGAATTTAACTTCGGAATCATACAGAAATAAGAAAATTTTTTCCTTCTAATTTAAATAAAAAGTTTTATAAAATTCAGACATTGCAACAAATTTTTTTTCTTAAAACTTTAGTTTAAGTCAAACAATTTGAAATAAAATGATCTAAATTGCCCACCCTAAAAAATGACTTATATTTTTTTATATTTTAAAGACCACTGTCCAGAAAATATATTTAAAAACTATAGTAATGAGTTGAATATTCAGTAAAATAACAGCATATGGAGAAATCCATTTAAATTTTTTTTTGTTAACATTATGCATTAATCAGTTTCCAAAATATTTTTTCTTTAAAATGTTCATATTGCTTGGAACGGATTAATGATTTAAAATATTAAATATTGTCAGGGAAT
Organism: Acanthosepion pharaonis; assembly: GCA_903632075.3. Classification (NCBI taxonomy): domain Eukaryota; kingdom Metazoa; phylum Mollusca; class Cephalopoda; order Sepiida; family Sepiidae; genus Acanthosepion; species Acanthosepion pharaonis. The sequence goes on from CAHIKZ030002643.1 coordinate 123,688, forward strand.
TTACCTTGATAAAAAAAATTAAAACTAAATCAATTAAAATGGTTATCGTCTATTGAAACTAAAATGAATTTGAAAAATATGATACAGATTTTAAAAGATGAAATTCTGGAAACTGATCAGATAAACAAAGATTAGTTCTAAATGATTGACTGTCGATATGAAATGAATGCTTTCAGAGTTTAATAACATCTGTGTGCATATGCACTCAATGCACTCTGCTTTCTGGTAGGGATTTTCTATTTCATAATCAATGCAATTGTCAGAAAAATCATGCCTTAAACATTTAAGGCATATGAAAGAGATTCAAGACAGATCAACTGTTCATAATCTTTAATAAAAGCAATTGATTTATTCAAGTAACTATTTCTAAAAATTATACAAGTGAATTTATTGAACAATATTAAAAATATTTAATACTAAGTTGTAACAAAGAAAAAGTACATTATGTGATAAATGTCTGTTTTACAAAAATACAATCTCGTGAGAAAATTAAGAAAATAAATAAATGGATCAAGAAGTCATAGATTTGTTTAAAGAATTATTTTATTTTGTCTCATTTCATTAAAAAATTCATTTGGTTGTAAGAAATTTCTACTCTTTCATGACAAATGTGTTGGTATTTATTTTCAACTATCATCTGGCAAATAATAATTTCATTTCCTATTGGTTTTTGGAAATTGTTCAGCCAAAAGGATTTGTTTCAAATGCGAATTTTTTTAGATATTTGAAAGCAGAAATGACAAAAGTCAAACACATGATCTTTGGAATTGCCTTGAACTGAATTTCTACAAGTTGATCTTTTTGTTCCTAAAGGCTTTCCAAGCTGATTTCAAGATTAGTGAACATGAAACCGAGATGTTTTGGCAAGAAGGCATCTGTTTCAAGGCAAATCAGAATGAATAATGGTATTTTGGAGGACAATAACAACAACCTGATATTAATCCTCTCTTGGATGGAAAGGAAGGAAGGGATCAAGCTTTAAAGCCATTATTATTTGTTAAGTAGTATCATAGTGAAAATTGCAGTAATATTTGGTTTAATGCTTAAGTGATGAGAAACATTTCTTTTTTATGATGAATGTTGAACAAGACATATTCAAAAGTGCAAGTACAACCACGTTACAACCCAATTCATATTCCTGTCAGCAGTTTACAGGAAACTAGTTGTAAACTTGCCCTATAGAGAGGGGATTTCTAGTGCCTAGAGAAGACCTAAATGGTCCTCTAATGGCCACTGCTTGCACCACAACTATTATTACCAAAATAAATTTAAATGTTTGAAGTAATTGTTAGAAGACAAGCTCAAACGCAACAAGAAGGCCTTAAATAGGACCTTTGTTCTCCAATAAGAGATTTAAGCTATGTATTTATAGAATCGTACCTTATTTGAAAACTATCACCATCATGAACTTTTATGATGTCTGGGTAGGGAGGGATCACAAAAGATCTAAGTATCCAACTGAACATCTCGTGTTTTATTGCAGGTATAATACTGAACTATGTTTTGTGAGGACTTATAAATGAATAAATATCATAGGAGAGGTTAACATTTATAGCACCCTGCTTGTCATTGCTCTAACACTTCAAATAAAAACACAATGCTTTTTGAGGCTTGAATTTCTGGTAATAGGAAAAAAAATTATATAATGGTTTCTCGTTCATAAATTTTCAACTGAATATCTATATAGAGAAATATTTGTTTCAGTTTACTGGATGGACACAAAGTAAGGAGTCAAATTTAGCATTATACGTGGAGTATACATCAAAATCTTGTTGAAAGTTTTTGAAAATTCCAAAACTAAATACATGCTTCAACATGTTTAGTCCTAAATCTTTCAAACTATTTATCAAATAGTATTAACCCTCATCACAAAAATTACAAGTGAAACAAACAATAGATGTTAATGAACCTGAAATGTTTTGCATTAGATGACATTAAGAGCATTCAGTTTTAATGAACTTCATAAAAAAGAAAGAAAAAGAAAAGATCACTTGAGTGGATTGTGATGGCCATTATACATTGGGTATGGGGACAGAACTCTGGTATATTTTGGTTTAGTGATTCTAGTATTAGAGATTAATAGAAAATGAGCAACTATTTTCATCATATTAGGCCTTTTTAGATATAAAATGCAAACAGAAAAAGTTTTGTTGATAGGTATTGCGAATTAGTGAACGTCAAAAGTGATTTGTCTATCTTTTGTGCCAGAGATTTCTTGTTGATCACAATGCTTTGTGGTTAGGTAGCTTAGATGAGGTTGGGAGTTAGTATTTCTAGTCACCTCTGTTATTATAGATTATAATAAATTATTCTTAAAATGATGTCGAAATCACAGGTTTTCCATGTAATTATATCTAACTGATATTGTAACAAAAATAAAACACTTCTGGTTACCTAAACTGCAACACATGTCTTTCACAACATGTCACAGTCATGATGACTGACTTAACTCATTAAATTGAACACCTGATGTCACTCAGCTGTTGACCATTTATTTATATAGCTTCATCCACAGTAGGAGCTGGTTGTTTCACAGCAGCAGTGATCCAAAACTAATATATAAATGCTAAATCAAGCATCAAAACTCATTTGCAACAGCTTGTTTATATTGGTCACTTTGATGTGTGGCTTCTTCAAAGTGAAAAAGTGACTTACTTTTTTTTTTGTGTGTGTGTATAAATTGTTAACATTTTTTTTTTAATGACTGGTGATGAAAAGTGGATAGTTAATATGACATGCAAGAGATTGTGCAACAAGTAAAATGAATCAAGACTAGCCATACTTAAGTCCAATCACAATCTAAAAGTCATGGACTATGGTTGGACAGCAATTGTCCTTTACCATAAATTCTTTCAAGAGAATTCTATGAGTGATTTAAACAAGTAATGTTCCCAATTAACTGAAGATAGTAAAGGATGAAAAGCATCTGGAATTAGTTAAGAGAAATGGACTAATATTCCATCAGGATAATGCTTGGCCACAAGTTTCTTTAGGGATCAGGCAAAAGCTGTTATAGTTTAGCTGGGATGTTTTCATTCATTCACCATAAAAATGTTGCTATCTTTTGATCTTTACAGAATTTACTTAAAAAAAAAAAAAAAAAAATTCAATTCTCTGGAAAACTTTAAAAGGAACCAAGATCAGAACAAAAATTTGTCTATCTTTTGTAAAAGAAAAAAAAACTTTGTGATGTTATTATCAAGTTTCTTTGTAGATGGAAGATAGAACAAAATAATAAATACAATGGTCAAGTTTATTAATGCCAAAAATATTTTTCTTAATAAATCGAACAAACTTTCTGGCTACTGCTTATTTTTCACCCATGTTATCTTGAAACAAAAATAGGATCCTGGCAATTTAATTTTGAAGACATCTGTGTAAAACTTAGATATCAAAATTCTTTTTAAATAGTTCAAAACTAATATACTGCAGTAAAGATGGTTAAAATTAAAAATTTAAAGCAATCCAGAAATCCTATTTTAGAAGTCTTTTCCTACTTAAATCCAATGCTAGATCCTTTTCTCTACCTTTTTTTTTACTGGATGTAAAAGAGAGCATATAAACAACTCATTGTTTACTATTTGGCAACCTACATAATATAAATTGATGAATTTTAAGATGATTATTCCCAATCTTTCACAATTGTATCTAGGTTGTAAATATAAGGCAGAAAAATAAATGGAAATTTCATTTTTATTGCTAGTTCAAACAAAGTATTTCAATATTTTCTACATTGGCTTCTGAAATAATTACTAAAATCAATAAATACATTTTCAAAATTCTATAAAAAAATAAAATTAAATCTGGGAGAAACAAATTCATTGTGCAGAGCAAAAATACATTTAATGAAAATGAATGCAAGTCTCCACATAATACAAAATTCAATGCTTATCTACACACACACACACAAACACACACTATGTGTAGTCAAGACATCAACATGCAGTAGTCCTAACTGAGTCTCTCATTCTCATACAGACATGTACACAATGAAAGCATGTGCAAATAATTGGTTAAAGCAAGGAACAAAAAAAAAAGAAAAGAAAAGTTTTATAATAATTTACAAATAGAAATAAATAAAAAGAGAGTAAAGCCTGAGGAGAACAAAATACAAATAACAAATTTCAAGACATTTTGCCAAACAATATAAGCAGAAGTTTGTCAAGCTGAAAAGTCCAGAAAATGTCTAAATTAAAAAAAAAATAAAATAGTAATTTAACTAAAAAAGAGAATTGGAAAGAATACAAAACAATTTTCTTTATTTTTTTTAATAGAAAATTATCAATGTAAAATATGTGGAAATCAATTTCAAGAAAGTAGTTTTTATAAATTTCTGATTTTCAATATGTCAAAGTATTGAATTGAAAATGTTTTCATTGATTCTTTTTTTTTTATTCACATCAAAAGATCAAAGAGAGAAAGAAAATTTCCTTAAAGAACAGAGGAGAGGAAAAGAGTAACAAATTCTGCTGTTATTGTGACATTATAATTCAAGATAAAGTCAAGCTGCAACCAAATGGTTATGATAGGCATCAACACAAAAAGGGTGGGGGGACAATGGGGGCAAGATAGGTTTGAACAAAACTGGACTAAAACAGGCAAGGAGTGGTCAAGTAATGTCTCCTTACTCAAAGTTTTTTTTTTTTTTTTCCCAACACTGAATTGGATTACATTTTAATATATATTTTATGTATATATATATATATATATATATATATATATATATATCTTTAATGATAAATGTTAAAGAGAAACATTTCAAAGAGAAACATTTGACCACAGAGACCAGGGAATTCTGGAGAGAAGAGATTTTACAAGCATTTGTAATAGAAATAACACAAACTGTGGTAAAATTATTATATAATAAAAATTAACTTTACCAAAGTGTTTGTATTACTTTTATCACAAGTGCTTCAACACACCAACATTATTAAAACTAACCTTCAGCAAATAATGTGTGTATGTTTTCTTCTTTTTATTTTTTTTTTTAAAGTAATAAGATTTTCAATACCCATTTGATAATAGAATGACAGTTGACAAACACAACTACCAATTCAAATGAGAAAGCATGTCTGGAAAATTCTTAAAAAAATAAAAATAAAAAATAAACCCTCTATAGACAATGAAGAGTTGACCACAGGCAGAATGAAAAAAATGCATTAAACAAAAAACAATATTGATAGATAAATAAATAATTGATAAGGTTTCTGCACTACAAAAAAAATAAAAAAAAAATAAAAAAAAAATTTTGAAGGCAAAGCAGCTGAACAGTGAAGAAAAGCAACTGCATGCCTGGTGAAGGGGAAAAACTAAATTCATGAAACAAGTGGAAATATTTAATCTTTGGATTGGTTAACAAATCACAGAAGAAAAGATACAATTAAATATATGGAAATAAAATTGTCATTTCAGACAAAGGGCATTACATGAAATGGTTGGAAAATAATTCTAATGAATTTATTCCATTTCTTCTGTTCATAAAAATAGAAAAAAAAAAAAAAAAAAAAAGACTCATCGAAAAAGTGATTTTTGTTAAATGATGTTTGATATGGAATTACTTGGATATTTGAAAATCAAGAAGTTATGATTTTATATTGTTTGTATGATAAGTGTTTGAATTAATAATTTTAAAAACAACTTAAATTTTAAATTCTCAATTCAAAAAAAAAAAAAAAAAAAAAAAAACTTAAAATGCCATGGATTTTTTATGCTGTGTGACTATTAGAAATGAATAGCTTTTAATTTAAATTATATTAAATAAAACTACAGTTCAACATCCCATTTAGTTTTTGTTAAAAGCAACAGTTATATTGCTTTCACACTGAAATTACTGAAATGTATGTTGACATTTTACTGCCTTCAACTCATCAATTTTTTTTTTTTTTTAACATGAAACAATACTAGTAGATTAGTGAGGAGAAATTTTATTTATTAAAAGCTTCAGTTTCATTTTAGCTCATATTATGCAGGGAACAATGTTAACAAAACTGGTTTTCTATTTGAAGGAGGAAGCTGACTAGAGAGGTGGGGATGAAACATTTCCCTTGGCTTTGTAGACAATGAACAACAATAAAGTTTGTTGGAAATAAGAATAGTTCATATCTTTCTGCCATTAGTTGAAGTGGTAGAAAATATATTCTACTCTTCTGGCACTGACAAATATAGATTTTACAGAAAATAAAATTAACCATGTCTTTCTGATCCCGGAAGATGAGAAAAAAAAAACAAAAACAACTAGAGGTTGATACTCAGTAGTAACAGCAATTCCACTTTAACTCTGATGATGGGCTATTAAGGAAACCTGACAAAGCCAATTAGAATTCCATTATGAACAATATTATTTCCAGAGGCAGAGGGTTCCTTCATAAACTTGGGATGAGACAACAAATTTACTTTTTATTGTTGCTAGGGAAAATAAATAATTCTATCTATATCAAGGTTGGGACAGGGGAGAAGGAAGGTCATTCTTCAAATTGTTTACATCTGTATTTTCCCTTAAATGAGAAAGAAAACCAGGGTCTGTGATCATGAAAAAAAAAAAATTTAAAAAAATAAATAAATATTCATTTTCATGAAGAGGTCACAGCTGATGGTGCAGCTGAGAGAGGTAGGAGGTGCGGGGGTGGGTGGTTAGAATTAGTTGTTGATGGCGAGTCATAACAAATTGCGAACAGCTGGCTACTAATCTACATGCCTGAACTAAACAACACTATACTAAGACAGCTTACAGCGAACCCTTTGTCTTGTGTGAAGCTCCGGGGCATTCTCACCTGCGCCATATCGTCCAAGCAGTTGAAAATATATTTTCTAGCTTCCTTAGATTTAATTTTCGTTTCTGCTTCATGTTCCTCTGGCGTCTGAAGGAGAGAAAGAAGCAAAAACTATAAACAAAAGAAAAACAAAAAAACAAAAGACATTTCATACAAGTTTAGCATTCAGATTATTAGATCAAAAATTGATCTGAGTGAATATATACACTTATCAATTACTTAAAGAACATTTGTTCCTTGCCAAGAGAAAAATACAAAAAAAAAAAAAAAATAAATAAATAAAAAAATAAAAAAAATACTTAAAAAGAAAAGGTAATTTTTTTCATTTAACAGGCGTGCTAATAAAAAGAAAGAAAAATGAAGGAATATAATGGAACAAATACTATTTTCCAAGAGAATAGAAAAAAAAGTTACCAGCCACATGAAGGTTTTTAAAAGAAACATTTCATTATTAACTCTTTTAAACCAACATCTATTTCTCAAACTTGTTTATTTAGAAATCATGGTCAAGAGAAATATTAAAAATCTCTATTGGTGATCTGAATAATTTTCACTGAATGGAAACTTAAGCTTTAAATTAGGAATACTTTTAATTTGGGTGGGGAGGAGATTTTGTATTAAAATTAGTGAGGTTTGAATTAGAAGATTTCAAAACAATTATTTACATTTTGGAGCCTAGCAAATCTTTGGCTGTTAAATGATATATATCTATATAAAGAGTAAATTGTTAAGTAGTAAGTGCCCCCCCCCCCCCCGATATATATATATATATATATTTGGAGGACACTGAGTGGCTCCTTATAGCCAATTACAGGAAGTGGATATATGAAGTTTTTCTTTTTCTTTTCTTACTGCCAGAGAAAGATACGAGAAACACTGAGGAATTATTGAAATTGTAGAGGGGCTTGAATGAATGAAATAATATTCATTAGCTGTGCATAAGGAGCCAGAAAAGTTTAATCAGATTACGTACTTCAATAAACTGATGAGTTATCAGTTTTGTTGCTTTTGGACAATGCATGTTATTAGAAGGTAAATTACAAATGCATATCAGTTGGTAATTTTATTAAAAAAAGAAAAGAAAAGTCTTAATCAGTGTAATTAATAAGTAACTAATGATGGAAGAACAAATAGAAACATTTTATAGCCCTACTTTCTGCTGAGGGAGAAAGAGAGAGTGAGAGAGATTGTCTACTGGTTTTTTTACAAGAAAGAAAAAAAAGTAAATGCCAATTTTAGCGATTATATTGTAGATATGAAATCTAAAGTACAGTTAACAACAATGAAAGAGAAATGTGTGTGAAATTAAAATACAACTGAATAATAAGACACATCAATAATTGGTGGGGAGTGGGGAAGTGTTCTTGGTTTAGCAAAAAGAAAAATAATCTGCATTCCAATTATGGCATCTAATTTTTTCCCCCTCTTTTATATAAAGTAAAAAAAAATAAAAAAAATTTTTTAGGCAGTCAGTATTTGATTAACAATTTTTCTTAATGCTTTGATATTTCCAATGTCATTTTCAGAACATTTACTACTCATCTGTATATCACGCACACACACAGGTAAATATTCTGAAAATACATAAACATATGCACATGTATATCTCATCCTGGCATCTTGAAATAGCAAAGGTGAAAATTATTTATATTTTAACTGAGACATTTCAAAAGTTCCTTAAAGTTTAAAATTGCTTTTTCTATTTATTTATTTTTTTTACTAATTTGTTTGCTTGTAGTATTTTAATATTGGTCATAACATCCAATTTGTACATATCTATTTGTGGAGAAAAACAAAATGATAAGTTTCTGAATTAAAACAAGAACAAATGCCATCTGATGGTTTTTAACTAAGAGTAGAAGCAGAAATGGAACAGGTTTATTTTGCAATCTGAATATTTCTGACCTAAAAATTAACTGTTTTTTTTTATTTTAAAATATCCATTCCATAAGAATAAAGATATTTAGGACATAAATGGAGATTATTGGTATTGAATATTGTTAGCAACACCTGCACGACTTGTTCATTCTCTCACACTGCTAATTCTCAGGATTAAGTTTGAATAAATCAATTTTCCCTAAAATCTCCACTTCTCTGTTGAGCTAATACCCCACCTCCTGCTCTTTATAGTAAGGAATAAAGGTAATGAAACTTTTAGCAATTTCAGGGGTCAAATTGAGATTTTCTTAACCTTTAATAAATAGCACATTTTATACAGGAGCAAATAAGTTGATTTGCATTTTTATTGTTCAATAAAGTTAAAAAAAAAAAAAAAAAAAAAAAAAAAAAAAAAGAATTTATCAAGCCAAAGAAAAGACCGAGCTGTATTATATAAGAGTACTTATGAAAATTTTCTCTACCAATTTGGAAAGAGATGATAATGGGTGAGTGGATGGATGGTACAAGCCATGGAATTGATGCAAGTTATTTAGGGAATAAGCAAGTATATAATAAATACAATATGGCAAAGAAATTGTTTGAGTTAGTCTTTGAAATTAATCTATAAAGTAAACTTGTTAATAATATAATTTACAGGTCCTTAAACAAGAAGTATTTAACCAGTAAAATCTGGTTGAGCATTTCTGAGTTGTCCAAACAAGTGCAAGTTAATTCTACTGTATTTAAAAAAAAAAAAAAAAAAAAAAATCAAATCAAACCTGTCTGGTAACCTAAAAGAACAAGCAAAATATGTGCTACCAATTGTAGGTCAAAAAATAAGAGGGGAAAGGCAACTGAGTAAGACATATGACTAGCACTTTTAGCTCCTCAATATACTGTAGTTACATGAGTAGAGCACAAGTTTTATGATCAGTTTTTTTTTATGGTAAAAATTTAAAAAAAAAATAAAAAAAATAGGGAGTCGCACTATACATAGGTAATTTTTTTCTGTTGGGATTAAAGTTCATGCAAAAAGATTCAGGGTTTGCACTATAGATGAAGTCCTCTTATACACTGGTATATATGAAAGTTGATTGGTAAGTAAAGATTGGACTAAAAGTATATTAGGGGATAAGAAAGAGATGCACCACCACAACCAGTTAATAACAGATGACTATGAAAGAATTAGGTTCAAAAGATGATAAAGCTTCATTACATAAAATAAAAAAAATAATATACATTGATTGTTGCAGAAAGAAAATGTTATAAGTTTACTTTATAGAAAAAGATAAAAAACACCCCCAAAATATTAAAATTACTGAAGAGCACTAAAAGCTCTAAAAATCAAGAGAAATCGCTAAAAGAATGGGTCAAGCTAATATTGATTAAATTCCAGATTCATATAAACATTTTGTTGTTTTTAATGTTTTGTTAAAAAGAAAAAAAAAAAAAACATTTTTACAGACAAGAATTAATGGCAATCATTCATTTGATAATCTAAAGCTATAAAATACACAAGGCAAACTTGAATTGGACTTAAATAAAAATTTTAAAAGTATTTTTTTTAGCCAAGAATAAAAATCTTGTAGACATTTTACATGTAGTAAGATGTACAAAGTGATATTTTAAAAATTATAAGAGTAAAAACGTTTTGTTGGAATGGATGTTTTGCTAAAATTATAAATATCAAGGAAATTGTTTTCTGTAAGATTTATAATGAGATTTTAATTTATTTAAATTTGGAATTTAAAAATAATTGAGTGGAAAAAAATTTTTATCAATTAAATTTATTGAAGGAAAAAAAAAGCAGCATTGCATTTTATCTTAGAAAGCAAATTTGCAAAGATTTGCTTAAAGCATTCACTAACAACCAACAGAAATTCAGTCTTCAATAGAGGTATTAAATTGATAACAATATCTAACGCTCTGTAGACAAGTTTTTTTTTGTAGTAACAAGTGGTTAAAAGTTAGAAATGTCACCATTGCAGTACATCCATTTTAGCAAAGTTCAATCTGGTCATTTGACACAGGAATTATAGAAGAGAGATTTAAATAGGAAAGATTTTTAATAACCATTCTAAAGATGATATAGAACACAGACTAACAAGGACTAAATAGAAAGATGTATCATCATGTTTTATCTTGAATAAATATTATCAATCATTAATGGATATATGCAAAAAAGATGATTCTACAAATAATTAGGCACAAGGAGTGATAAAAGTTTGAAAAATGCAGATTCATCAAATCAGTGTTCAAATACAATTGACAATTCAGAACATGTGAGAATCTAGAAAATCATAAATGGAAACAAGCCTCTATTTTAATTGAACAACAAGCATATTAAGCAATCATCATTTCAGCACAGGAATTTTAAAGAAAAAAAATAGCAACAAAATGCCAGTGGTAAAATACAATTTGAAAATCTTATTCAAGGCTGATCAAGATCCAGCAGGAAACCACAAAATTATAGAAATTGAATTCTCTTTTTAAGGTTATAAATATTTTTCATGATAGAATGGAGAGATATTTACAGCTAATGAACCAAGTGATATTTTCAATCTTTGAAAAAAAAAAAAAAAAATCAAAAAAAAAATCTACATATTGATGAACGAATACATTACAACATTTTACATATTTTATTTATGAGAAAGGCCTGAAGGAGTAACTTATTTGTAGAAAGCCTGCAACCAAGATGACTTTGATATATGTAAAATGAGAACAGGAAACCTTCACTTTAATTAAGTTTCTTTTTGTTTCCACATTAAGGAGTTTGAAATGCTTCCAACTCAAGTGAGCTATTAGAGCAAAATGCACTCATCAAGTTCAAGCCTGGATGCAAAGTCATGTCACAGTTTGGGGTGAGCAATTGATAGGCTTTCCGCTTACCAAGACACATTAGTAAAAAAAAAAAAAAAAAAAAAAAAAAAATTACAGCAGATAATTAAATCCTGAGAAAATGTCATCTGATGACATATGTAAAATGAGAAAATGCTCAACAGATAGAAGATAATCATTATTTCAGGACAGGTTAAATACTGCAAAGTGTATCAGTCTATCTATTCAGAAAGAGTGTCAAGCCTGTAAAATCTAGAAATATGCTATCTGCAGAACAAATACCTTAAGATATCTTTTTATGACTTGAGTTGTTCTTTTCTGGCTTCAGCCATAGAGACAACATGATTGCCAAGCAAGTAAAGCATCCAGCATCAACATATTTTGGTTTAGAGATTATTACCAAGGTTTCTCTATGATGCTTACTTTCTACCGTGAATGCAGCAGTTATCTCTACCAGCAAGAAAAAAAATTGCTTTCTGTGAATGTAGATCTCTCTACTAGCAAAAGGTTTAAACTGAAAAAAAAAAAATTCAGCTATCGTTAGCACTTATTTTAGAAATAAGGATATATTTTGTAAAGTCATCTTGCCAGCACATTTAATTAGTGAGAAAGATATACTATAACACTGTAAACTAAATAAAGAAACAATTAACATTAATATATCTACTCATTTGTGAATGAGATTAGGTAAGATCAGTTAAAGAAAAACAAAAAAAACTGTAATCTTTAAATTGATATTTGAAGATCAACTGAAGGTCTTCAAAACCATCTATATTTATAAAAATGCTTCATTTTGAAAACCTGAGGACTATTAAATTTTGAATTGTACAATATATATGTGATTTTTCAAATGATTAATTATTAAAATTAATTTCAATATAGTAGATAAATAAGAAAGTTGATATTACAATCCTGCACATCACTAGTCAAATAAAATAAGTTCTTGACACTTATGTGAAAGGCAAAAAGTTTAGAGTATGAAATTAAAATGTCATGAGAGAACCAGAAAAGTACGAAAGACAAATTTGTTGGTAATGGTGAGGGAAGCCTATAGATAGTAAATAATATTTGTTTTATGTAAGAGAAATATCCTTCTAGAAACTAGTAAACATCAAACTATTTTAGTTGAAAGAAAAGATTAAAAGAGTTAAGAGTTTTCATTAACAATTGACATAAATGAACATAGATATTTTTATATAATCAACTGGGCTGGCCCAAAGATTACTGCTTTTTTTTTTTTTTTAAAAATCTAATAAGCAATATTTGAAAGTGAATTTGATCATGCACCATAAGATTAGTTTAAAATGAGGTGCAATATATGAAGAACAAACAGCATTGTTGAAAGTAATCTTTGCTATTTTGACTGAATCACTGCATTATGAAAGTATGGTTTCTGGTTGGTCTCTTCCCACAACAACAAAAGACAGTGAAAAGAGAAACTGACACAAGTGTTGGCTGACCTTGGAACTAAAATAAAACTTTCTCCCACCTGCACTGAATTCAGACATGGGTCTGAAGGTAGAAAATGCCTTGGATTAAGTTTATCTAGTTGGAGCTTTATTTTACACAGGGATTAAAAAATAAAAATTAAAAATAGAAAGTACATCTAAACATATGTAATTTAAGTTTGTATAACAGAAGATATGCAATTATTATCACAGAAATCTTAAGCAATGTCAGATATTGAGACATGGGAATATTTATAAAACATTTATACAGTTTGGAAACATTTGATAAACATGTCTGTATGGTTCCAAACATTGCTTTCTATCAGAAAACCTAAACGGAAAGTTATATCTACAACTGGTCTTATTTCGAAAATTGAGAAAGTATTCTGAATACTTGTAAGCAACACACATTCATTTGAGGGAGAGGAAAAGAGAAAAGAATTAAAACCAATTCTACTTCGGTCTTATAATAGTGGCTACATTTAGTGTATGAAATGTGTATGCAAATGTAAATTATTATGGGACAGAATTAATGGTACTAAAAGGTATTTAAAGAAAAAAAGAAAATTTTTTGTACATGAATAGTTTAGTTTTTTGTCAAGGTTGACAATATGAGTAATAACTGTATGGCTGTTTAGGCAGGTAAAGGGAGAGATTTATACAAGTAGACACTGTCACTTTATCAATCATGAAATGCCAATGACAAAAAGCATTGTCGTTAAGTGCGGGGAGACACAAACTGCAAAGCCATATTTTCAACTCTATTCAGACTTTGTTGTACATACTGACAGCTCATACACCATATCATATCACTGTTTATAGGTCAATATAATATCAAAAATTTTTTTTTTTTTTTTTTTTTTTATTACTATTGGAAAGACTCCAACTCATATTAGAATAGTAAAGTCAAAATTAATAGTTAGAAAAAAAAAAAAAAAGAAAAAAAAAAAGAAAAAGACAGGACATCCTTTCTTATAATGAAATAAGCATCTTCATAGGCAGAAGAAAAATGCAGTCATTTTTGAAAGGTTCAATTTATATTACTACAAAAAGTGTTATTTATACAAATTTGGTCAAATCATTTAAAATTAAAATTTAGAATATCTTATGCATTGTGATACATTTTAAAACTATTTTGTATGGTTAATGGAGTTTATATGAAGTACAAATCTGAATAGTATAAGAAGTTTAATTTGTTGTTTTTTTTAATTTCATTTAATGAAAGGCAATTACCATCATGCATCAAATTTGCTTAATTTATAATAAACTTTGATAAAAGAGAATAAAGGGGTTTTAAGGCAAATCTAAAAAAAAAAAAACTTTTTTGTCATTTCAATTGCATTTGAGACCCAGGCCTAAAATAAAGCAAATTTCACTAACTCTCGAAACATTTATGTGATCATGTTAACAGTTTTAAATATCTATATACATGTATCATTTTATGAAAAACAACAACAAAAAGAAAAATGGCAATCTTTTGGCACATGAACCATTCAGCAATCATCAACTGCCTGTTGTAGGTAGGATAAAAAAAGCCTGAAAAGATTATTTAATAGATGAGGATCTGTTATTGTAATAGTTAAATTCATACAAATTTCCAATTCTAAAATTAGAATCCATACAAAATACATTATTATTATTATTGTTCCTTAAAATTAACCTCAACAATGAGAGAGGAAAGTTTAATAACTTCACTTCAATGACTTGAGTATTTTCTCTCCATAAGTCAGGGTCTGCAGAAGAGAAGCATCAACAAGGGGCATATTAAAGGACAGAAGAAAATATCAGAGTAGCTTTAAATTGGAAAATTTACAACTTGTTTTTAATAAATATAATGCAGTCAGCTATAAGGCAGGCTTCATTTGAATGAATTAGAAGAAGAAGAAAAAAATCATACAAGTTGATGTTGGCTATTATATAAGGTTTTTGCTTTATTTTCTTGTATGAAGATGGAAATGGGTCCAACTTCACCTCAAAGTCAAACTTTATTACAGTATATGAATTTAATACAGGTTTAAATTGTGTACTACATTTTCTTTGATCTTTATTTTCATAGATTGATCTTGTCATAGAATATCATGCAATATGATAATGCAACCACAGTGGAATGTCATATGATTGTATGTATATATATATATATATATATATATATATATATATATATATATATATATATATATATATATATCTAGTATTAATATGTAATGAACAAGTTTTTATTTTATTTTTTTTATTACAAACAAAATAAAATTCTCACTTTTTATGAACCAGTCTGGCATCAATAACACCTTTGTATTTTACTGAGACTATTAAAAATATGAATGCACATCTATTTTCAGCAATATTCTACAAAATGGTTTTAGAGGAGGGGAAACAAGTATGACAATTGCATTGTGTATAAATCAACCAGCAGTGAAGAAATGTGTGTTAAAAAAAACAAAAAACAAAAAGAAAGATGTTGGGTGAGATGAAACCACCCCCAACTGAGTGGTCTGTCCACAATGTCAAGAATAACATATACATGAGCAGCAATCAATCGGAAGTAGCTGTAAGAAGTAAGAGAAATTTTGTTAACACCCTCAAGAAAAAAAATTGCAAAGGACCCAACAAAATCCATGTATAAGGTAACTACCAAGCTAAAGTGGAACTGAAGACCATCAGAATTGTTGTACATGACAATGTAAGCCTGCCTTAAATCATATATCAGAATGACAAGTGCTCAGGTACCTCAAGAGTCATGAGTCCACTGTTAAAATATTCTCTATTGGGAAAATCTTCATAGTGGAACCTCATTTGGAAAAATAGTCTTATCAATGGCTGAGGTCAAGAGTACCATCAGAACCAAATATCTAAGTCATGGTCATTATGGACATTAACAGGGAAAAGTTGCTCCCAATCTTCTACAGGCTTAAAGAAAAGAGTGGGTGCTGATGCATTCTGCAGGGTCCTACCCAGAATGGTGCTCTCAGCTACACAAAGTACAGAAGTTCTGCAAAGTTGACTTTGCTGATTTTTGACCAGCATACCTCTGGCCCACCCTCAGCTTGGGCTTAAACCTGAAACTGTATGGGTTGTGTTTTTTTATTTTTTTTTTTTTATTTTTTAGCAGGACACTTTTCACTCCAATTTAAATGTCATCAGGGTAGAGAGGGAATGGACCAAGATGTCCAAGAAATTTAAATAATGGCAGCCACATTTAAATAACTTATTCCGTTTAATCTTGTCTATTTGTTTTATTTTGTATTAATAGGCTTATTTATGCATAAGTGAGTTTGAAGGTTTCAGCAATCCTGCTAGTTTTTGTTTCCTCACCACGCTGTATACATTACATCTCACATTATAAGCCACTTTAACAGGTTTAACAAATAAAACAAATACTGGTCAAGATGAAAAGGTTTATTTGCTGAATGAGGGTAACATCTGTGCAGATGGAAGTTGGTTCGTTCTGTGCAGGCGTAAATAAACAGCAGTCATTTGCATGAAAATCTGAAGCTCTAAAATGGGTTGCAACTTTGAGAAGAGAGAGAGAAAAAAAAAAGTTTATTACTTCAGATCTTGAGATCTGAAAAAAGTTTGGCAGGTACCACCAAATTACAAAGAGGTTTGTTGAAGATCCTGTACAATTGATGTGGGACTAAAAAGGACAAGTTAAAGATTTGAATCACTCATCTGTGTCTTGTATCAAGAAAGAAGTAAAAAGACTTGAAATTATTTTTAAGCACTGTGGCAGTGAGGAAATGTGTGTTAAAAAATGATGGGTGAGATCAATAACTTGATCTCATCATTTAAAAGTATAGAATGAAATGGCTAATGGGAAACATAAAAAAAAATAATTTTTCAACCATTTTTTTTAATTTAAGAATGTTGTGATATCCTTTGTGATACAAACAGAGTGAGCAAAAGCTAGGTGGTTGTGATGGAAATCATCCTCAAAAACTGAGACCTCAAAAAGACAGAGGTGAAGTGGTGTTTGGAGATAGGATAAGTAGTGGGGTTATGGCAAATTCCAGATAGAATTAAGATGACAGCTCAGTTATACATTGATTTTTTGGGGGAAGGTACATTTCGAGTCACATTTCAAGAAGTCAAATGTTTTCAGAAGGATTTCTATGCACAACAATGCTCCATCACATCTGGCAGAAAATTAATGAATATCTGAATAAAATAGGCTTTAAAGATGTTTATTTGATGAAGTGGCTAGTTTGTTTGTCCTAATGGAAAACTTGCAGAATTCTGAAGAGGAAGATTTACATTGTTCAACAGTAAAATCACCAGAAAAGATGAACTTTGGAGTGCCTTTCTGGATGAAGAAATACAACAGCTCACAAAATCAACTAAAACTGGTTTCACAACAAGGATCATACGTTCCACATTAATGTTGCCTCAATAATTTTGTTGTCATTATAATGACATGGTTTCAAATTTTTTGTTCAAAACATATGTCTTTGTAAACTTTGTACACATTGTATAATTACAATTTTTATTTACAAAATAATATTCTTGGAGTTTCAATAAGTTAATAATGTGAAACTTGGAAAAATTTGATCAAATTCATAATTGGGACATTGTAAGAGTGACATGCAGACTATCATCCAGTTTGCACTCCTACCTGGTCTTTTGATGAGGTTTAGCTTTTGTTCCCAGATTGTGTTTCCAGTTCCTTCTAAAGTTTTCATTCTCTTTTGCTTCCAGTATCCCCCCCCCCCGCATCTTAGTGGCATTATGACTTTGCTTGGGATGAATTGATTAAAAAAAGTAATTGATATTTTGCCTGCACATTAATAGTGGATGTACTTTTGGGAGTCCTTTTAGGAGTTTTCTGGAAATTTAAGAGATATTTTTAAAAAGTGCCCATTAATGTGAAATGCAGAGACTGACAGAAGATCAACTCAATTGTCCTGATACAAACTGGTGGAAAAAAAAATCCTCACTTTGGCTAGTTTCTGTTTTTTCTTTAGTTCAAAAAGAGAAAAAAATCAACTTTTAACACAAACTCTGATTTTTTTTATCATGTTCATCTACAAGAGTTTTAAAAGATATCACCTGTGTATATATTTATCAAAGTGATTTAAACATCTTTACCTCATTATCATTTCATATTCTTCAAGTAGATGTTGTAGTAATAAAATGGTAAAAGCAACAGCATTGAAATTAAATAGCTGCAGATTTGTTTTTAATAAGATGTTTTTTTTCTCTTTAAACAAATTTCATAAACAAATCTATTATGAGACAATAATACAGTAATATTTTATTTTTTATGAACAAAGCATAAGAAAAACAAAAAAAATTAAATACTTATTGTCAACTTTGCTTACTTCTGTTCACTCCTAAATTCTGATTTAAATATTAAGGTGGTTATCATTTTCAGGGCAAAAAATGCCTTTATTTGAATCACAAATAAATTTATTTATGAAAATTAACAAACCAATTACAAAAACCTAGATTGAAAACAAATAACAAAAGTCATTTTGAAAAACAGAATTTGTAAAGCTGAATATGCAACTTTAGTTATTGCCATTAAGTAAGAATAGCAAAGTTGGGCAGAGGATACAAGATACATGCTGATCGATATATAAAAGAGACTAGCACGTTTATTTGATCTCACAGTTTTGTGTAATATTTCCACATGCATACACACAGACAGGCAACCACTTTAACACAAAATGTTGATTTTTATATATTACAAATAGACAATTGACCTGATATAGTCTATTTAGTATATATAACATTAATATTATTGACAAACTAGAATGAATGGCAACCAGTGTTTGGATGCTGATCAAGTTTTTGCCCAGAGAAACAACTGTGATGATTTCATTAAATGATGTTCCAAGTTGGATGAATAAATAGAACTTGGTAAAATAAATTCTAGATAATTCATTTTAAGGAACTTTTATTCACAATTTAGAGGAGAGCTATTGATATCTGAAATTTAAAGGTTGACTATTAAAAATTACACTATTCAAAGATATCAGAAGTTCAAACATGGCCACAGATGCCCACAGAAGTACACTGACACATTGTACATGATTACTTTGACCAAAATGTGTGAAACTGAACAACTAATAGGCCTATTTAGGCAAATCATTTCAAGACTTAAAACAAACTAGACTAAAGATGTAATAATTGCTAAAAGATTGATTTTTTTTTTTACTGCTTATCAACACCTTTTTGTATTAAAAACTTTTGGGAGATAATGATTTTTCCACCTATAAGTCCTACATTTTAACCCATAGCTGGTGGCAGAAGAGATTGATTCATGCCTCTCCCAAGGGTATTTGTGTGTAAGTGAATGTAATGAACCCAACTGGAATATGAACCTGGCTCTCTGATTTCTCATTCCAAGCTGCTATCCATTACACCACCTGCACATACACTATTGCCAGAAAGAAGCTGTGATTAAAAGAATTAATAATAATATTATTGCAAAACACCTACATGCTTAAAATTGTTAGATCATTTGAATATTTGAGTATTTCTAAGATCATCAAGTGATAGCAGTTTGATTTGAGGGCTTACAGATGAGGAAAAAAGCAAACCACTTCAAAACACAATAGAAGTAAATCTATAGATCAAACAAAGAATGCAGATTAAAAGCCAATTTGCATGATGAAAGTGGTTTATGGGGCTGAAATAGATTAAATTAATCTCATTGTTCTTTAGTATTAATCTTAAAATGTCATTTATTGTTATTAATATCATCAGTGGTCAAGAAGAGTAAAGTGGTGTGTATGTATATATATATATATATATATATATATATATATAACTACTTCTGGCAACTTGACATGCTTAAAGAGGGCTTAGTGGCCCCTTGAAAAGTCATTCTGAGATTTCTTCAACTAAGGAAAAGAACATTTGCTCCTGTTGAAGAGATGGCTGCAAATCATAGGACTGGATTAGTAAAAAAAAACTGAATTGCATGAACATTACATGAAGATTGAATAAGAATTTAATATCTATTTGCTATCCCTCCAAAATCTCCCACCATTTTGAAGTAGACATTCTGTGAGAAGAATGGAACACTTTCAAATGTCCATTAATTGCATACACTGTAATACTTGCGACATGTTGGGTTTAAAAGCAGAAGGAAGCAATGGAGAGATCGGAAGAAAGCAGAAGAAACAACAACAGGCAGCTAAACCAGAGAGAATTTGCCTGTGGAAGACTTAGTAATGTTCGAATGGACAAGAAATGTAGCACTGATTGTTTAAAGCTTTGATACTGGCAGAAAGAGTTTGCCTCTTAAACTGCCTTGATGGATTGAACGAGAGTTGTTGAAATAATAAAAAGCAAAGAGAACAATTATTCAAATCATTTTCAAGCTGACAATATATTGTGATATTATTATAAAAAGAACTGTGTATGCTGCAGAGAAGTAGTAAAGTTTGAGAAGATATAAAACGAGCAGAGCTGCAGCCATCAATGAAAACAAAAGTATGTACTTGTGTATACAAGATAATTAAAGTCAAGATTTAATTGGTTTCATTTGGGCATTTTAAGAATACTATTCCAGAAGAGACAAAGAAGAATATTTTTCATATGCTAAACCTATTCCTGATCAAAATTCAGGAACCAAATGATATTATTAAACAAGAAAACTATTAAGTTTTACATTGTTTACCCACAGAAGGTCAAGTTTACAGCAAGGGATATTAATCTAACTTATTAATAAAATAGTTATGAATTGTATTAACTTATTTTTATGATTTCACAATATCAAGACATAATATGATACTTATTTGATGGTGAGGAGGTGCGGAAAATTTCTTGGTTTGACTAAGAAGCCTTAAAAAAAAAAAAAATTAACTCAGTCAACCCAATGACTTTTCAGCACCACATTGTGCAACATAAAAATTTCAGTTATTGAATAAACCTCAATTGCCTGACAATGACTAATGTGTTAGTGTATGTTTGGTCAAAATGATGATAATCTTTTTACAAAAAATAAATACATTCTAATTCTATATTAAATCAAGATTCTGAAAATATTAAATCAAGATTCTGAAAATATTAAATCAAGATTCTGAAAATATTAAATCAAGATTCTGAAAATGTTAAATCAAGATTCTGAAAATGTTAAATATTTTTTTTCTCTAGTTTTAATTAAAACTATATTTTTAGTAACTGACTGCTCCTATAAAAAACTAGTAAGCAAGCAGAAAACAATTATGTTTCAACCAATTTAAAATGTAATGATATAACAAGAGAATAATTCCCTTTCTTTGACCAGATTTGAACAATTAACTCTAGCCCACCAATAATGAAGATCATTTCTTCTTACAAACTCTGTATCACAAATTAATGAGAGAGAGAGAAAAGAAAAAATAACAATTTATAGAAAAAAAAAAAACACTTACTTTTAATCGCCAAAAAGGATAATTGCTGTCTGTATTTTCACGTATAAAAAAGCGCGCAGTCTTTGTCGCAGAACTAAGCATGTGTTCTGCTGGCATGCCCTGCGTTTGGGAAATATAACGTATCTGAAAACAAAGAATGAATTTGTTGCATATTTAGAATGAAATAGAAAAAGAAAGTGAAATATCAGAACATGTACCAAAAAGGATTCCATTTTAAAGATCGACTACTACGTTCTGGGAAACAATTTCTTGGTTTCAGTTGGAGAGAGAAAGTTTTGGGTTAGGGTTAGAGAGACAATCAATGGAAAGCTTCTGTTCCACACAACATAATATCCTATTTATTAACATACAAGATGGTTGCTGAAAAGTTCTTAACCTGACCTACTTTCCAAAATATGATCAAATGAGACGGCTTTTTTTTTTTTTTTGCAAGGGCTCTAAGAAGCCCCCCCCCCCAAAACCAAACACACACACACAAGTGAAGTTTAACTAGACAAATCTTAAGTATAAAGGTTGTGTATGGTGAATTGCAGTCAGACTGATTTTCACTACAGTATCCCTAACAACAACAAAGTCTGAAGAATAATGTTCAGCTTTAACTAATGCTTTCACATAACAAAACAGAGGAAAAGTCAAAAGCAATGTTTTGTGTCAATTTTTAATAGTTGTGTAGAACCGAAGCAGATTAAAGAAACAACAAAAAGTAATTTGTGATTGTTTAAAAAAACAAATACAGTAAGAATAAAAAAAAGAAGCATTTTCTTGAAGACAATATAAATACTCAAAAACGATCCTAATGACAAAAATTAAACAATTATATATTGGCAAATTATTTAAAAGAAACTAAGGCACCAACCAGAAAAGACTGTCCAATTTTAATTATGTTAAAATGTTAGAAAATATCTTTTAAGGAGAGTACCTGACAAAAATAATAGATTTTATTGTTTTTTGTAAAGATTCCGAAGAACAAATTACACTGTGGTCTGATCAAATGGGCTACAACTTGATCATGACAACAACAAAACTCTCACATCACTTATTTCCTTATTGTGAACTATATATATTTACGATTCCAATGGAATAAATTATGACCATTTTTATTATATCCTTACTCTGTCCTGGACATTGAGTTCTACCTGGATTCTTCCTCTTGGAATTTTTATTCAAAAAATATACATGTATGGATATTTATATATTTTGCATATGTATGTATATTATCACTAATATTATATATATATATATATATATATATATACACACACACACACACACACACACACACACACAAAGAAAAAATAAAATTTGGTCAAGCACTTTAGAAAGAAATTTCTAAACAGTGACTGCTACTACTGATGCAAAAGCTCTTCTATGAATTGAGTACACTGAGTCACTGGCATGTTTATTTTAAAATAAATACATAAAAATTCACCTTCCTCTCTGCCAGGAGATGATAGCTCAGGGGAAAAAAAAATCTCTGACTGATGCCAAATCAGTTGGGTTTTGATCCTGGCTTGAGGCAATCAGATGTCTAGCCACATTGATGAGCTGTGATACAGTGAAACAGTGTCTGTGGATGACACATATTCCCCCACTTCAGTTCAGAGTTCACAACCCTGCACTAAAATTAATCCTGGAAGTTTATAATCTTTTTCCATGGATGTATGTTTTTTGATTCAGAGCCATCCTTCTCCTAGACTGGTTACCAACCATAACTAGAGAGCTCAGTCTGACCTGGGTTGAAAAGAGAGATGGATTCATACATTCCCCAAGGAAATTTATGCAAAAGTTAATTTAATGAACTTGACTGGAATTCAAACCCCATTCATGAATTTTTCACTCTGAGCCACTAACCAGTACACTACCTAACACTCAACTTCATTAGAGTAAATTTATGTCTTTCTCCTCAAATGGGTTTAACTTTCTCTTGCTAATACCATAAAAAAGACAGATTGGTAATCATAATAAATATAAATCAGAGATGTTTTTAGGCAGATGAAATTAAAATTGGCGTGACAGTAAAATTATAAAGAAATCTTAAAATGTTTGAAATTATCCAAATAAAATCAACAGAATTAACTTTTTAAAAGTAACTGGAGAGAAAGAGAAAAACAAAAAAGATCTCTCTCTCTCTCACATCTAGAAAGCATTTTGGCTTATTTGTTCCATCAATTTTAAGCTTAGTCACATCCCTTTCCCGTAAGGATTGCATTATTATAGAGACATCACATAAAATCCATAAAATCTAAGATCCTAATTGTTGTTTCTTTTTCTTTCATATTTAACAGCACATTTTAGAAAGATTTGAGAGAAACGAATCTTTAAATGAAAATAATAACTTTACCTATATTTATCTATAAACAGTATACAGACATATGTTCTGATGTAAATTAAAATAGGAGGAATTTGGGTAGGAAATAATTTTGTAGATCACTAACAAATGCTTAAAAAAATAAAAAAGATAATAAAAAAAGTAGCATTAATGCAATATATTTTAAAAAGTAAATACAACTAAATGAATATAGCACAAAAAATGAGAAATAAAACAAACAATTACTGGATAAATGATTTAGACATCTAATTGCTGATAGACGTTTTGTAAAACTAATGGATGCCATTTGGTGATATTCATGGTGGACAGGATTTACCTAATGAGGACTATTTTCTGAAAAAGTTGGTCAAATAAAAGTTGAATACGGCAACTAAAATAATGCACAAGCCAAGTGTTATACAGTTCCATGCTTACTAATTAGCACCATCAATTGGGAACAAGAAAATCCTCCCAATTTTTTTTTTAAATCTGCCAATTAAAAAAAATATATAGATCATATATAAGAAAGAAATAAGTTATGTAAGCATTACTTCATGTGAATGTAGAAATTAAGACTTTGAGAAAAAGAAGGCAATCAATAGAACAAATAAAAGATGATCAAAGTGCAAAATTCATAGTCACCCAAGTGAAACATTATTTGAAATAGAATTTCATACAAAGCAGCATCTGTTAAATCGAAATGGACATTCTTAGTCTTCTATGTTGCTAATGAGTTTGATCAGTATTGGGTATTGTGACCTTGTGCCTTACTAGGTTAGACTTAATAAATACCTCCTTTCATACAAGAGAAAAGGATTATTTACCTCTATCGGCAGTAAGGTTTTATAAAACTTAAAAAAAAAAAAAAACATTACTTGAACAATACATTGTTCTTAATAGAATAAATAGCAAGAGATTGGTAAAATAATCAGTTTCAGAAATAGAAAAGCATTTTATAAATAGGATAATGTCTATGAAAATAAATCAAGAAAGAAAGAAAAAGGATTGTTAGCACTTTTCTCAATTAGTAAAAATGAACAAAATAGTTTTTTTTTTTTTTTTTTAATTTTCCTTTTAATTCTCTAGTATCTGGTTGATGAGTAGACAATTATTGTTAGCTGTAAGCAATGCTGTTGTAAGTAATGAGAAGTACAACAACAGCAAAAATAGACAAATATTTTCTGTATTACTTGAAGAAAGGCATTTTCTTTTGAGAGATATATTTTTAAAATCTGTGTGGATACATCCAAATAATAGCACAAAAAGTTATTCACAATAAAATTTATATAAAAAAAAATTACGGTTTTTTTGTTTTTTTTAAAAATAAATCTCTCATTTTTTAAAAATATTTCTATAATAAATCTCTCTCCTCCTGATGCATACAATATTAATAGACCAGCTCCCCTTCCTTTCATTATTTAATTTCTCAGACCATATACTTCATTTAATTGCAGCCAGTCAATATTTAGCTGAAAGGAAGATTTCTATTGAAATGGAATCCAGAATTTAATAAAAGACTTTACAAATAATCACATTTATTTTCATCAACATTTAAAAGAAGGTTTAAAATGACAGACTCCAGTGTATCTATGCAATTTTTGGTGTTAATAAAATAATGGAAAGTTATCACTGGATAAAATTGTTGTCAAAATTAACAGCTTAAAAAAAAAAAAAAAAAAAAAGGAGAAAAAAAAAGAGAAGACATATACTTGGTAATATTCTGTGTGCTCATTGATATTTTAAAATATTTAAGACAATATAAAAGGAGAGAAAAAGAAAAGCATCTTGTAGAAGTTTATAGAAAAGAAAAAAAAGAAATTTGTAACATTTTTTTTAAATATTTTGGTTGCTGATTAAAAAATGTTGCATTTTTATTATGGCAGATCAATTTTCAAATATCACAAAAAATGTGTACAGCAAGAATACCATGTAATGAGTAAATATGAAAGCTTAAAAAATAAAAAGAAAAGAAAGAATATCAAATGGAGCAGCGTAATTATGACAGATGTAGAAAATAATAAGATCAGGATTGATTGAAAAAATACTGGCAAGATTGCAAATTGAAGTAAAAACAAAAAAAATGTTCTTCAAATGATAAATATGATGTTCAAGTGAGCATTCAAAAAACAAAACAAATGGGAAATGTATGCGAGTCTGCAAGAATCAAAGAAATTGATATGAAAGTTTGGACATACCTGATCATATTCCGATGAACCTGGATAGAGTGGCCAGCCCAAAAACAATTCTGCTATCACACAGCCTAGTGACCACATATCTATGGCTTCACAAAAAGGAAGACCCAAAAGAATTTCAGGAGCCCTGGAAAAAGAAGGAATTTAAGAATATCGGTTTAATTTTTCAGATCATCATAAAATACTTCAAATTTTAAAAACATTTAATTTTTTTAAATTAATATATATTATAATTTTAATTATAAGAGATTATAATAAAAATGTTGAAATCACTACACAAAAGCTTTCATGTTTCAATATTTTGATTGTACTTCTTCAGGTGATATAATTTTTTCTTTGTTTATATATATATATATATATATATATATATATATATATATATATCATGTATATTATTAAAAATTTTATTATTATCATTAGTATTATGATGCTGCTGCTTAAATAGACACCATTTTAATGTCTTCTGTGAATTTTATTTGACACTTTATTGTAGCTGTTTTAATTTAACTTTCCTATTGCCTTCCCTTACCCTTTATATTAACTCTTTTTTTATTATTCTCTTCCTTCATAATGTAAGCCCCACCAAAAATACTTTTATAGGTCAATTTATTTTTTCTATTGTTTTATCTTGTATTTTTTATTCTCTCTTATTTTTTAATTTTTTTATCTTTGTATATCTGTCTGTCTGGGATATCTTGATACTGTTTCATAAAATGTAGTCAGTCTGATGAGATGAATACATTTATATTCAGTAGAATAAATTTATTACTGACTATGGATTTTTGAAGATTTTTCCTAATTATTTTTATAATTTGCTCTGTATCATACATTGAGCTCTCATATGGACTGAGAAGAGCACCATGATGTAATTCACTCTGCGAGAAATTTGGAAATGGCATGCTGCACTGCTTGTACTAAATGGCATACTGTACTGCTTGGTATTTGCACTGGAAACTAATATGAACATTTCAGTGTTTGGGTGTGAATCTGAAGACAGTGCAGAGGATTCGGAAAGAGTTTGATGAGTAATGGTGATTACAAATGTGTTTGGAGTGATCACTAGTGATGGTGGTTATGCCTCCATTTGTCTTCCCACAGGGCCTTATAGACTCAACATGGAGGCCTACACCATGACTGCCTTGAGGCAGTCATGCTGCTCTGGGTCAAGTGAGTGGCTGATGGAAGATCCTATGTCTGACAACAGGACTCTGCACCCTGCCACACAAGCAGGAGAACCCAGTCATAGCTGTCAGACAATTTCTGTGACCACATCACCCCTTACATCTGGTCACCTAACTCCCCAGACTGAAACTGCCTTAATTATTGTGTTTGTGGGAGGCACAGTTGAGTGAGAGACCAACAAAACTCTTTGTAATACCAAAGATGAACTGAAGGCAAGGATTATGGCTGCATTCACCTACTTAAAAAAAGATTGTCCAGAAGAGTTGTAGGAGATTCTGTGGTTGAAGACAATGGTGATTTTATTGAATTAATTTACTCTTTAATATTTCAAGATATTTTTGTGTAATTTTGGTAAATAAATCTGTTAAAATGAGATTTCAGTGGTATTTTCATTTTTGCATAATTTAGATGACAATTCATCCATTGCACCATATAATATATATATATATATAAGCAATAGATAAACATTCAGCAAACAATGGAATAATTGCTTGTAACTAAAGGCTCTTTGCTTTGAATACATAAATGAAACCATTAAAAAAAAAAAAAAAAAAAAAAATATTGTCCAAGGTCTTTTAGCATATTGACTTATGAACAGCATTTGTTAATTATAAATTCCTTTAGCAAAGAGAGCTAAGGAATGTAAAAACATTTTAAAAAAACATAGAAAGCTATTTCATCTTTCAGAGGTTTGTCAAGCACATAAAAGACATGAATGTCCTGCATGCATCTATTAAATTTCTTTCTCTCTTCCCAACTCACCATTTAAATAACTTAAAATTATAAAATTAAATATAAATTCTAGAAAATAATGTATAGAGTAAAAAAAAAAAAGAAAAAAAAGTCAACCACACACTTGGTGAACATTGTCTTGAGTCAAGATTTTATTTTCACACATTAAATTCACTCGTGTGAAAATTATAAATATTTCATAATCACACTTTGTGCTCTTAAAACAACCAAAATATAAGAGCAATTTTTCATAAAATCCCAATTCTTTAAAGATAGACCCAATTTAAAAATTCAGCTGATTTTTTTTTTTCTTCTTTTTTGAAAACTGAGAAAACCAATACAAAGGTGTCAATAGTATTGATGACTATATATATATATATATATATATATATATATATATATATATATATACCAAAGAACTGAAGAAATTTTGAAAATAATTCAACTCCACAACAATATATGCCATGGATTTTCTTCTCAAGAAAAGAAAAAAGAAAATCTTTTAAAATTCTTTTTTATCTTTCCATTTCTCTGCTGTGGATGAAATGATGACACTGCTTCGATTGTTTCTTTGTAAAAACATTTCAAAATCAATAAAACCGTCTCAAAGAAATTGATTTTGTCTGTAATAACCCAACACATGACCAATATTGATGGAAAGTAATAATAATTTGCATATTTTCCATCAAAAGAAACGCATGACAGACGTGAAAGCCTCATATTATTCATGCTGACTGCCTACTCGTTAATCATTGATACGGATTTAATACAGTCTTTGTAATTTACTAAGGAACATTAACTACAACAAAGGCTGAAGTAGGGTTTTTCCTTTATTTAAAAAAAAAAAAAAAAAAAAAAAAAAAAAAAGAGATAAATAGTTAACTTAAAAAAGTTTTGTTTCGACCATATATTTTACGAAGGTTCTTAGCCAAAGAAGTTCTAAAATAATTTTTAAATAGTCACAGGTGTTTTTTTTTTGTTTTTTGGGTTTTTTTTTTTTTGCAATAGTACCATCTGCGTAGAACATTTCTTGCTTGTCTTGTAAAAACTAAAGGATTTGTTTTTCCTTTTTGGTTACATTTTATAGAATACCTGAGATTAGTTCATTTAAAATTGTTTTGAAATCAGAGCTGAAATTTACTGATATGAAGCTCTACTCAGAGTTCTACAGTAAAATTAGGGGTTTCTCGTTTTTGTTTTTAGCTAACATGAGAAAAATAAATTTGACAAAAAATTATATTACCCACATTTTTTTTTTTGTTTTAAATACTAAAGCTCATCAATACAAGGCCTGAGAGTCACTCAAGGTAGAGGATTATTGTTAAAATTGTTATGATAAATGGTGTGTGATATTAATATTAGAAGAGTGAAAATTATGAGGACATTAATTGATTGATTTGTGTCATTACAGCTTATCAACCGTTTGTGGGTTATTTAAAGCCAAAACAGATTTCATATTATAGGAGAGGTGACTTAAAAGTAAAGAGAAAAGGAAGAAATTATTCAGAAAGTATGCCAACTAGATCTGTTCAGTTTACTAAAATCCAAACATCACTTGATAATCATTTCCAAGAAGAGATTAGAAACAAAGCCCAACAATTCTGAAGCACTTACTTAATAAGTTGATGAAAAGACTGCCACCAAAGTTAAGAGAATCTTAAGGGTTTATTCAACTCTTTCTTACTTGTGCAATCAGCCAACTGTCGGATAATAATATTTACAATTGATCAGCATTCAAACACTTGGTTTTTACTTTTGGCTTGAGAGAGAGAGAAAATTCATTCTTGGACATGATGCTCACTGGCAATAAAAACTGAAAATTCAGAAGAGCTTCCACCACCTCAAGTTAAA
The DNA here is from genome assembly GCA_903632075.3 of Acanthosepion pharaonis. Lineage (NCBI taxonomy): Eukaryota > Metazoa > Mollusca > Cephalopoda > Sepiida > Sepiidae > Acanthosepion > Acanthosepion pharaonis. Next base: position 153,247 of record CAHIKZ030002643.1, read on the forward strand.
GATAAAAAAGTTCTTGTGTCTTGTGAACTTTACAGAGAAATTCTTCATTATGAATTACTGGAAATTGGACAAAACTGCTTACTGAGTAATATGAGAGGGCAGCTGGACTAATTGAATGATGTATTTGAAGAGAAAAAATCTTTGGGGGAATGCAAAGAAGTCAATTTGTAATGACAAGGCTTGGCCACTTGTCTGAAGTAAAAGGCAGCAAGAGGAAAAAAATACTTGCCTCAAACTCTTCATAGAATACACAACCTAGCTAAAACAGAAAAGGTAGCACAAGGCCATCAAAAACCAGGGCAAATACTTTTAATATTACATAATGGTAGAAACTGATGCTAGGAAAAAGATGACTATGTTTTGAATGTGACAGTCAAGGATTTTTTTTTTATAAGTTTCCTAAGAAAGTATAAAACCGTCTGCAGTGATTTTTGCCCCCAAATGCCTTTGGCCAATTCATTAACCATTTTTGGGGGGAGGTTTGTAGTTCATTTGTTCCCTTAAAAATGGCTACTGAATTAGTCAAAACGTTTAAGGCAAAAAAAAATCACTATGGACAATTTTATACATTTAGTTCCTATATATATATATATATATATATATATATATATATATATATATATATATATATAAAGAATTTCCCTTTGCCTATCATATTCAATATATAATAACTTCTAGAAAGTGTGCTATCACCTCGAATCCCACAGAGCAAAAAAATTGCCATTTAATAATGATACTAATTATATCTTTAAAAACCAAGAAATAAGAGATTTATTAAAACCTAGAAATTGGTAGCTTAATCAGTTCTAAACAATTATTGCCTTATAAATCTATGACAAGAACCGTTGTTATTTTCTGGATAGATGTGTCAACAAGAAGCCCTGTTCACGTAACAAACAGTCGATTACATGAAAGAAAATGGGAAATAGAACAACCTGTCTATAATACCAACCAAAACCTTACAAGGATGTAGGTATGGATATTTCTAGCAGGTAAATAACTCACCAGGTAATAAAAAAATAAAAATACTGAATAAAACTTCAAATATTAAAAATGTAAAATTCTTTGGGCCTTAGCAATTATTCATTTATTTGTGTTTTATTTACATGTCATACTTTCAAGTTCATTTTATTTTCAAACTCTGCACTAATTTTTTTTTTTAAAAGCAAATTGAAATCCACCTATTTTATTATTTTCCTTTTCCCATTTATTTACTAACAAAAGTTGTATACTGATGTGATTTTGTTGTTCTCATTTATGTGTTATTATGAGGTGGGTGGTGCTGAAAAGTTTTTGCACTGTAATCAAGAAGGAATTCATAAAGACTTTTTGGTCAAATTTTGGGAAGTGGGTTGTCCCAAGAACTTTTCAGTCATCCCCTGATGTAATGGAATAACCTATCACCCCCATGAGTAACTACCTATAAGTATCCATAAGGCAATGGACTAGAGAGTCTAGCCGGGATCTGTTGAATCTGTTGAGTACAACTCAGATTTATGCAAGAACTACCGACCTTCCAATAGCAGCACTCACTACTGGATTGACTTGCGATGATTCATGTGTGAACTGTTACATTATTTCTTACTGTACTGGTTTTACAATAAACCTTTATTCATTTTATCCACCATGTTTGTCAAGTATATATTCTTATTAGCACAGAATATAACGTCCCTTAATCCCATGCATATATCATGGGGAAATTTAAAAAATTTTTTTTATTAATACACTTTAAAAATATGATTTAATTCAGTTTGGCATTTGTATATTTATGGAAATTACTAATTAACATAACAGGTTTCCTTTATAAAAAGAAGATAGATGGACAGAAATTATTTTAAAATTGTCCTATCAAAAAAAAAAAAAAAAAAAAAAAAAAAAAAAAATTTAGTATTCAGTGAAGTATGGTCATCAATCATAAAAAGTCCAGGTGGTGTTTTTGAAGCATGGTTTGAGAGTGGGGGTGGTGTAACGGGGAAGATAAAAAGAACTGGTTTTTTTGCATTTGTTTTCTATAATATGGATTTTTAATAAAGACGATTGTTTTGAAAATTAAAATCAAATTAACATCACTGCTATATTCTAGTGCCAGTTCCTAGGATTTTTTTCCCCTACTTTCTTCTTACAAAGCTGCTAATGAAACATTCTGAAAAAATGAATTTGAAAAAAAAACAATGGTCTGCCATGTAGCCAAGAGAAAACAACTGATTGTTCTTTAGAAATCTCTAAAAAACATGAATATATAGCCACATGAATCAGACTAGCCATCAACACTCTTTCATGTTTGTCTGCCTGTAGCCATAACAACAACATAGCTAACCAGACACCTGCTGCTCATTTACATACAGGTGAAATGGACTAGTCCTTTCAAGGGGAGATATGTTGGAATTCAAAACTCAATCACCAATGGAGGCTGGCAGAGGTGGGGTAGGAGTTCTTTTGACACAAACTTCAATAGGCCTACCTTCTGAGGCTGACAGCCCAAAGCAATCAACAATAACAACATCAGTAGCATACTCCCCAGAAGAAACAAATATTTGTGAAGGGCACACAAAACAAAGAGAAAAATAATATGCTTACAAAAAAATACTTCTTGTAAAAAACTTTTCATCAAGATGCTATGAACAGTATATATATATATTTTCATGAATATGAAAGGATTATGATAAAAATAAGCAGACGTGTTTGTAATTTATTTAATCAAACATACTTCAGGAGAATTTGCTGCCTAAATATATGTGTGTGTGTATGATAAGAACAACTAAGGTGAGAATAAGAAAAACATTACTGAAGGACACCAATTAGTGATTAATGCTAACAGACATACAGTTTTCTGTAGATATCCCAATATAAGGAAATAACAAATTTGTGGAATCATTTAATAGACAGAAGCAAATCACACACACACACACACACACACACACACACACACACACACACATATAGTAAAAAAACACAATACTTATTTTATTATCTAGTCCCACATCATAAATAGATGCTAGTGATATAGCAGTAGAGGTTGAACTTTCCCACCAATAACCCATAATTATTTATTTTACTTTGTTACAGATAACAACTGAGAAGTAGCAACCTGTCTAAATGTTGTCCGACATGAAAGTATATATGAAGCAACACTTTGAATACTATAACGCAGAAAAAAATGCACCCAATGACATTCACTGATGCTTGCTAAACATTTATGGAGATTAAACAATGTCAATGAGCACAGTTAGGCAGTGGGTAGTGCATTTCAGCAGTAGCAATGGTAATGTATATGACAAGCCACATTCAGAGTGCCCTATACATGCTTTTGTCCATTGCTGGTAAAATGGTGATAACTATGTGGAAAAATAGTTTTGTAGCTGAAAACTTGCTGCATTCAACAGTGTTATTGTGCTCTGGGCCCCTACTGCATAAAGATGTAACAATTCCAGCAGAAAAGACAAAAAATGACAGTAATTAAATAATATAAATTTCAAATGACTTAGTTTACAAGAAATAAGGTAAATATGAATATAAGCAGAATTTCTTTAATCAACAGAGTGATAAGAATAAGAATTACTTAAATAATAAAGAAAAAAACCCAAACAAAAAAACAATGCAAACATGCTCTCAATGTCAGTTACATTGAGAAGACATTTAGAAAATTTAAGGTTAATAATTTTATTTTGAAAAGAAAAAAAATGTTAAAATAATCATCAGAAACCATTGAAATATTTGATTTTTTTTAAAATTATGAATTTACATTTCCAATATTTTCTTTCCATAAAAATAAAGCTAGACTTTAAATGCATCCTTTTTTTTATAGATGGAAAGTTATCGCACTTTTTAATAGCTATCAGGTAAATGAAAAACTTACGAGTGTGATAGAAAGAAAAAAAAGGAGAGTGAAATCTGAAAACGGACAAATGAAATATCCCTGGTTGTAGATAGAATTTCAGAGAATGTGAGAAAAGAAAATACTTTTTGAATAAAACACTTGAAAATGATTTGCTAACAACAGTCAAATGAAAAATTTCAATTAAGGAGAACAATTTCCGATTATAATGATTAGCCATGTCCTCACGGAAGTAACACACGAATAAAGGAGATGAAAACAAAAAAGGAGGAGAGAGAGAGAGACAGAAAGGTCAAAGGACAGAATGGTTAGGAAATTGGGCTCACAAAAGGAGGAGAGGTTAAATTCATTTAAATGTCAGCATTTAGTAGAGATGGAATTAGTAAACTGACTGACTCAAAATGAACAAAGATTATTTATCAAATGAGGTTTGGATAAATAAAAAAAAAAAAAAAAAGAAAGAGAATGTAGTACAATGGAGAGAATTTAAAATGGCATTTTCTTTTCAAAACAAAAAAGAGTCTTAAAGAGGATGAAGCAGTCAAACAAAAAATTTCTACAATTATTTCCTTCAACTAAATGTTGATTATTAATACCATGGAGAAAAAAAAAACAACTATAAAAAAGAAGAGAATTTACAAGTCAGTGAAAACCAGTGGAAATGATGACAAAGATTTTTTTCTACAAAAGGAAAAAGCAACTTGTTATGATGTCAATTTGGGGTTAATAAAGACAAACGCCAAATAACATGTAACAATAAAATGGGGTTTATTCGGTTGGTAAGTTGGTACAAATATCGCCTGAGTAGTCTGTAACTAACTCAGCCCAGAACTTCTTCTACACTGTCTTTTGACATGCCACTCTTTTACGTCCTTGTTTGTAGACGAGTTCATCTTCAAGAGGGGTGGTAGTTTCCTACACAACACAACTAAAAAAAATGTAATAGAAAACTCTTAAATTTTGAAGACTTATTTAACAATGTCTTTTTCTTTTTAATAATTTTGCCCCAATCAAGGTGATAGATAATGCCACTAAGATACAAGGTGTGTGTGTGTGGTGGTGGTGGTGGGGGGGGTTGAGTATCAGGAGTGAAAGAGAATGATAAGAGTGATGAGAGAGAACAATAAAAGAACAGGGTTCAGGAAAGCAGAAGATGGCAATTGATGTTGCATGGAAGCAAGAAACAGGAAGTGAGTTCCAGAGGCAAGAAGTGTGAAAAAAGATACTATTAGTTATAGAACTCTGCCTATTTAAACATTAAAATATGGAGTAGGCAATCTAGTAGTACACTTAAATTCATGCAGTCAGATAATTAGTGGAGAGCTAATTAGAACAATTGTCATGAAAATATTAATAGAAAAGATAGAGGGAAGCCACATAATATCATTTTGTGTATTTATGTGCATGCAAAGTTAAAAAAAAAAATTTTATAAATATTTTTTTCCCTGATATTTTATGGGGTCTATCTAAATATTTACTAAATGTTTGGCACAAGAACACAAGAAAAGAGTACCTCATAAATAGATCTCAAAGTTCAAAGAATCAGGTCATGAAAATTATGTTAATGTCTGTTTCCAGTCTCCTCTGAAGTAGTTTTAATGGATATGTAAACACTATCAGCTCAAGTTTTTTGCTCAGAAAAGGCAACAGCAGTCTATACCACCTTCTAAAGAATGTAAGCTGTCAAAGAAAATAACTTCTTGTGAGGTTGTGTATTTGAATTTCCAAAAATTATAAACTGAAGTATAAAAGATGAACAAGACAAAATTTAGCCAATAAAGAAATAAGATGAAGATTATTTTAGAGCTTGTGTGTGTTTTGGGGGGAGCATAAATACAAAAATAAATATAAAGAATAAATAAATTTGAGAAAATGACAGAAATAATGCAAGAAATGTTTATGAATTAATTAAATTTTCATACATAAACATATATAAAGGTCACAATACCATCAACAACTATTGTTATTTATAATGACTAAACTTTATATTAGAGTTGTTATTGTTATTGTTTTGTTTTTTTATTCTAAAGAATGAAATCCTTGTTATTGGAAACTAGACAAATATTGTAAGCTTGGCTGATAGCAAAAATAAATTGGGAGTTATCAGTGAAGAGGCCAAGTAAGCAGCTAGGCTTAGAATGAGGAGTCACTTTGTTGAAGACTAAGGCAAAAGTTAGTTGTATACAATCTGACTTTCAACCATGGGTGCCTATGTTAGACAACATATGCTCTCAGATTTTTGCTTAGAAAGGAAAAACCTGTATGCCTTAAGGAGAAATAATACATGGTGCTTTATTTTATCTGATAATGTGTTTGAAGTTTGAAGAAATGGAATTTGAAGAAATAATATGAGAGAAACATGTAGAGAAAACAGAAGTTTTCCAAGTAAAATATTGCCAAAATTTCTTCATTACAATTAGACACAAAAAGAAATTTATTTTCATAAAAAAATAAAAAAATGTTTGGTAAGATTTTTGGATGTGATCTAGGTAGAGAACTTTTAAGCAACCCACTCCCTGCAGGTGGGTGTGTGCACTTCACCCAAATGCCTCAGTTATACACATCATAAAACCTATGATCATTGAAAATGCCATTGAAGGATCCAATAAAGTTATATTGCAAATTTGCAGTTGTTCATAATTGTACAAATGAGCAATTCTTTGAAACAAGTAGATGATTCAGAATGTCTTTATAGCTAAGTTGTTATGATAAGAATAACAGGTTGAATTTAGTTCTTATCAGTAGCTTAAAGACCATCAAATGAATACAAGAGCAACATTTGATTAGATGAGATCTGACAAGAGTGAAAATATTATACGACTCTACTTCTCTGGGGGGTGGGGGTGAAAAAAAAAATAAAGAAAGCCTCAATATACTTTTGTGTGATGCTGAAAACTACTGTAGAAGTGAGTAATGATGATTGTTGGAATCTGTAAAATAAATCAAGTCGATCAGTATCTCTCTTTCTTGAAGTGTTCTGCATGGCTAGCCATTGATGGAAGAACTCAGTGGCAATAGGACAGCTCCTCAACTCAAAGTCAGCAATCAAGTAGGAGTAATAAAATTGGGCATTGGAGACCAACAGATGGATGCAAATGAAAATCAATAGCTGAACAACATCAGACTGTTGTCTCGACCTGAAAGACTTGATACTGTCTTTAACATCAGATCACAAACAGATTTCTTATAAATAATGGTTACTAGGATATTGGCACTCTATTCGAAGAAGATAAGGGATGAGGGGTATTCAAACGGATCAAATCTTTAGTCAAATACAAAAATAACAGAAATATACAAGAGCAGAGTTTCAAATAAAATACAAATTTTTATAAACAAATATCCAACATTAAGGAAAAACCTATTAGGCAGTTTTAATATTCTTCATGCAATGCTTTTATGATTGTCACAAAAGAAACTGAGATGAAGCCCTCAACACATCAGGTTTCTGTGAAAGAAGTTCTTATTGAATCCTGTTTGTCTCATGAAAAAATGTTACCAGTTGCCAAACCTCTTTATAAGCAAACAAAAGAAAATTTATTCAAAAAAATGTGCATAACTAAGAAAATGGATTCTTTTCCAAGATATTTATTGTACAGACAATATCAAATTTGGATATATAATGTTGGTTTAAGATACATTTTGCTTTTAAAAGCACAGGTTATTCTATGTTACTTTTTGGTAATAATTAAACAAGGGATCTGTCTATATTTCTGAGATGAGGTATTATGTACATTATTCAGACTATTGTCTTCATCCTTGTCGTCATATTTATTACAACGTTTCAGCCATTTATTTCGCTCACTGGGGTAGACTGTTCTAGTTCCACATGCCATGTTTAATGGATCTCAGTTTTCAGTTATCTCCTGTTAATTTCCCTCTGAAAGTTCTCCACTGCCTTAGCCAGGTATTGAACTCACACTCTGTGGGTCCTGTCACTGGATCTAACTAACGCCTTTATCCACTGTGCCATGTGTCCACATGGCACAGTGGATAAAGGCGTTAGTTAGATCCAGTGAGCGAAATAATGGGTTCAGTTCGACATACCAACCACCTGCAGAAGTCCGAAAGTGTACAATGGCCGAAATGTTGTAATAAATATGGCGACAAAGCTGAAGACAATAGTCAGAATAATGTAAATAATCAAAAAAGGGAATAATAAAAACTATGAAAATATAAAGCTATTTCATTTTCTCTCTTTCCCTTTTCAGGTTAAATAAATTATTTTTATGAGAAACTATCTTAATATTGTTGTAATTTGCAAAAAGCCAACACAAAGAGTTTGAATCTCTTTCTAAATGGTAAAATGTTTGATAGTGCAAGTGAGCAGAATAGAGCTTTCAAAATATTGGCAGTCACTAACCTTCTCAAGTTCCAGCTCTTTGCTTCCTGACACCTAATAGCAAGAATTCCAGGATGTAACAGCTTGCACAATAAAAAGAGAATAACAAGCTAGCCAGAGAGAAGCCATCTTGTTTGTTTTGCCTGTGCAAACATACCTTACATCCAAGTCTCAGATATCAGAGCAAGGTCAACTAGACAAGAACAAATAGTAGAGACTACTGGCTTTTCTTAACACACACAAAAAATTCCTTACTTATCAAGATTTTTTTTTTTTTTTTAAATTATATTCAATATATAATCCAACAGTTATTGTACTTGATGAAACTGGAATGGATGAATTTTTTTTTTTTTTTTTTTTTTTTTTTTTTTTGAGAAAATTTGAAGCCAGATGATAGATCATTAACAGATATCAAAACTTCAAACTCAAAACTACGGGACAAATAGAAATTGGTATATATTGTGAAATGGTTTTATACTAAACTTGAAGGTGAGTTTCATAACAACTTAGCTATAAAAACATTCTGAATCAGAAGAGTTTTATCAGATGGTTTCTTTTTTCTTTTTCAAGTGAATTTCTTTTTTAAAAAGACATTTTTAATAATGTCCAAAAATTATGAACAATTTTAAGTATTTAAAGCTATAATATGATTACAGGGTAAAAAAAAAGGACCTATTTTATTAAGGTTATCACTGTTGAGATGACAGACTACATTGATTTACAATGAGCAACTGCTGAGTGAGCAAAGCAAAGGTTGGTCTACAAACAGCCATAGCCATCATGGTAAATTTATAGACAAACATAATAAGAATGAGTTTTACTGAAGATATCTACCAACCAGTGTTAATTTTCTTAGTTGTAGTAACAAGAGAAATGCTGGCAAAGAGTCAGAGGCATTAGATGAGTGACATACTGAAATGAAAACGTCATATACCAATATTAGACAGGCAGTTTTATGTCAAGCGTGATGATTTGCGATACAAGTACATCTGTTGGCACAATAGGTAAGCAGAAGGTACATCAGTTACAATAAAAACACAATCATTTTCATGTTGATAAAATTCTCTTCTAGAATTGATTTCATAAAAAGAAAAATAAATGAAAAGGATAATAAATTCCAGAGCATTAATAATGAATAGTTTTCTAAGAAATAGGTTGATATGAGGATGGTAATATCTGAAAATGTATTTATTCCTAGAGATGAATATATGTAAAAACAAGTAATACAAACAAACAAGTAAAAAAAAAAAAATATATAACTTATAAATTATATAATGTTGTAAAAAAATTTCAATCTTATGAAAAATAAACAAAAGGCTTCCTTTAAACCAGAAAAACCTATTAGGAAATAAATTTTGATTTTAAGTGAACAACATCTAAATTATCAACTCTGTGTGTGAGGGTGGGGGTAAAGGATTGTTTTTGAATCCTAAAATTGATGTGACATTTACAAAAATAGTTTTAAGAGGCTAAAACAAAATAAACTTCTTATAAATATATATTATTATTTCATATACAAGAAAATAACTATATGCTAGATTTTCCATACTTCCAATTGTATAATTTCAATAAAATTCAAATATTAAAGCATGATCACCTTGAATTGTACAACAATGTCAAGCCACACACACTAGACTAAATCCCCTTTGAAAGCAAAGGTGTGGAAATTAAGCCTAAACATAACAATGGCAATTTCTAATATAATCTGATCAAAATCTAAGCTTGAAAGAGCAACAGAAAGATGGTGTAAAGACTTCACCTGACATAAGCTAGCAACCTTATCAATAGTCATAGATAGACAAAAATCAATCAATATAATTTGGTTATACAGGCCAAAAGCTAACAAGTCTCAACCACCAAGCAGAAAGGTGTGCTTGAGTGTAGCTGTAGAGAAAACAGCCAAATTTCATCCTGAGCAGTTCAGCAGAAGCAGAATGTACCTGTTCATTTGTGCTTAAAGGATTCTAGCTAAGAAGCACCCAGCCTATTATATAGTCGAACGAAGTTTTAAAAAAAAAACAAAAAACAAAATAACAAAAATCAGTGGCCCAACTGATGATGGGGACATGCTGGTTAAAGCCTATGACCAGATAACAAAGGAATTGAGAAAGAATTCTTGAAAGTTTTTCTTTGTAGTTATTCTTAAACAATAACTTGTATAAATAAGTATATAAAAACATGAGTGGAGGGAATTTTATGAAATTTTTATAAAAAGTATCATGAAATAAATGATAATCTTAATAGTTTAAGAATCTAAAAGATAATGAAACAAAAACAAAAAAAAATGACAAAATGTAGTGGAATGTTTCAATAGAAACTAGACAGTCTTAAATTGCAATATTTTTGCTCTTGTAAAAAATTGGTTTTGGTCAATCCACATCAAAGAGGCAAAAATGAACTTTTCATGTGTGAAATTTATTTTAAAAGCACAACTAAAAACAGAATAGCATTTATATACTAAAAAGATGCTAATTAAATTTAACTCATTGTGATATTGCAGAGAATTGTGTATTGTAGACTAAAAATGATTTAAATTCTTGGTTAAAAATTCAGATCTAGTGTTTAATAAATTTATAATCTGGAGTTATTTTTTAATTTGGATTTTTAAAAACAGTCAACAAGAAACTGAATAGAAATCTTATGCCAAGCAACCTAGGTGAAAATCTTTTTTTCAGCTTTTTACAATATAGCCAAAGATTTTACTTTATGGCTATTGTTGTAAGAGGGAAGAAAAAATAATTTGAAATTGGTTATATTGGGTGGAAAACAGGATGCAAGTGACAGATGGCAAATACTTGCTTAAAAAAATTAGTTTACACATGCATTATATTTATGTATAAGAAGTTAACTCTCAATAATATCAATTATCAATACAGCCACAATGTGCTGACTATCCAGAAATTTAAAAAAAAAAAAAACCCAAAAAAGACACACATTTCAGTTAAACAAAAAATCCTTTGTAATGGCTAATAGATTAGTCAAATGTACAGATCCACAGATCATTTGGGCACTCTTTACACACAAAGTGCAGAAAAGAAATCACTTGTATGAATGCAAGAAAAATTTAAAAAACAAAAAGAAACTAAAAATGAAATTGGCTAGACTATATACCCCAAAACATATTTAAACACAATCAAATTTTTTAATTCTCAGTGTCCTCTTTTCTGCATCAACATAAACATCACTTTAGCCTGATGAAGTCTTAAGGGACAATACATACCACACAAAACCTTTTCCCCACTTTGTCATAGATCTCTTTTATATATAAAATATACATACACGCACACACATATTTTAATAAATATACATATTTTTCCTCACCGGTAGCACAACTCAGAGTTTCATGCACAATGCAATCTTCAGGTGCTGAGCTAAGACTGTTACATAATTTAAATTTTGTTAAATACATCTGGTTAGAGCATTGATGAGTCAGTCTGTATTTTATACAGGGATTGTTGTATTTTTTTTTGTTTGTTATATTAGGGTAATAAGTAACTTTATGTAAAGAAAAAAAATTAGCTGGCTGGTATACAAGCATTGGGTATATTGAAGATAATGAGAAAATGAAGTGAACATTGTCAGCACACAACATCATTTCTGATGGCTAAACTGATCAAATAGAAATTCAGAACTTACCTGTAATATCTTGATTGCAGGTATGTTGAGCAAACTGCTTTAGAAACATGGCTAGCAGATCCAAAATCAATAACTTTCACTCGATATGGAAAGCGAACGGGGTCCACCAACATAATATTTTCAGGTTTAAGGTCTGCATGGATTAGACCTAAGTTCTTTAATTTTAGTAGGGCAGTCAGAACTTGCTGAGTTATGGGACGGATGTACTTTAATGGGAGGGGTTGAAACTTATTCTGCTTTAAGAAATCATACAAATTCTGTTCAAGCATTTCAAAAACCAAGCATGTGTGATTCTTATGCTGGAAGCACTCGTATGCGCGTACAAAATTGAACTCGTCGGCATTCTCCTGACTGAGCCGTGACAGAATGCTGACTTCAATTTGTCCCTGTCGAGCATAAGAGGGATGGTTTTTAAGGATCTTAATGGCAACAATTTCACTGGTCCCCTTTTTCCAACATTTGACCACTTGTCCAAAAGTCCCTCGTCCCAAGAACTCGAGCACTTCATAGGCACTAGACATGGAGTACAAGACTTCATGCTGCACCAACTGGTAGTCACCATCATTGTTGGACGAATTGGTGTTCTTTGATGTGGTGGTGGTAGTGGTGGTGGTGGCTGTGGTGGTGGTGGTGGTCGTATTATTCTCATCCTCACTGGAAACCGCCTGCGCCTCTGTAAGCTGCATCGGGGCATCAATTAGCTCTTCACTTTTACGTTTCAAACCACATCGCTGGTAGTTAGTTTCTTGGCGTTTTATTTGAGACGACGATGAGGCTGATGTGATGAAAGTGTTTGTCGTTGACAGGTGATGGGTGGAGGAAGGATGCCGATTGTTGATGAAGTCTCCATAATCGTTGTGGCTGCCACCATTGCGGTGACTGTATGGTAAGATACAAGCAGTCTGAGGAGGAGGCAAATCGTTTGTGTGCAAAGTATTTGATGTGCTATGCGGACTTGGGTGTGTACTTGAGGTTGCAGCAACATGAGCAGCGACGGATGACGACGAAGGGCCATGAACTACATGCTGGCCATAGGGGGAGACTTCAAGTTTGATTTTTTTTGAATTACTGAACACACTGATCTTTGTGCTATAATTCTGGGGGGCAGCTTGCATCAGTATTTAGGGGTAGCCTGGAAAAGAAAAAAGAAATCTGAATTATATCAACTGAAAGGTAAAAGTTATTACAGAAAAAAAAAAAAAAAAAAAAAACCAAAACAAAAAAAATTGAAAAAAAAAAAAAAACCAAAACAAAAAATTGAAAAAGAAAAAAAAAAAAAAAAAAAAATTGAAAAAAAAAAAAAAACAAAAAAAAAAAAAAAAAAAAAAAAAAAAAAAAAAAAACAGTTTATGAATACATATTAAAATTGAATTCTAAACTCTTGGTCCAAGGCATTTAATCTCAAACAATGTCAATTTTTTTAAAAAAATAAAATTTAAAAAATTGATTTATCTGTTATGAGTGAAATAAAAAAAAATATGAAACTAAACTGAGAAACAAGAATGAGGGGGGTATTTTTGTTTTTCATTAAAAAATATGGCAAGGACAAAAGGAAAATGTATTAAGACAAGGAAGGAATGTTTTTAGTCAGTTAATTGCCAGACACTATGTTTTTAAAAATTGTACATTTTGCTGCTAGTATTTTGGACAGTGTTGTCTGAATTTTTATTTGTTATTATTAAGATAATAGTAGGTAGTTTATTTGTCTGTTCAGTAATGGAAGAAAAATGCTGGAATATCAACAATCAGATTGTTTTTAGAGGTTAAATAGCTTGAAATGCAACCTATTTTCAGCTGAAATAACTTTTAACCAATTCAAATATTTATTTATTTAGGTTTGGTTTTATCATTGAAGAAATAGATACTTAATTTCAAGCAAATAAGGAGTACATTATCAAAAGAATTTTTTTAAAAATTTGAATTTTTCAAGGAACTGTTAAATGGGTCTGAGGCACAATGTACACTTTAAGCTCTCTCTTACATACATACATAAATTATATATAAAGGTGTGGACAGGAGCTTTCCCTAATCATTTCTTGAAGATAAATATTTAAAAAGTCTATAAAGGCAAGGTTTCAATGTCTGGAGATTTTCATCAAATTTGGGGAGAAAGAAGTAGGGGGGAATGATTAAAAACAATGGATTGCAGAAATATAGAATAAGCATGCAAAATGGCTTGCAGTATTGATTAATCAGTATTAGAACATTTACAAGTGAAAATGTCAATCATAGGAAGTGGTACAATTCTTCTTATAAAGGAAGAAAAGAAAGGAAAACATGGGAAGCAAACAAGTAGAAAATGATAAGCATTCCGAATTCACTAATAAAAAAATAAATAAATAAATAAATGAGCATCTGCCTTTACAAAAAAAGGTAAAAAAAAAAAAAGATTCTTTGACCAATTTATAAAACAAATTTCCATATTTTGAGGGCATATGCAAGAGACATTTTTTTCATCTTCCCACCTCATAAATGAATGAAAATATTCTGCCACCCAAATGTTTGCTCAGATGCTGCAAAAGCACCAGTACCTGTACCTATTCTAACTTGATAATACTGAAATATTATATAGAAAAATGTCTATATCATAAAAAAATATTCTCTAAAAAAATGATTTCATGTTTAAAGTACTATTTTGTATTTAAATTTCATTTTTACTACTATTCACTAAGACAAAAAAAAACAAAAAAACAAAATGATAAGTGTGTGTGTGTGTATATATATATATATATATATATAAAAAAAATAAATGATGGTATCAATATTAAAGGAGAGGGGGAAACATCTACATTTAATTCCAATATAAATAATGAAAAGAGAACAAGAAAATGACATTTAATGTTGAAGTAAGAAGTTGTAGTGTAAGACAAACATTAAATCTTGCTTTATGCCAGTGATATTACAAAAAAGGGGGCTTGCTGAATAAATACAGAGTACTATATTATACATACATACGCATTATTAAATATCACTAAAAATAGTAAAATGACAGCTGACAGCCTATCTCTGTAAAGCAACAAGATTGAAACAGAATATTTTGTCTAACTCTGCAAGCAGAAATTTCATGTTTTGCACAAGGCATGAGAGCCATTTGAGCTGCAGAAGAGAGGAGGCAAATATGCTTCAAAATTTTCATATAAGTAAATACTAGGAATGATTTTCAAGAGAATTTTGCTTTTAAATAAACTTAACCTGTGATTAAGCATAAGCAAAACATTTCATTAAAAACTAAAATTGAAGATAAAGAGCTGCTCAGAAAAGTAGTACTACTAGTAGTAGTAGTAGTAGTGTATACAAGTAGACACTGAGGTTAACACCAAGTGGTGACAGTTTGTTTCTTGCTTGAACACAATCTTCTGGCCTGAAAATTGCATTCAAGTATGAAACAGATTGTTGTTGCTGGGTATTCACTTCAGTGTATGCGTTTATATTTACATATGCTATATCCTTGATATTGAGCACTTTTACTCTTTTCAGTATGGCTTGTTTCATAATTATTAACATAGAGATGTTCGTAATTCCTCTCTGTGCTTTACTCTTAATGTTTACATGTTTTGCTTTTTGCTTTGCACACACATAAACCACTTCCATTAATATCTTTGAATGATAATGATTATTGTTGAAATTCTAGAAAAGAAACTTGGACAGTGTTAAGAAGTTATTTAAAAGAAGAGGTCTCTTGGTAATATTTAATCTGACTAAAAAAGAGTTTGGCAATAAATCCAAGAATATATCAGACAAGGAAAGCCAAAATAGGGAATGTGATGCAGGAAGATAGAGCTTAAGAATATGCCATTTTATTCAAACAAGAAATTCCATTGTCAATTTTATACTGAAAACATAACTGATAATACAGAGAGAAGAACCAACAACAGAAATGGTTATAATTAGTAAACAACTATAACTAAACATGATTCTCCAAATCATGCTGGGAACAATCACTGAAATTTATTCATTTCTTTTTTTTTTTTTTAACCCTCCCATTATAGAAGAGATGAAAAGTGAGCACTCAACTTTTCTTGTGAGGAAATCTAACAATTAATAAATAACTGCTATAAAAGGACATTGTCTAGTTTAAGACCAGAATTGCCAATATTGGCATTTATAAAGTGAGAAAGGAAAGCAATGCAATTAAGTAGATTTTCAAATTTCATTATGATGAAACTCAACAGGAATTTATTTATGGAAAGAATTAAGTCACATTGTCGATTGCAAATTCTGGCAGACAATGTGCAGATAGCAGAAATATGAAAAAACTTAAAATAGGCTGAGACATTCCACTTTTTATTGGCTGCCTTCATTTTCAAGGTGTAAATAACAACAGTGAAAATTATAAAATAGAAAAAAAATCCATGAGATGGATTCTCTCCAAGATTGCATGAATAAGCAAATTAAAAATGATAATTACTACTACTAATGTCAACAGGTATGTCATATATATATATATATATATATATATATATATATATATATATATGTTGTACTGAAGGAAAAAATAAAAACTATTTTAAGGAAATGATCACAACTTTCTTCAAAATAATTTAACATTCTGCAGAATAAAATTTATCTACACTGAATGAGAATAAGGCCAATTTTAACCTGGTTACAATCTGTGCAAATTTCTGGTTAAGAGATATTTTGATAAAATTTTAAAATTCTTCATTCATCTTGTGACAGTAACACTCATACCAGTGCACCAGTAGCATGTGAACTTTAGCATTAGTGTGATGAAAGAGTCCAGGGCAAGCAGGCATTATACCCTGGAGGCAGACATTTGGTCCTTTCATTCAGTTAGAGCTGTTTGAGTAGAGTTAGGCCATAAGCCCTAGAGAGCTGGATGATCCTTTCAGAGAATAACTGAATGTTGAAGTCTTCTTGTGCTTCAATGTTGGCAACAATAATCAAATGAACATTCCTTGGTTCTGGATGGCCATGTAAAGCAGATGCTTCTCAATATATATTAAAAATAACAGTGGCAATGTCATTATGGTGTGTTCACAGCACAGATCAGAGCAAAAGGGTCTCCAGGAATGTTAAGAGATTAGGGGCACACTTGCTTATCAAGCAGTCGTCACAGTGATCAAGTGTACAAAGAATAATGGGATGACACCTGAATCATTCCAAGTTCTTGCTGTATTGCATCTACAGGTGCAAGTGGCATGAAATAATCTATCAAAGACGGGTACCTGTCATCTGTATGATTGTATGGATATAAGAGTAAAAGAATTGTGTTAAAGCCCAAAGAGGGTAGACAGTGTGAGTCCTGTTGATACACTCATTTTGGGAATTGTGCATATATTAATCAGTATGGGTGATCATTTACCTGCATGTTTTATTCTGAGAAAATTCAAACATATTCAAGAGTGTTGCAATTTTATGGATGCTTAGACAATAAGATTTTTCCCCTCAGTTGAAGGATTAAAAAAAAATAAAAATAAAAAATAAGGGGGTAAAAACTATGCATTTATTTAGATAAAATAATAATAAACTATAAACTGCATTAAAAAATTGTCAAAATAATAACACCTGCTTTTACTTTGTTAAAGTTTATTGAATGTTGTGCTTATTAAGACCATGAAGAGAGAAAATAATAGGAAAATATAAAAAAGTATCAAAATTTACTCGGTAAAATGAAAAAAAAAAAAAAAAAAAAAAAAAAAAATCAATTTCAAACCTAATTCTATTTAGCTCAACATGACTTTCACTCACAATGTCAAGTAAAAATGAGAGAAAGGAGGAGTGAGGGAAAGGAGACAGAGAGAGGAGGGAAAGGAGACAGAGAGAGGAGGGAAAGGAGACAGAGAGAGGAGGGAAAGGAGACAGAGAGAGGAGGGAAAGGAGACAGAGAGAGGAGGGAAAGGAGACAGAGAGAGGAGGGAAAGGAGACAGAGAGAGGAGGGAAAGGGGAGACAGAGAGAGGAGGGAAAGGAGACAGAGAGAGGAGGGAAAGGAGACAGAGAGAGGAGGGAAAGGAGACAGAGAGAGGAGGGAAAGGAGACAGAGAGAGGAGGGAAAGGAGACAGAGAGAGGAGGGAAAGGAGACAGAGAGAGGAGGGAAAGGAGACAGAGAGAGGAGGGAAAAGGAGACAGAGAGAGGAGGGAAAGGAGACAGAGAGAGGAGGGAAAGGAGACAGAGAGAGGAGGGAAAGGAGACAGAGAGAGGAAGGAGGGAGACAGAGAGAGGAAGGAGGGAGACAGAGAGAGGAAGGAGGGAGACAGAGAGAGGAAGGAGGGAGACAGAGAGAGGGGACATGTAGAAAGAAGGAGAAGGCAGAAGGAAGAGGGTGAGAGGAGAGAAAAGAACAAAGACAAAAATATGAGAAAAGACAAAAATACGAGAAAAAACAAAATATTTTTATCTCCTGATTCGGGGGGGGGGGGGGTAGGAGGAGAAGAAAAAAAAAGATAATCTTCATCCAAATAATTTTTGGTTGGTTTTTTTACTAAGAGCGAATTCTCTAAAGGTAAATAGACTGATAGAGGCTGAGCAATAACACTACTACAGGCTAGGGCATAAACAAAAAATATGGGTTTTATGCACACATCGGTGAACTGAAAGAAACCTTTGCAGAAGATGTAAAAAAAGAAAGTAGAAAAAAATCATTTCTAAGAGTCTAATAATAACTGTAATCACCAAGGCAATGTCAATAATGACATTATTTGGAATCTTTAAAAATTAAAATCATTTTTCTTTGCAGTTCAAAAAGGCAGAATAACCTTTCACTGCATGACTTGAGTGAGAGACAAGAGAAGAAAAATATGAAGAAAAATTTATAGCTCATTCAATTCTTTGAAAGTTATTTAAATTAATTACTAAGAAGTTAATAGCAAAGAAACCACTTTCATTTGTAATATTCAGTGCAAGTTGAAAAAGAAAAAAAAGAAAAGAAAAATAACAAGTGGGGAGAGGAGTAGGAAGAAAATTCATCATAATCAATTTTTAAAATGTAGTTGAGAATAAAAAGGCCCCAAACATTGCATCCTGATCCATAATAACTGAGATAAAAAGGTTTGTTTTTTTTTTTTGTTTTTTTTTTTCCAAAGTGCCCTTCACATTGGAATGAACAACTTGAAACATCAGGTATAGTAGCAGAGAAGAGAGTAAATAAATAGCATTGCAGGAAATGATTAGAATTTACAAATGAATTACTTGTGATAGGATTAAGAGAAATGCATTTCCCAGATGCCTTAAAATTAAATACTTTTAATAACAAACTCATTTTAACAAGCATTAGATTAAAAAAAAAAAAAAAAAAAAAAAAATGATTTTATTGACTATTTTAATATTGCAGAGCACTGAGATTTCTTTGTGTACCATGTACAATAATAAAATATAATTCAAAATTAAAAGGATTCTCAAATCAGCTGAAAATAACAGTAAAATAACATTTATGTCAAGAGACAAAATTATTTTATTTAAAAAGTTCCTGCCATGACGTGTTCTTTAAAACACAATGTTAAAATGCCAACATATGAATTCTTATATAGAACTGCAATGTAGAAAAATCGTGTTAAATTCCTTGAAAACAGAAATTAAATTTTCCTTACCAGGTTTCTATTTATAATTTTTGCTGCAGAGGCAGACCAAGAAACAAAGAAGGTGATCTCCCTCTCTGGCTGATGGCATCTTTTCCAAGAAGAGTGATTTTAAAACTAGATTTTTTTCTTCTATCTCCCCACTTTGTATCCTAATTAAGCCAGGAATTTATACAAAATCTTAACCAAATCTGGAAGTCAACTTTGTCCTAGATGCTTTGGTTTCCCAAACTTCAAATGACTATCAGATTTTAAAAATAGCTTGGGTTTAACATTTTCAAAATCAAACCCTATTCATCTTATACAAAGTAGCTATAAAATTCTCAATAAATCTAACAGAGAAATTAATAGAAGCAAATTTGTTAGACATCCACTTGTACATACCAGTGTAGCATAAAGATGGATTTTTATTTCATGATCTGGTTAAGGCTAAGTATCATTTGTTTTGACAAAGTGTGTTTGATTTGCACATCTTTTAATGTCAGTCCAATAAATTTCATCGAAAAATGACATCAGATTTCTCAAGAAGTTGTTTATAACCTGGAACATAATTAAAAATACATCATTTTAGACGGTTATTGTTATTACATTTCATTCAATTACTATTTAGGCCCTAACGATAGAATCCGTATTTTTCTGAAAGTTCTTTTTAAACTTCCCATTTAGGGGTTTTGGGAAATGCACCAGAAATTTGGATGAAATCACTGCTTTAACAAAGAGAAAATTCTTCTTGGAGAAATAGACACATGATCATCAAAGCAATTTTAAAATGGGCAGCTGCTGACGTCACTTGTTTAAAATTTCAGTTTTAAACAATGAGAGGTGTATAAAAAAAACCAAAAAAAACCAAAAAAACCCAAAGCATGTAAATTGGTTTGATATATAAATGGGAATATTAATTTGCTACAGATGAAGATAACTGCTTATCTAAAGTCTGAAAACTTCTGTGTACTTTCTGGCAACACAAAAAAGGGAAAAAAATTTTTTGTTGGATTAATTTTGGGGCATTTTCTAAAGCTCAAAAGACATTGTCTATGAGATAAATAATCATCAGCATCATTCTACATTCCTGAACTATCTTTTACATATAAGGTTAGAAAAGTAACAATGCCACCAATTACAAGACGATTAATAATAGGGGTTCTGCTAAAAACGAAATAATCTTGCTACCTAACTTTGTCTGAGACCTATATATCTACATTGGAATGTATATTTGAATTAATGCCACCACTCCACCACCATCACTCTGTGCTGCTGCTCATTAACACACATCTAAATGCTGGTTAGCTTCCATTTGGTTGCAATCTGGCACCGTACCTTCCTGCATGAAGACTGACAGAAATTGGGTAAAAGCAGACAGTAATTCCACTGGCAGCTAACAGTTTCTTTCCAAAGAGATAGAGAGAGTGCCTGTGTGTTATATATATATATATATATATATATATATATAAAAAAAAAAAAAAATCACACACAACTGAATCAATCTTAAAAATATATGCTTGTATACTCTTAAAACTGTAACATTATATTTTTATATTGAATAAAGCAAATGGCCACAAAATTCCAACAGTAGAAATATTAAATATTTTCAAAGGATTAATACAAGGTTAATATTGTTGTTTTGGTTTTTTTTTGTTGCTATCACAAATTCTCAGTCAGAAAATATTTCCTTAACACCATCTATATTCCTTTTGCCATCTTTTTGCTTCTAAACCTCTTACAAGAAAGTTCTTTTTACTCAAAATAGATAATGCTCTGACACAAAGACGTTTTGTTAGCATTCATTCTGAGGAAGGAAAAAAAATAAAATAAATGAAAATTTTCAGTGTTTTAAAGTTCAGTCTAGAGTGCAAAGACCAAATTTTATAGTGAAGACCCACAGTTCTCTGTCAAGAAGATTTTTAATGGGTCTTTCATGGCATGTTATGGAAAGAAAAAAAAAAAAAGCACCCTTACCAAATCTTGGCTAATTTACCAAAGTTCAAGTAGTAGTTAAGTGTCTACTTTAAGGTAGGTACTGCCACTAATTCTCGATACCTAAGGTTTAAAATGAATTTTTAAAAATGAAAATGCATTCTTGAAGCCTCTCTTTTTAGCTTTAATTGAAAGCCAATTTATTACATTTACTATTCCCAGTAAGAAAAATACTCTGGTGTATTTCAAATAGAAATTATATTGATTTGAATCTCAACTTTTTGGTTGCTTTTGGTAAAGTCATTAAGATCAGTCATTTTTTGACACAGTAAACAAAAGTTAATTCTTAGTTTTAAAAATCTTTAAAAAAAAAAAAATTTACTTTTCTGAAACTATTTGAGGTATATTAGCTGATTTAAAAAAAATATTATTTACATAAGCATAAAATAACATAGAAATGGATTTTTAAAACAGTAGTGATGATTATGCACTTGTCACTGCTGATAAATCACTTAACGAGTGCTGATAAAGGTATTGATATATTGTTGTTTTATGGAGATTATCTTTTAAAATGACAGGTGAGCATCTTTTTTATATAATTTTTAATTATTCAGTATTCTTAAAAATGTTGGAAAATATTCTCTGTAATCTAATTTTGTGAATGCAGACTTATAGTCATCGCTCTTATTTTCTGACAATGTTTCAAAGAGGGGAAAGTTATGTAATATTTTATATACACAAAAATTAAAAATTATTTTTAAAATCTTGAAGCAAAATACCTTGTATCAAACTTTTCAATTTTTGATTAGTAAATAGTTTTCACTTAATAACAATATCATCTAACCAGATGAAAGTAATGCAGAATTTTAAAAGATTTATATATTATAATCAAAAAAAAAAAAAGTTCCTATAAAAATTAATTATTCATTGAAAATTTTTTTAGTTAAGACAATAGTGTTCTTAAAAATCTTAAACCTTATTTCTAAAAGTAATTAAAAGCTTTTCTAATTAAATAATGTCAGTTTTATTGCATTTTTTATGTTATGATTTGGAGCAGGCTTTCGGTAAATGCGTAGTAAAAAAAAATTCATTTGTGAATAAGTACAGAAAGTTTCATTAAAACAAACAACTATTTGATTTTTGCAGTATCCAAATGAATATGTTTCTCAGCAGAAAAAAAGCAGAAAATTGCTAATTGTAAATATTACATAGACTGCTAAGGAAAAAAAAAAAAAAAAAAAAAAAAAAAAAGAAAAGGAAAAAAAAAGAAAAGGAAAAAAAAAGAAAAGGAAAAAAAAAGAAAAGGAAAAAAAAAGAAAAGGAAAAAAAAAGAAAAGGAAAAAAAAAAAAAAAAAAAAAAAGGAAAAAAAAAAGAAAAGGAAAAAAAAGAAAAGGAAAAAAAAAAAAAGGAAAAAAAGAAAAAAAAAAAAAAAGGAAAAAAAAAAAGAAAAAAAAAGAAAAGGAAAAAAAAAAAGGAAAAAAGAAAAGGAAAAAAAAAAGAAAAAAAAAGAAAAGGAAAAAAAGAAAAAGAAAAAAAAAGAAAAGGAAAAAAAGAAAAGGAAAAAAAAAGAAAAGGAAAAAAAAAAAGGAAAAAAAAGAAAAGGAAAAAAAAGAAAAGGAAAAAAAAAGAAAAGGAAAAAAAAAGAAAAGGAAAAAAAAAGAAAAGGAAAAAAAAAAAAAAGAAAAGGAAAAAAAAAAAAGAAAAGGAAAAAAATTTTTTAACCAAACTTTTGAACATGATAGAACGGATTAAGTAAAATAATAAAAAAAATACTTTGGTCTTTTTATAATGACAAACATTTTGGTGATAAAACTTTTTAGGGCCTTTTCTCTTCAGGCTATGTTGTTTATTCAGTGAAAAAGTAGAGGTACCTACTTTAAAGAGAAGTATTTTTTTTAAGGAAATTTCACATTCTATGCTGTCTGGTTTAAGACCACCCAATTTATCAATTTTGCAATTTTTGTATCTTTAGAGGTTTTTTTGTATCCCCCTTATATTAGTCACTCCAGGATATTGATCTAGAGTAGTTATATTAAGTGTGTGTGTGTGTGTGTGTGGGGGGGATTATGTTAATAATAAGCCGTGTTTCAAAATCAGGAGAGTTTTTGTGAGTGAGTGAGATATTCATGCAAAAATAAAATTAACATTTCTAAAAAAATGATTGATGGATTTGTTTTTTTATGGCTTATCAACCCTTTGCAGGTTATTTAAAGCCTGAAAATATTTTTAGATTGTAAGAATATTGAGGAGATATTGATTTACTGATACTAATTAACCCATTAACTGTGGATTCATAACTTTCCCAATGGTATATGCATGTAAATGAATATAATGAACCCAACTGGAATAGGAACTTGGCTCAGATTTTCAATTCCATTATCCACCTGCATATCCAAACTTACAGCACCTGGTTAACAAAAAAAAAAAAAGAAAGAAAGAAAGAAAAAGCCCCTCGCCCTCCTTATTTGGAATCAAATTTATTCAATGTAGTGACAGAATACTTGATTGTCAATTGATCAACTTAAATGAATATAGGGTACATATGATTCTTAATTTTTTTTATTTAGAATTTGGCCAGTTATTAGTGACTAAATTTGGATGATCTCATTTGAAATATATCAATTTTGAGAGGAGCTTTTTATAGAATTTAAAAAGTAATCCCAAAAGGATATAGCCATGCTGTAGTAGTCTCAGGGTTAGAGGGAAACATGTCAGTTCATACAATCTGCCAGCTTTTAAGGAAGACCTAAAGTTGTGTATGCACATGTGATGTTGTTCATCCCCAAAGGAAAAATTACATTTTGATATAAAAGGCAAAAATGAACTTAAAAAAAAAAAAAAAAAAAAAAAAAAACTCACAATAAGATACAGACTTTAGTTTTTCTTAAAAGAACAAAGACTAAGGAACCAATAACTAAAAAAAGAAAAAAAAAGCCCTTGAATTAAATTTGTAATTCACTTTTTAACTGTTTTTGTAACTATTAGGCAAAAAATTATTCCGGATAAATGAAGTCAAAAGTAGTTTTGAAAATAGAAATTTGCATAAAGGAGAAGAAAAAAAGGCATTTACAAGACTTTGTGGGAGAGATCTCTTAGCATAAAAAATGTAACTATATAAGCATTGTGGGTAGAGAAGATGTGATGTTTTTATTAACAGCTGCTTTGAACTTTGCGCCCCTTTTTACCGATAGCGTTGTTGCAGTGGGGGGGGGGCAAGAGACCTTGTTTTTAATTCATTTTTCCTTTGAAATCTGGTTCTAGTTTACAAAAGTGATGAAGATCAAATGGATTAATTAATGCCAGCTTGGAATTTTGTTATTTTAGCTTCTCATAAAAAATAAAGAATAAGAGTTTTTCTTTATAGGATTAGAATTTTCAATTGCAAAATAAAGAAATATGCTGTGTTAAGAAACCAGATATTTTGATTTATTCATGATCAGTCATTAAATATTTAGAAACAATTTTCTTTTTAATTTGCAAAATGGTGAGTTTTTTTTTTTTTTTACATAACAAGGCTAAATTCATATAACAATAAAATAAAATTGCTGCTTTGATGTAAATTTAGTACATAAAAATAAATAAAATAGCTTATTTTCAAAAACCATCAATTTTTATTTCTCAAGTTATAGCAAGGATAGAAAACTGTCAATTGATTTTTCTAAACAACCTCACTATTAAATAATCATTAATATCTAAAGGACTGGAAAAATTATTTGCTGTAAAAACATAAACCAAATAAATTTGTTATTTAACAACAATTTTCCATAAAATATTTTCTATATTCCTTTTCACAAGTTGGCTTTAAAGGTAAAAAAAAAAAAAAAAAAAAAAAATTATTTGATTGGTAGTTTTTTTGGGAATGATTGATTTATTTTTCATGGCTTATCAACCTTTTTCAGGTTATTTTAAAGCCATAAAACATTTTTAGATTGTGAGAATATTTTGCAGATAAGGATTTACCTATACAAGTCTTACTAATTAATCCATAACTGGAGTGCATATATTTGCACATATGGGAATACAATGAACTTGACTGGAATTAGAACTCAGCTCTCCCTTTTTCAATTCTGAGCTAACAGATGACATTATGCAATCTGCACATCTAGGCTTACAGAACCTGGTGTACTCAAGTGTTTGGTCAACTAGGAACTGGCCAGGTTCAACGTTGCTTAACTGGTTTTTTAATGTGAAATGGCTGTGAACCATTTTTTTTTTTTTTTTTGGTAGTAATTTTGGGTATCTATGTAGGAAAAGTGAAAAAGTTCACGTAAATACCAAGATTGTGAAAATTGATATTTGCTAACAATTTTACATTTACTTTTCTTTTTATTAAATATAAGTTTCACCAAAATTTGCCAGGTTTTACAAGTATGTGACTTTTATGAAGAAAATTATTGCTAGAAAGAAAGAAAAAAAAAAATGGGGAGGTTAAATATTCAGCCCCCCTCCAAACCTGTACACTTGGAAGCAACTAATTCATCTGAGACAAATCAAGACTAATCAATGATGAAGAACAAGAGAAAGCATGAAACTAAAATGTAAAAAGAAAACGAAAAAGTTTTAAGAAAACCAGGATGTTGGAGTTTGTGAATAAGTGGGGATTGTGGGAGGAGGTGGAAGAAACGAGGCAAAAATATAATAATAGGGAGGGAGATTTTCAAGCCTACTGTGAGAAGGACCCCATGGAAATGTTGGCGACAAGAGGAAAATAGGCAGTTCAAAATGGAAATGTCGCGAGAGAGAGAGAAGCATTGTTATAATAATAGTAATAATAATAATGTCATGCAGATTCAATCAGCAAATTGGGACGTGCTGATTCTTAACGAATCTAACCTCAACGTCCTGGACTGCTTTTAAAAAAAAAAAAAAAAAAAAAAAAAAAAGAGTCTCTGATGATTGTCCTCTAATCAGTTCTGACCACTCACAATCCTTTCTTTCCTCAAGCCAGCCAGTTGGGGTTAAAAAGGGAGTCAGAGCAAGGCATTAAATAAACAGGTCAGGAGGAGGGCAACTCCACAGCAACTTGACAGTAGCAGCAGCAAAAATAGACTGTCTGTATGTCCTTTTGCTGGATGGTCTGATGACATCTGTTTTTGCTTGTAAAAAGAGGCACACACTTAAAGCTCCTGGCTTCCCACCCGGGAGGTACGTGCCGGGGTGCGGAGGGGGGGGATTACATTTTTCTGTTCCCATTATGAAGCCATCAGAACTAGATAGAAAATTATCACCTTCAAGTGGTGAGAGCAAGCATTTTAGTTTGAGGCATACTGCATGCGCTAGGCTACAATCTGCAAAAAATCCTTTCTAGTGTTACTTTTGTTTGGAGATAACAGGCAAGGAGATTTCCAGTACAAATTAAATGTAATTTCTTAAAACCTTTTGTTAAGAGAGAAAAAAATGGATATAAACTGGCCTACTTAGGAGGAGGAGGTGCCGAAAAGCACAAACTGCTCATCAACATACAATAAAATGACCAAACATCACACGCACAGAAAATCGCATTGTATTTCAATTAGCAACTGCACAAATTATTTTTTAAGCATATTTTTAACAGCACCAAAATGCAAACAGTGCAATTTTAAATATAGTTTTAGAGCTATACATGACAGAATTATCCAGCAAAAACAAATTATTTATAAGCTTACTGTTTAGATTTTTTTTGTTATTCAAAAAACTGATTGTTTTTGTGTTATTATTCTTTATCCAGTGGTTCCAAATGTATTTTTCTGGGCCACATTTTTGGAATGAAAATTGACTTGCATTTCCAATTTTGTGTGATAAGTACATTTAAATTAAAAAAAAAAGTGGTTAAAGGGAGATAACTGAGAATTCAAAGTCATAACAATCATTGATAACTCTCTCCTCCAATTTGCTAACCCTAGTTTCTATATACTTGATATAATGCAAAAATATCACAATGATTAAATCAGCCAATAATTATTTATAACTATTTATACTGGGACTCATGTATGCTATTACAAGTAATCTATAATATTTTAAATTTTGAAATCATATTTATTTTTGGCATATGAAGTTTCGGAAACTGTTTCTAAATCTTTGATTGTCTTTCAATCATTCTGCCTCACCTGCTATCCTCTTCTGCTTGAAACTTCAAATTATTTTTTTTTCAGAATTGTTATTGACTCATGGCTTCACTAGTAGACAAAGTAAACCACACTCTTTGGTTGGCTGTGACAAAATCTGTCGTCGTTATCCAAAGAAGGTTTTAGAAGTCATTACAATAAAGAAGTACCACAAAAGAATTCCATATCCAAGTGGCTGAAAAAAGATTCAAGGAACAGGTCTTGTCAATGACAAGTCATTGTCTGGCAAACCAAGTGTAAGAAAGAAAGTGTAGCATCAGCAGAACATCATAACAATAAATTTAAAAAAAATATTTTTTTCTTATCTTTTTACAGATAAATCCTATCATGGAAAATTACAAAAGCACAAATATTTAAAATTGCACATTGTATAACAAACAACATATGCTTATATTTGTGATGATAAAAATCTATGCCTAGTTGTAAATATGTATAAAACAAAAAATAAATAAATAGACACTGGAAATGCAGTAGAAAATAGTTTAGCCTCCAGTGATAAACATTCCACTCATTTTTCTAATGATCAGTTTGTTAATTCTTGTGTAAATATTGCTGGCTTTGGTCTGTTTTGTTTGTCATACACTTACCCTATAGGGAAGAAGAAGAAAACTGAATTAATCAGGCCTACTTGCTAATAAACAGCTGCTTGCTATCTGTGGGGTTAAAGACTGCAGAGAAGAAGAAGAAAGTAAATACAGTTGGGAGATTAATAGAAAATCATATTTTAAAAATAAACTAAAACCAATTGTTTCAGTGATGTTTTAGCAGATTAGGAGAATTTTTTTTCTGTTGAGACTCTCACAAAGATATAAAAATGAAAAGTTCTTAAGGAATGACAAAAAGAAATACTGTTTATATGAATCTTACATTTCATTTCTTTGGCCCCCTAACGTTCATATCATATTGGGAATGGGGAAACATTTTACTTGAGCTTTAACCAATCAAAGGGAAAATGTGAAGATAACAAGTTTCTTCTAATAAGAACCCAAGATACATAAGTTGACTAAAAACGAGTAACTATTTTCTTCACTTGATAAGCTAGTTAACTACAAATCACAAATTTTGTATATTTTCAGAAAAATCGGTGAATACATGAAAGCCAAAATTATACAGAGACTGTTGTTCATGTAAATTTTTATTCAACCAATGCGACATACACCACTGTACAGTTCAGTGCAAGATTTAGAATGTGTTATTGATTTTTCAATTTGAACTCAATTTGGAATGACTATATCATGCTATGACTATGCATTTCCTGTTGCGTTTACAAGTCAATGTTGTAGGATTCACTTGCCAAGTTTACTCCATAATTCTGATGTCTCCACCTAAACTCTGAAATTTTATGTACTATTTATTTTTTTTCCTCAATAGGAGTAGATAAATTTGCCTATTGTTCAGATCACAATCCTCCCCAGTCTTTTGAACAGGAGGTTTATTTCTTGTTTCCTCTTTAGGATTAGGTTTCTGGTTCCTCCTAAAGTCTACTTCAAATTTATACTTCTAACATCTCCACCTAAACTTTGAAATTTTATTTATTTTTTTAATCTTTTCCTCAATAGGAATAGATATGTTCACCTATTGTTTGGTTCACACTGCTCCCTGGTCTCTTGAACAGGAGTAGAGGTCTATCCCTTGTTTCTGGTTCCTTCTAAAGTTTTCTTATTCTCTTTTCACTCCTTGCATCTTAGTGGCATTATCACCTTGCTTGGGGTGAAGTGATTAAAAAAAAAAAAAAAAAAAAAATTTGCAACAGGATTATAACAAGTATTTTTTTTGTTTTTGTTTTGGAAGAGGAGACAAAAAATTAAAAATAATTTTTTTTTTTTTTACATCTGCCAGAGATTTGCAACTTTGAAAATGACCAACAATTTTAATTCAAAATATTTGATGGATAAACATCTTTATAGATTAAAAGTAGCAATCCAGGTAATTTCATTTATTACTTCTCAATGTTTTATTTGATATATTAAAATAATATTCCCAAAACAACAACATTTTCAATGAAACTGTAACTAGAACTCAAAACAAGGAATAAAAAGATATTTAAAATGTAAAAGGTCTTGTTTCTCTGGATATTGATTCCGTAGCTTTGGCCAAAAGTGACTTTTCACTAAACATTTTTACAAGCACAGAAATTTAAAGAAAAAAAAATTAATAAATGACAGTTTTCTCCCCTCTGCAAATGATTATTCGTGGACCATGAAGCAAAAGCTGAAGTCAATGACCCTGGCTGTGTTTATTTAGAAGTGCTCATCTTAAGACTACTGCTGGTGAATAAACATCTTTGTATAGCTTGAGAGTAAAATTTAGGAGGATATTCTATGTGGAAAATTAAATGACTTAGTTAATATAAGCATTTAAAGATGAATATACATTTGCATTATTTATGATGAGAATAGACTTAATAGCCGAAGAATAATATTCTGAGTCTATGCAAATCAAAATTTGGCTGTCAATGCATGAGACAGTTTGAGTTTTGCATGAAAATGCCAATCAAAAGATTATCATATAAAAGACCAATTATTACAGTGAGTAATCAAGATGGCTGACAGGTTAACAGCAATTAATCTGTATTTAACAAATCCCATTTGATATTTACTTATCAAAACAGGATTTGCTTAATTTATGCTTGATATGTTGCCAAGAGTTTTGGAAGAAGATAAATGGCAATTGTTTGATCATTTTTCGACTCGTTCGGAAATGAGAACATTATTTTGTAACTAATGAAGAGTAATATAAAACAGTGGTGAAATACCAGAAGATCTTAGTAGATCAATTTACATAGTATTTCTAAAGAAACCAAGTTCAAATGAATGCTAGTCCCACCAAACTGTGACTCTTGTAACTAAACTAATAATGGAGTATTTCTTACTTGCTGCCTGTCTGGGGGTGGGTTATTCCAACAGACCTCCAGTTATAGTCACTAGTTGAGATTTTCCAAACGAATGTGCTAAATTTTTCAAGTGTCCTCTCTCTCTTTCTCTCTTCCCCCCACCACGCACATTACAGACTCCTGTTACTGAGTACCAACAAGTTCCTCAACGGCTATAAAGTCATACTGCATTATTTTTAATTCCGTAGACATAAACTTCATAAACTGAAAGCTGGTTGCTAGCTAAACAAATATTCCCTGCCTGCATACAGATACAGCCAAGAGATTATTTCTGGTAAAAATACTTTATCCTTAAATAATATCCATTTACAATAAAAGCAAATCATCACAAAAAAAAAATCTAAATAAACACAGGGTGGTGAAACAAAACTTGCAGTAAAATTTAAACTCAAATTTATCACCAACTATGAAAGCAAATGATGAGAAACTAAATGCAAAACAAAGAGTATACCAACCGATTGTAATAGGCACTGTTTTTTTAGGAATGTCAAGGAAAATGGTTTCACAGAAAGAAATAAAAATGGCAAAGTGTGTCAGACTTGCTTCATGTCCAAATCAAAAAAAAGTCTTCATTGTAGTTGGTGGAGGGTCCTCTAAGCATGTGTAATAGAATCTAAAGGGAGGGGAAATCAAGATATGGAATTGGGACTTCAAAATCAAAATTACTAATGATCTGACAACATTTGCGTGTAAGATAGCTGCCAATACCACTAGGACTGTCATGCATGATGACCTGGACCTTAAATCATACAGCAGGAAACCAAGACATAGCGCTCATAAAAATCAGAAAGGTGCAACAAAAATGTTCCAGGACCTCAACAGTTATAGGCCCACTGTTTTCTCTATTGAGAAAATCTTCACACTCAAATCTTATTTGAAACACTGAAACCCATACCTCAGATATTCAATGGCTGAGATCAAGGGCACCTTCAGAACCAAACATCCAGCCCAAGTCATAGTCTGGGTATCCTGGCCAACAATGGGAAAAATGATACCGCCATTCTTCCTGAGGTACCACTCCAACTACCTAGTGGGTAAGTATATATGTGCATGCAGAATAATGCACCTGTCCAAGAAGGTGCAGAAGTTCTGCAATGATAATGTTTGAGCCACCTTCAGGTACAATAAGCTGTGTAGAGTCTTTTGGAGCAGGCCACCAACAAGATTTCCTACTGTCAACATCAATATCATCAAAAAGTTAGCCAAGATAACCAAGAGTGTTGTGGTTAAGAGCTGTATAGTTTCTCAAGGTTATGTTGAAGCTGTAATTAAAATAATGGAAGACATATTGAATAAATTATTCATTTTCATATTATGACGTCTATCTATAAGTGATAGGCCGATATACACATAATAAGCAAATTTTGAAAGTTACAGCAATTTGGCAAATTTTATTTTCCTATCCTGTTTACCATGGTTCAGTAAATATAAAAAGCATTTTTGTGACAAGTCAGTACATCACAATTTGAAAGTTGCAAATTTATATAAATTATTTTGTGTGTGTGTGTGTGTGTATATATATATATATATATATATATATATATATCAGATGAAAAAAAACTTTTTTTTCTTTTTAATTTCATGTGCACCTATGTGAAGAAAAAATTTTTTTTAAATGGTCTGTGGGCCATATAAGCATGCACAAAAGAAAGATTAAAATTATACAAGATTTTCTTTGTTGTTTGAGAAAATTCATGATGTGTAAGGTGACTCAACTTACAATGGGCCAACAGCTTGTAATGCTTATAATGTGAGGTTAAAAGTATTTACATCCAGAAAAAATGACATAAGTTGGTAATTATGATAGAAACTATTTTTTTTAATAAAAATGACTTAAAAAAAAAAAAAAAAAAATTCCCACATAGGTAATGTTTCCATACTGTATTTAAGAAGGTTTTGTAAAAGGTTATTAAAATACATTCACAAATAGACAAAAACACTGGTTATTAAAATACATTCACAAATAGACAAAAACACTGGTTATTAAAATACATTCACAAATAGACAAAAACACTGCAAACTCCTCAGTCCAAATAAGAGCCATAAAAGAAAAAATAAAAGAAAAATATTGATATTTGGCTGTGTTTTAGGAAATGGGTCACAGAGAGAAATTTTCAATGCCCTCTTGTACTTACCTAAGCATAATGATATGGCATATCCTCTTGCAAAAAACAAAACAAAAAATGCTTCCTATACCACAAGTTTAGTTGAAAGAGGTACTATTTTGATAACTTGCTTGTTTATATATCCAGGTTTAAGCAAGTTACTTAACTGAAAAATTTGCATATTTCTATGTGCAGTGCACATGAGAGAGAGTGTGCGTTTCCTTCTCTATTTCCTTTTATATTCATATCTGCTAAGAGAACAAACACTTATGGCCAACAAAAGAATTCATGGCATGAAAAGTCAGTTCCTATTTTTGAAACTAAGAAAAAATAGCTTGAAGTGGTTTTATTTATTTTTCAAATATGAAAGGATTGTTTAATATAGAAATACCTAATATTTTTGTTGTGAATAGAATGAGTAGTTTAAGAAGATTAAAATATCTATTTTAAAAATATATCTAAATTCAAAATGGAAGAGATGACTTAATATCTCAATCTGAATAGAGTTAAGGTGACCAAAAAAAAAAAGAAAACTTTAGAATATAAATGGAGAAATTGCTGCCTCTTTTCAAGTAGAGAATTAATATTCAAACAGTACTGCTGAAATTTATATAATGCAGGTATCATAGATATTTTAAAATACTTATAAATGTAACAGAAAACGGTATAGGAAAAGATGATCAGAAATAGATATTAATCTAGAATATAAAAATAATTCATACATTTCTATAAAGTTTCTGTTTTAATCTATGTTCAGATAAGAGTGCTGTCTAATCTGAACAAAAAAAAAAAAAAAAAATTCCTGCTCAACATTTCTGAAAATATATTCTGTATATTTTTGACATTCTTTCCATGGACAAAGTGAGAATAAAAAAAAATTAAAAAAATGCAAATTAGAGAGCAGGTTCTAGAATGAGAATCATATTTCATAAACAGTTTGATTAATTAAAGAAGAAAATTGAAACTTACGAACTTCAACAATATTAATTAGGAAAGAGATTAGGTAAATTTTTTATTTTTGCTTAATTCTTTTGTTCCTTCAGGAAAAAAAAAGTCCTAATTTGTGCTTGAAACCTGCAAATTTAACCAGCTAACATTTTCATGAATACATTCCAGAAAGAGAAAACCAAAATTTAATCAAAATGGATGAGATATAATTATATACACTGATTGCCATGAAAAGATAATTTAGTGGGAGGAGGAGGAAAAAAAAAAAAAAACAGAAACAAAATGCAAATTTGCTTAGTGTAAATTTGAGGAAAAGTACTTGCATCTTTATATTTTCAGTGATAAATCCCTATTTAGTACTAGATGGCTCTAATTAAAATTGCAATGGTCTGAATTCATATTTCAGAATGGTTCTAAATTCTAATTAGATGTATAAAGTCAGCTATAACAATGAACTGAGAAAGAAAAATAAAACTGATAAGGTGAAAGCAAATCTTAAAGGACTACAAAAATGGAAGATAGTTTAGCAAAATATCTAGCTTGATAAGAACTGTGGAAAGCTCATCAAGTAAGAGTGAAAAGGCAATGAAGAAAGAAAGCTTCTTTTCAAGTTTAAAATCAGATAAATGATAAAAAAAAAATATTGATGGGCCTTGTATATGAAGAATGGAAAGCAAGCATTCAAGTCATACTATTAGACAATCAAGATTTTTATAAAGAGGAATAGACTGTTTTTAACAATAATCTCAAATTTCTCTTTGAATGCAGCTGTAAAATATGGCACTTTAAAATAAACTTTCTGGCCAATCAAATGCCATGGAAGAAAATATTTTGTTGAAAAATACTTCTAAGTGATGTTTATTTACAATAGTTGGTTCAATCTTACATATTTATAAGGTGTACAATTTGTCCTTGTTTTGAATATTGCTGCCACATCTGGTCTGGTGCTCTTGCTATATATTTAGAGATTCTTGATAAAATCCAAAGAAGAATCTGCAGGGTTATTAGTCCTAACCTGGCATCTTGGCTTCAGTCACTTTCCAACCATCATAACGTAACTTTTCTGTGCCTTTTCTATAAATACTTTCATGGTAATTATTCTGATGAAATTTCCTGTATAGTACCTAGACTTTAGGAATTTAAGCACAGTACTAGATTGGCAGCAAGGTCTCATCATTTAATTGTTGAAATGGCGAGATGTAACTGTATGTTCTATGTTAAAAGTTTCTTCTATCTCACTTCTTGGTTTGTGGAAATCTATTCTTGCTTTGCAGTCAACTTTGATCTTCAAAAATTTAAATGCAATGTCACTTGTTATTTTCTGTTCTCTTAATTCTTATTCTTTTATTGTTCTCTCTCCCCATTAATATTTTTTTTTCATATTCTGTAACACTCAATAACCCCTTGCATCTTAGTGGTTTTATTGCTTTGTTTGGGGTGAAGAAAAAAAAGAGAGACAAAAAACAAGTAACATTAATTATTATTATGATAACAATATTACACATATAAGCTTTATCACTGAAATCCCCCAACCCTGAATGGGTGATATTTGTATTAAAAAATAGATCAAGATTACAAGAAACTAGTGATGTAAAAAATTACAATGTTGGGAAAATGGATAGATGCAATGTTCAAAGTTGATATAAGAAATAAAAAAGATTTTTCATTTTTGCAATATGCAAAAAAAATACTTTACTAAAACATCTAAAACCATTACTTTTTATGAATTACTGTGTCAATGTTAGTAATGTAAT
Organism: Acanthosepion pharaonis; assembly: GCA_903632075.3. Taxonomy (NCBI): domain Eukaryota; kingdom Metazoa; phylum Mollusca; class Cephalopoda; order Sepiida; family Sepiidae; genus Acanthosepion; species Acanthosepion pharaonis. The sequence continues at coordinate 188,312 of CAHIKZ030002643.1, forward strand.
GTTGTTTAGGAAAAATAAAGTTAATATTTCTTTTTATGGCAGAAAGAGCTAATTAATCTAATGCAAAGATTGACTATGTGACCTTTCCTCAATGACTGAATCGGTCAACAGGAATAATGTCAGCATACAAAGAACGAAAGGTAAACTTCTGAGTTACCTGGATAATAAATTAGTATAATATTGAATATTCAGGAGAAATGCATTTCCCAAATTACGAGCTTTAATATATAACTTCATTAAATCAAAAGGTTATCTGGTAGAAAGGAAAAGCAAAGGGTCATACAGTAAAGAGATAGGGAATTAAATGAACGTTTACAACTCTTCTTGTATTAAGTTACAGGGTTGGAATTTGTGGGATAATAGCTGCCAAAGAAAAGAAAAAAAAGAAAAGTTAACACTTGTAAAAATGTACATGAAATTATTTTATAGAGAAATTATTTTGTTCTAACCTCCAACATGATTGAATATTCAGGGAAAGAAAGTTGCCATAAAGAGCATTAAAAACAATTTTTTTTTTTTTTTTTTTAATCAGTTTAGCTTTCTAAAAAAAGAACATATCAGCATTTAGTCTGGGACCTTAAAATTGTCCAGTTTAGTAAAAAGGGTGGAACTGATCAAGAAAATTTCAGTTCACAACATCAGTTCCGGAGCTTTTGTTGCTAAGTACACAAGATTAATGTCATATTTCACATATTAGACACACTAACAATATATTCTGATTAAGCGACTTAAAAGCTATGTCAAAAGGAGAATCTCATTAAGAGAAGAATAATAATAATAATAATGATGATGAGAGGAGATGGAAGTTCAAAATAATCTGTAGATCATAAACAAAACAGGCCTACATAATAACATCATCACATGGAGACATGACAGTAATGTTGAGCAACGTGATATCTATAATAGCCTTGAACTATATCTGGAGTTGTTGTATTTGTGGTTGTTACAGTCAAATGGCCTCTATAATCTGGGTTTAAAGTCCAAAAAGATAACTTTCTGTCTCTGACAAAATAGATGAAGAAATTACTTATAATTAGAGGCTAAGCACAATTGCCATCAAACAGATGTGAAATCAGTCTCTTTGAAGTCGACTGCATCATTAGAAATTATAAAAATAAAAAGATGGTATAGCAAGATGCCTTGTAAAGAAGTTCTCCCCCCACCATAAAAAATAAGTAAAAATAAAATTTAAAAAAGTAACACTTACAAAAGATACTTTCTTTCTAAGAGAATTTGGCTGGGAAACTATGAAAGAGACAGTCATGGATGAGAGGATTTGTGAAGAGAAAAAGTAACAATATGAAAACAGAATTGTTAAAAACAAAACAACAAATAAAAGATAGAGATATTAAATGTATTGCCAAAACTACAATAGGATCAGAAAATGTATATAAAGTCTGAATCTGTACTTGGAAAAAAAAAACAAAAAACAACCGCAACAACAACAATACTTTGCAGATGAAAATTATTCTAAATATGTAAGCACTTACTGGGTTAAAGGTTACTAAGCATATCAGGGGTGGAGTGACAGAAAAGCTAATAATGCAAGAAAAATGTTTGATATAGATTTAATAATTCAAAATATGTTGTACACTTTAAGAAAATATGCATAATCAACTCAAGTTTATATAAGGTTATATTTCACATTAACATTCTTTACTTAAAACATGACCTTGCCTCCAAGATTGTAAGAAAAAGTAGAAATGTTACATTATTTTATATATACAGAATGGCAATAAAGTCCCTATACTTACAATAACAATTAAGACAAAGCAATAAATCAACAGTCCAGAAATTTATTATTAAAATGGTTCTGGTTAATTCTGGCTAATAATAATAAAACGCTAAGGTAAACAACAGTAAATTAATTACTCATACTGTTCAAACTGCAATCCACCTGCCTCAGTGCTTTGCTATTTTGTTATAAGTAACTGTATAGTGACTTTAGTGCCACCGTGTGTGCATATATATATATATAATTAATAAGACAGTCATGAGAAGTTCATTAACTTAGTACACAAGAGGAGTTTCAAATGTTTTCTGAAAAGGATTTAAATACTAGTGTTCGATGATGAATAACTCATAAATAATTAGAAAGATTATTACAAATGAGCAAAGTTACAAATACCGTCAGTGATTTAATTGTATTCAAATTAAACTTTTTATTGAGGTTTATATTTTGTAAAACTGAAAATTTCTTCAATTTTAAATAAAGAAATAATGAAAATCTATGTGACCAGTTTTTTAACATATTGGTTATCAGGGATGACTTTGTGAATGTAGTTTTTTTGTTTCAATGGAAGAGAAACCAAGATCTAGTCTTTGAAAAAACTAACAAAACTTTAACTGCATTCTTCACACCTTTACCAAATAACAATTAGAGTACCAGAGGGAAAAAAGTTGGAAAAGACAAACCTCTGTGATGGGATTAAATAGGATTTAAGATAAAACCCCACATGAGAGACTTGATGCTTAATTTAGTAATAAAATCAAAACTAATGATATTAATTTAATGTACTTAATAATGAAGGTCAAGTTGAAAGAATTGATAAAAACAACCAGAGAAATTCTTTTACTCTTTTTTAATACAAATATAAGATTAAGCTAAATGAGCTCAAAAATTTATGAGTTTTAATCCTGAATGATAGTGGGATGAGTAAGGTAATTATAAAATAGAAAAATAATAATAATGAATCAAGTTATTTGTCCCACAAGTGCCAGATAGTTTATTCTAGTCAGTAATATAACAAATTACACCTTAAATATTACAAAAAAAAAAAAAAAAAAAAAAAACAGAATTAAAATCTCAAATATATGAAATAGTTCATTTATATAAAAAAAAAAAAAAAAAAAAAAAAAATGAATGTTTGACCCTAGCAAGATTTGAGAGATTTGGTGAAAAGAATCATCATTAAATTTATGATGGCAAAACAAATTTATCTTTATAAGTAATTTCCTTGTCAAGTATTATTGCCAACAATCAGCCAATGACTTGGTATATTTAGATCAGCAGCCAATTCTGACCTAACTCTAGAAAGGGTGCAGATGAACAATTCAAAATACAACTTGGAGATTTAGTAGATGAGGAATTTTCAAAATATGTACTCCAGGGCAACAATGGCAAATTCATTTTGGTCACAAGTAGAATAAGCTTCAATAAGAGCATCATATGTCTTGGTACTTGGAAATCTAATATTGGATTTCTTATTGAAAAGATGAATTTTGGCAGCAATGTTTTACAAGCAGGTTGCCAATATCATTGTCATTTTTGTCTGGTGAACATCTGAAAGCTTTTCCACATGAATCTCTTTAAAATGCAATGATTGATCAAACTTTGAAGAAATATTGACAGAAAAAATGCTTCAAAACTAGAATATAGTTAACTATTTTAAAGCCTTTGCTTTTCTGGTTCTTTGAGTGAGCTGAATGCAGGGAATGAGTTTTTTTTTTGTGTGTGTGTGTGTGTGGGGGGGTATTCGTGCCTTCACTCCAGAGACTTTAAGTCTACAGATTAGCAGAATCAGCAATGAACACTACTGTCCTCCAAGAAAACTATGAGAGAAACAAGAATGTTCACTTTCTCATGTGAGACATTTTTCACAAGCGAAAGGGGGTTTTTAGCTGATAAATAAATCTATTTCTTTTTCAACAGAAAACCCAAGGTATACAAACCAATACTATGATGATGATGCTGGTGGTGGTGGTGGTGGTGGTGAAGAACTTATAGCAGAATAGTTTGGCAAAGCTTGGAGACAGCTAAAGAAGCACAGAGGCTATAATTATACACATGGTAAAGACAAGAGGAGAGTAGCTCTAAGTAGAACTAGTAAGTAGATAACACTAATTGCTGAATAGAAATAGCAAGCTTTTTATCAATAACAAGATGCAAAAGAAGTATTTTAAAATGCCAGAAGAAATGCAGAAAATATTCTTTAACTTGCAATGTCAGTTTTAGAGGCAGTACTGTTCTATGCCAGTTTTTCATCTGTATAAAAAGAAACCTTTCTGAAAACTATAAAACAAACAAAATTAAAAAAAAAAGTTACAGATTTGTAGACAAGAAATTCATTATTTGCTACAAATAAACATTTGATTGGAGTAATTCTGGCACAGAAATGCCTTTGTTAAAACTGCTTGCAGAATTGAGTCTTTTTAGTCACTTGAACACAGAAAAATGTTCAACCAATTTTTAATGAGTAAAACAGATTTTTAAAAGTTAATAGCAGAATATATCTATAACATGGATATTCTGTCAGTATCTGACGAAGTCAGTTGGTTAAAGAGTCGGAAAGACAAAAAGAACCTTTGACGGATATGAAAAATCACTTGTTTTATAAAAAAAAAAAAAAAATGTTTTTTATTAATCAGAAAATGACACTTCATGAAATTTTTTAAAAACTAGTCTATGTAAAATAGTATAGATTTGTTAAACTACGAACTATAAAGGCAAAAAAAGTTAGGCTAAGAAGAAAATGAATAGTGACGAACTTTTTATCAGTCCAAAGCCAAATTTATTATTCTAAAATTAAGAAAAATCTTATTCCTTGCATGTCTTGAAAAATAAAGGAGTTGATTTATTTTGAGACAGATGTATAAGGCATGGAATATAAGCATTTCACTAATAAAATTCTTCACTTGGAATGCAAGTTAGACCCTCAAAAAGATTTTCAGAACATTCTAATTACATTCTTTTTAGATACACTCATTTTGTGACTGCTCCAGACAATGACAGTAAAATTCAGTTAGGTATGGATACATGTCTCTTTATAACAGATTTCTTCAGGCAATACAAGAAGTAATGTTTTTTTGTTATGATATGAGAGAGAGAGGCGTATAAAAAAAAAGCTATGATTAGAGTAATTGTCCTACTTACATATTTCTGATTAATAATAAGTGAGTTGAGAGTTTTTCTCTGATGAGAGAAGTTCAGTAGTAATATCACACCAAGAAAGTATTGTGGGAAGAGTTGAAGAGCTAGTAGCCTTTTATTAAGGTACTCTACTAGTAAACTATGTCCACAAGAGAGACAGCCAAGGCCAGCAATTATGATGTCATAAATGTGCAATGAAATCACTTTGGCAGTAATTTCCAGTTTGCAATAGGAAAACCTATTGAAACTCGGGCCGACAACAACAATCAAATTTAACATTTGTTATTAGGAGAAAAATTAAATCAGGTTTCTCATCTGTCTCTTTAAAACTGAAAGCACACTTGAAAATTTTCTAATGATCATCTATGGAAAACATGTAAGAGCTTTTTCATTTTTACACATATAAATTGGGACGAAAGGATATCTTGTTTCCAAAAGAGGTGAACCTGCTAGAGATACGCAGATAAACTGACTATTAGGCAGCACTAATTTCAAAATATTACCAAATGAAAATAAAAAGGTTATATTTTATTTTTGTGGCAAGATGATACGTATCATAAAAATATCCTAAATACAATAATTAATAAAATTAAGTCAAATAAAAAAGTATTTACACGCATTTTAATAAAATACGCATTCATTACATTTAAAAATTGCTTTAAGAATTTTTGGGAGTTTGCTTTGGTAATGTTGCAGTAAGTGAGGTCATAAAGTAAAAAAAAAAAAAAATCGTCTTGAAAAGGCTGAATAAAAGGTGGCATTTTTGTTAAAAGTAACAATAACCGACATAGATACACGCACAGAATAGGAAATTATGGAGAGCCATGATCAGCACAACCTGAATAGGAACGCCACATAGAAGATAGGCACAAACAAAAATTCCAATACCCCTTTTTTGGACAAACACGGTGGTCGGTTTGTTATATATTTTTTTCTTAATCAGATCGTCATCAACCTAACCATCGGTTTGGTTACTCAAACAAAAGTCAAAACAAACAGGTAGACATTTTTTAAAAATTTTAAACCCTGTATCAAAATTAAGTCACCCCCCAAAGAAAGTTAATCTTATTCTTACTTGAATTTTTCTTGATAAATAAAATATTTTCAAACATATACAAATTCCTCTCTAATTAATAAATCCTGGCTCCTTTTGGTGCTCCCAAATTCATTATCCGTTAATAATAATAGGAAAAAGGTAGCAAATAAAATCCTAATTGACTTACGACACGGATAATAAATTAAAATGTTAATTAATAATATTATTCTTTCTCCAGTCTTTTTTGTTGTTGTACATCTGTCGCACGATGTAACTTTGTGGAAAAAATCAAATATTACTAGGAAAATGTCCGTTACAGTAAAAATAAAACACGAATTTATTTTCGTAATATTTAAATAATAATAAATCACTTTTTTCTTGAGAAAATACGTGGGTTAAAAATTATTTTTAAATTTATTTTTGATTACTAACCATCAGATGTTGATTTGCAATACTGACAAGGAATTTAAATTTTACCAACAAAATAACTTCAAAACACAAATTGTCCTAAAACAGAAAAATTGACATTTTTTTTCAGAGAAAATTACAATAATCAATAATCAGAAATTTATCGATGAGTAGAAAAAAATAGTATTTTGCGCATTATTTAAACAGCAACCTGTTTTTTTTTTCTAGTGGATAAATTTCAATAAAAAATTCCTGAAGTAGACAAAGAATAGAATAATAAATCATAAAAATTAGTGGCCACATAGATAATTTTGAGCTTTTTTTTATTGGTTGTCTTATGTTACTAAGTGCATTAATTTATTTGGCAATATAATTCTAAAATTGACATTAAGTCTCAAGAAAAAATAAATCACACACTTGAAAAAACAGACTAGCTTCTGCTGATGAGAAAAAATAAAAATGATTTATTCATTTTGTTTTGATGATTTATATAACAAGGAAAACATCAAAGAGAAAAATAGAGATTGACGATCAATAAAAAAAATCGATAGCAAAAAATAAAAAAAAGGAAAAAATGAATATTTCGATTATTATTGCATATTTTATCTAGAGCATCTGTACAAATCGAAGCGATAAAACATTAATCACTAGTGTAGAATTTAAGCTATTTCGTATATCCGATGGTTAAATCAATAATCATACAAGAAGAATGAAGATGGTCACATCTGTTTATGCACATTTATAGCATGAAGTGAAAAGAAAGCAATGGAATATTTACAATACGATTTCATAATTTCTAGTAAAATAAAAATTCATAAGAATATTTGTTTTTTAGACTACCTACAGAGATGGTAGAAAATTGATTTTTTTTATACTAGAGAAGCTTAAAAAAGTGATTTGATTTGTAGTAGTCCTGTCTGGTAATCATTCAGAAAAGAAATACAATTAAATCTAAAAATATGATTGAAGTACTTCAGTATTATTTCTTATTTACTTACAATAAGTCAGGTTAAAAAGAAGTGTTTGTGTACTTTAATACACACAGTTTGAAGGAAAAAAGGTCACAATATTTAAGATGCTGATGAATCAAAACTTGAGCTACGACTTTTTAATTTCCTTGAAATTGTGAAAAATAACAAATAAAAGGGTCAGAAAAATAAAGACTAAAAGAAAGCAAACATTTCATGATGACATTTACAACTTTGTTGTCTGCGCCTTAAAAAAAAGGCACAAGGAACTGTGACTTTTTTACGTTGTCGCCAGTCATCAATAAAGAGTTGAGTTTAAATTTTTTTTTTTTTTTTTTTTTTTTAAATTCAACCTGATTTAAAGTTTATATTGTGTACAAAAATAAAGTTATACCCTTTTTGTTGAGTTGTTTAGGCCAGGTTATTTAAAAAAATATTAATTTACTCTTTAATTTATTTAAGTGGCGATGAAAACATGAAAGAGAAACACTCTCTAAATTTAATCGTCTTTATAATCCATTTCTTTTTCACTTTTTTTTTTATCTCACCAAAGAAAAAAGCGAATGGTATACGCTTGGCTTCTCATATAAAAAAAAAATCTTTGTCAACCATTCGCAACCGGTTTCAAGTTTTCACACACTTATGGTTTTATTGCACTGATCTCGTTAATGGCTTTGATTTTTTTCTAACCTTCTTCAAAGTGTGTTAAAGCCGAGGATGTTTTTTTGTTTTTTTTTTTAAATTGAACAAGTTTGTACACGATGATGGGTCTCGTTAAAAATAGACGAAGCACTTGAAAAATGTACAAGTTGGCTAATTTCGACTGAATAATTGCACGATTATAAAAGAAATTATTTTATTTACTATTAAAAAAAATAAAATATTACAATTATTACTGCCAACCGTTTCAGATTTGTCTACATTGAAGTCACCAAGACAAGAAAAATAAAGACAGTTGAAAAAAATAAAATAAAAAAAGGTAAATCAAAAATTCATAATAGTGTTTAGTGTAATAAACAAAAGACTTAAGAACTCATTAAAGAAGAAAATCGAGGTTGAAATTTAAATTAGATTGGAATAATAATAATAAAAAAAACAGGAGACAAATTGATTAATTCCAGATCAAAACATACACATTAATTAAATGAACATCACCACTTAAATTTTAAATCATAAAGATGAAGTCAGATGATCAAAAAAAAAAAAAAAAAAAAAAAAAAAAAAAGAAAATGGTCCCTCATTTTAAAAACCCAACATGATTAGGAATTGGGGGCGTTAACAAATGCGATAGAATTTTTGTTGGATAAGACAATTAAGTCAAGCAAGAGAAATATAAATACAGTGAGAAATTATTATTGTTTCACTTTTCTTGCATCTCATGAGCGGGCAAACACGCATTTTATGTTCAAAAATCAAATTGATCTTGAGCGTGATCTAAATTAATTGACTTTTTTTTTTTTTTTTTTTAATACAGACAGCTCAATTAAAAAAAAAGATTCTTCAAAAACTGTCCAATTTTATGATGTTTGTAAATTTTAAAAAATCAACTACATATAAAAACTTAAAAATCTAATCATTAACAGTAGTAGTTGATCGGAATATAAGAACCTTAGAAGATGTAAGAAAACTAGAGAAGGAATTTACACACACAAACAAAAAACAAAATCTTCAATTTAATAACCAAACTCAGTTCATTTTTTTTTTCTTTTTATATACCTTAAAAATAAAAGCCGACTACTACCAAATGAGAAAAGCACAAAATAAAACAGAAGTTAAAAATCATCATTAAATAAATAAACCAGACTACACGTCACTCGGAGACTGCTATTCAATCATTTCATCGTCGGGAAATGAATGACTGCGGAAAATACATAGAAAATTGATCCCCCATTTTATAACAAGATGACTCACACACACACAAATGAAGAAACAGATCATTAAAATGTCATCAAAGCGGAAAGCCATTGAAATATTTGTTTTCAATATATTCCTCCATATGGAAACTAAAAATATGGGACAATTTTAATAAAAACAATAGTCATCATAAACAATAGAATCTCCCAATTTGTGACCCTAAAAAACGATCACTGTTTACACAGACACTACTTACTGGACAAACAAACATCCAAAGTTTGAAATACATAATTAAATTTACAACATTCTATTTATCACAAGTGTAGAAAAAAAAAGAGGTGTTAAAAATAGCTCTTCTTCCAAAAAAAATCTGAAACACTTCGACAAGAAGTGTTACATGCATTTTTTAAAATTAATTTAGTAAATGTTCAAGCAAATCATCTCTTCTTAACTAACAGACTTCATCGCGTGACACCGCTCATGGTCAGAGGGTTAAAAAAAAAAAAAAACAAAGATACCGCTGGCCTTCTTAAATTCTAATTAATTACTTGGTGCTTTGCTATATATACACACACGTTTAAAAAGATTAAATAATAATAATAATAAAAACACTGGAAAAATTTGTTTTAGGGCAGAGTTAATGAAACATCGTGGGATCAAAAAGAAAAACAAAAAAAATGACAATTCGAAACAATCTTTACTAAAGAAAGATTCTTTAGTGAGCAAGTGGGTAGGAGGGGTTCAATAAGTATTAATTAATTAGAAACTGATCATCCACTTTTAGGCAAACTGGATTTAAAATTGAATCAGTTTGGCTGGTGCAACATTAATTTTATTTTTTAATTTACAAATAATGAGTTAAATTTAGTTTTTACTTAAAAAAAGAAACTTCGATGAAAATACAAAACTTGTCTTTTTCAATCATTCACACACGTATGCAAGAGTTTTAAGTGGATGTTACATGTAAAAGCAATTTCACAAATAAAGAGGAGGTAAGATGAAGAAAAATAAAGTTAATAATTAAAATTAAATAATTGATAAATGTAAAAGAAAATAAATTTAAAAAAATCCATACATTTAATTGAGAATAGTTTTTTTTTCTTCAAAAGCCAAACGGAACCTAACATGGGGAAAATAATTACTTATTTCAACCAATCGGGTATTTATTTCAGAAAACAAATAGTTACCCTGATATCGTAACAATAACCTGACCAGGATCAATATGCAGTAATACAGAGCCCTCACTTTGTGACCAGATTACTCACATTTTTTACAGTATTTAAAAATAAAATAAACAATCAAATTTCCACTTAGATAATAAATTAAAACAAGATAAAGAGAAAATCGCGATGGGGGGGGGAATGATAAATGTATGTGGATTATTACACTAACTTTAATCAAGCGACACATACGCAGAGTAGTTAAGAAAAAGAAAGCAAGAGTCAAGACTACATAGATCACTACGAAAACAAACCAGTAGTTTAGAGACAAAAACTGGGGGCTCAAAATACTAGATAAAAATAACTGAAAATAGTACCCCCACTTTTTGACCAACCCGCAAATAGACCACAATAATAGTCGGGGGGGGGGGATTAAACACTGATCTCCAATCACCAAGAGTTTATTGAAACTTATTTTTGATTTAAAGAAAAACAAAACAAAGCAAAAAAGCCGAGTGAAGTATAGTAAGAAGAAATAATTTTTGGTTTTTCGTCAAATTAACTTTAGTTTTTCATTCGGATGATGTCAAAAAGAAAGAAAAAAAAAGGCTAACTTCATTGTTCTCTCGTATTTGTTAAGGTCCCCGAAGGGAAGGACAAAAACCCCCCTAAAACTGACCTTCTTTAGGCCTGCTTCTATACGGCAGAAGCCTTCTTCTTCTTCTCCAGACTGCTAACAACAACAACCACCAAAGAACAGCATTGGTAAGTGGCTGAACAGGGACGACGACGACGACCAAAAATTTCGCCCGTCTTCTTCACCATCAGCAACTTCTCCTCCTTCTTGCTGGTTGCTGTTGTTTTTGTTAAAATACATACAGGAGGAGTCCGCCGAGTAAAAACATAATAATAAATGTCCTTCCTTGCCTTTCACAGATCTTTTTCGTACCTCTGGTTGCAGTAGAAATCGACATGAATCCCCCGAAATCAGATTGCTTACAATCATTACCATCAGTCATGTAAAAAAACAGCGAAACTTCGGCTCCATCAGAGCCATTTCTCTATAAACTCAACATGTCGGATATTTTTTTGGGCAAACACTGGGTGCACCGTCAGGGGTGTGGGATTTGGATGCATTAACCACATAAAGGGGGAAGTAGAAGGCTAAACTGTCTGATCGAGAGAGGGGGAAACAGCAGCTGATTCAACTGCTAATGAAGGAGTGGGAGGAGAGCAAAGCGCCATAGAACTTATTGACAACTGCTCTTACTTTTACTCCCAACTACTAGAAGTCTGATTACACTTATTCCATCGATAATCCAATATTGCAGTCCAAATGCCTAAAAAAATCAAATTATATTTGGGTTATAATAACATTTCCCGTTTGCGTTAAATCAGCCAAGTGACCCAAATTATGGTCAATAATCTAAGTAAGACTTGTTTTCAAATTTCTCCTCTCGGTTCTCTGCCAGCATCACGTGATCTGACGTCATGTTCATTTATTGGGAAGGAGGGGGGCATGGAGGCGGAGCTAACACGCAAAAAGTAAAAAGAAAAAAGAAAGAAAGAAAGAAAAAAGGAAAAGAAAGAGAAGAGAGAGAGAGAGAGAGAGAGAGAAAAAAAAAAAAAATTTGAAACTCTAAAGAAATGGATAATTTCCAGTCCATCCATTTCAACTTTCTTCTATTTTAATTTTGTTGTACATTTTTTCTCTTCACCGCATCGCAATATTTACTTATTTACCTGCTACTGATATCAATCTACGAATATTACGTAAATAACCTATTTTTATTCACTTACTTACACAGAGAATGTTCCTATTTCTTCTTGTCTAGTTTTTAGCGTTGGAAATATTAATTTTGCTGATAAAGAAAGACTCTGGCAGACGTCTAAACAAAAATTCGGAAAAAGTATGCTTACGTCAAGGATTTTAGGTGGACTTTTTTCTGCTTATCTAATTTATTTGACACCACAAAATAAAAATAATTTTACTTTATTATTTATTTATGTCCTATTTCTCTGTTCTCATTCTTTCTTTCTTCTTGGCATAAAGTCTTTTAGTTTTAAGTTTTAGTATTGAACCCAAAAACAGAATGATTCTTTCAAACTAGTTTTTTTTTTTTTTTTGCCTATCTTCCTGCAAAAGTACGTTTCAAAGTAAAGAAAGAAGATCGAATCAAGGAAGTCAATTTTTTTTTAAATAGCTGATGGTTTGAGATTTTTATCCTAAATAAATTATTTTTAAAAATTATTTGAACACTTTTTCGCATTCGCAAATATAAAGCTGCAAAAAAAATTAAATCTGGTCATGCTTTATAAAAAAGATTTTTTGTAGAGAAAAAAATGCTCACAAATTTTTTTTAAAAAAAAAGGTGAGGTTTGGCAAATAAAGTTTAAGAAAAATTTAGCGATTTAAAAACAACCATAAAGGTGGTATCATTTTTAATTTTTATAGCAAAAGACAAAAACAAAAAGCATTTTTAGGCCTAATTCACAAAAAGTTTTTTTATAAATTAAAAATACCATCGCCTGAGTTTTGTTAAGAACTTGCTTTCGGTTATTTTTACAATCGCAATGTAATCTTTTAGATTATTTTCTTAGCGCAATTTGGTATAATAGATGCCAATGTTACTGATTTTCCAAGATTTTTACTCAGCTTAAAACTTTGAAACGACCGAGCTTAATTTGGCTTTAGTTTACCAAAGCTAAAAATTAAGTATGGATGAACAATTGAACAATGGAACTTAAAAATTAAATGTCAATAAATAAAAGAAATGTAAAATAAATTAAATACCTTTCCTTACTACTTAAGAAAAAATAGTTTTTTATCCGTGAAAAACAATTGCTGGTGTTTTTTTTTTTGTTTTTTTTTATAGTATACTACAAATAAAATAAAATGAAAATAAAAATAACACTAGCAAGTCATCCTCGTTTTTGCCTTATTAAATTATTATAAGGCAAAAATGATGATGACTTTGTTTTGCTAGTTTACTTGTTTTTTTTTAGCGTTGCTGCAAAGAAAAATAGACACATTTTTTTTTTTTTTTACATTTTGTTCAATAATCGTAAAAACATTTAAGAGAAGAGATTATTCTTTTTAATAAAGGAGAAACTAGTAAGTAAATATTTAATTTATGGGACAAAGTTTTCTGAAAGATTTTCTTCTTGTGAAAAATAATTTATTAACTTAACTGACAGTCATTTTCTAAACTTTTTCCCTACGATTTTAAAAATTTAACTACGCAATGGTTTACAGAAGTTGGGTTGAATAATAATAAGAATGATACACACGCAATATTTACAACTTGCAAATAATAATCTTTTTGAAATCTTGAGAGAAATTATTAAAGTAAAATGCTGCTGCTGATGATGATGATGACATATTTTCTAATTCAATTCCTTTTCAGGGTTATATATATATATATATATATATATATATATATATATATATATATATATATATATATATAGGGGAAATACATCTGTTTGATGTTTTGGCACACATCAGTGATGGTTTTTTGGCGAGATTCATAAGGGTTTCAGGTCTTACATCATACCTCCTCTACACTGTAACTAAACCAATCAATACTCATCAATACTAATATATATATTGTGTATTTAGGCAGCAATTTATACAAGTGTTTTCTTTTCAGGACACAAAGTGTGTAAAACGTTAAAAACTGTTCAAAAGTTCTGTATGTCCGAGCGCTTTTCTCTTATCAAAGATATTTTAATTTTTACTTTTTTAACTGAATATATGGGTTGTGTTATGTATGTGTCGAGTTATAGGGATGTTTTATTTTTCAAACACGGTCAGCACATTGTGGCCGTGTTCATAGTTAATGTTATTCAGTGTTGGCTTTTTCTTTTTTTATATTTTTAGGGCTTACTTTATTTTTAATCTTGTTTTACATGTGGATGATGTTATTATGCTTGTATTTTCTACTAGCATGTTACGGATGGAGTTTGGTAGGTTTTTGTACGTGTTTAAATCAGTCTTAATGGAGCTATGGTCAGGTATATGTAATGTAAGTCGTCACATTGTGGTTGTGTTCATAGTTGATGTTATTGAGCGTTGGCTTCTGCTTTTTTTTTCTTAATAATGCTTCTATTTTTAGCCCTTTTTTAAACATATGAATGAGGCTATTATATTTATTATCAATAAGTTTGTTGCGGATAGAGTTTGTTAGGTCTCCATGCGTATTTAAATGAGACCTAATTCTTGTTAGGGATGTTAGTATAATAATTATTTATGAATTTGAATTGATCAGGAACACAGTTCCTTAAGGGAATTTGAAAATAGTATTCGTTCTCTGTAATTTTGATCATGCAGGTGAGTTACTGTTATTGTTACTACTATAAAAATTTAAAACTGCTAACTACATCGTCAATAACAGTAACTAATTTAATTTCCTTGTTCTGATTAACTGGGGTTGTACATATCTTTATAATGTTTCTAAAGGAACATTTATCCTGCTTATACTTACCATGCATTTAATGTTTATAGAAAAATGATTTTATTTTGAAATATTGCATTTCATGTGGCACAAGGCCAAACGTGATTGGAAAAGGTTGGTCGTCACTGACTATCTTATACTTATTTAATCTGGTTCACAACCCATTCATTCATTACAATTTACTCATACACCACAAGAACTCATTCATCGCCATTCAATCCAGCACATACCATAATACCGGATATTCACAGGGATTCTACTTAAGCACCCATGGCATGAAAATATGTACAATTGTGTTTTGTATTATATATATATATATATATATATATATATATATATATATATTAACATTTCTCTCTATATATATAAACATTAACATTTTCTATATACCTCTCTCCTACTCTTTCTCTCGCGCTATATATATATATATATATATATAATATAACGATAATATATTATATATATACGTTAATCCCTTGTATAATACGCCTTCATACATAATGCGCACTCCTAAAATGGTGCTGAAAGTGAGGGAAATGCTTCTCATCATGCATAATACGCATCCTTATTTGGTAATCAAACCCTATAAATTGTACCTCTCAATTTCATTACGGCCAGCTTTTCTTACTCTTTAAAAATTATTATTTTTTGGAAAAAATTATACATGGGGAATTAATTTTATATATATATATATATATATATATATATATATATATATATATATATATATATATATATATATATATATATATATATATATATATATATATATATATATATATATATATATATACGTTATATATAGCATATCAGGCTATATGACGGTTCCATGTGGGATACAGGTTCGATCCCTGAGGGAGACACATATTCTTTGATATTTATCGGGCATTCAGGCCGCTAAATATTGTTAATACTGTTTATTATAAACAGAAAATTTACTTAAATATTTGTATGTATAAAAATAACGTATAAACAAAAATATTTTAAAATAATTGTCGGGCTTAGTCCATTTCATATAATATTAACATTTCTCTCTCTCTTTCTCTTTCTCTCTCTCTCTCTCTCTCTATATATATATATATATATAAGTGTGTGTGTGTGTGTGTGTAAAATGTTAATGCTATTGTTTTTTCTGAATGTTTAGTGTTGTTACTGGTTATCTTAGAAAGAAAACGTCTAATATGGTGTTTTATTTGATGATTTGAGAAAACCGTTATTCACTAGCGTTTCTTTCACGTTAAGTTCTTTAAAGAAAAGCGTACGAGAGGATGAATTCTCGTGCGATCACATAGGAATTTTTTTTATCTGTTTTAAATTAAGGTGCCAAAAGTTTTTACCTGTGGGTTTCTTGTATTAACTAAACAGTGAATATATTATTATAAGACTCCACAGGGAACATACAAAAATCGGAGTTCATTCTTTTGACTAAGTTTATAAGTTAAGTTGACGATGGAATTTTTTCGAATGTAGCTTTAAAATTATCAATTTCGTTTTTGTTTTCATCTAAAATAAAAACATCAGCGACATAGCGGACATATACTTTAGGTTTATTAAGTTTTTAAATACCTTCTTTCCTACGGGGGTCATATAGTAATTAGAGAAGCACGGCCCGAAGGGATTTCCCATACTAACACCATACGTTTGAGTGTAAATATTGCCATTATGGTCATAGAATGAGACTTTAGTTGTGCAGGCATGCAATAATCTTTTGACAATATTAGGTTTCATGGATGAAGGTGGAATTGAGTTATTTTTATATACAGAGTTAAGGATTATATCGATGGTGTCATCGACAGGGACGTTTGTAAATTGTAAATTAATTTTCCACGTCAAGTGACGCTAAACGCTTTAGTTTGTTAGTGTAGTTTTAAAGATTTGGTTAAATTCATGAATTGATTTGATGCTATAATTGGTAGGTAGATATGGAGTAATGAAATCATTGTAGAATTTTGACAATTGGTAAATAGGTGTTGGGATCTGTGGAATGATGGGTCGTATTGGATATCCGGGTTTATATATGTTAACATTTCCATATAGGTATCCTGGTTGGTAATGTCCAATGATTTTGTTGATTTTCAAGGATCCAACATCAGCATTGTTTGATGTTATAAGTTTGTTGAGAGATTTTTTTTTAGAGTCTCCGTGGTATTTTTATTTAATTCAGTAAGTTTAGACCAATCATCAATGATATGTTGTAATTTTTTTTATAATAAACCGATTTGTCCAAAATTACGCCTGTATTGAATTTATCAACACGTCTGATGAAGATATTAGAATTGTTTTTTTTATTCTTTTGTGGCAGTTTTGAGTTTTTTTGCTGAGTATATTGTTATAATTATTATGAGGAGTGCGATCTCTTAGATTTCTTACATTGAAAAGATCTCTGAGTTTGGTAGCGTTTTTTATTTTTATCAGTTCCCAGATGGGATAATGACTGGTGTAGAATTTCAATTTCAGGTCTTCTTTGCGAGGAGGTCAATTAAGACTGGAATGGCAATTTGGTCTAGATTTAGGAATTCATTCTGGTCATCTTAATTCATGACTGATAGGTTTATATATTTATCACTGTTATTGAGAAATAGAATATTTCCTTGGTATAAGTTACCAAAGCTTTTTAGTAATTATTTGTCTGTTTTCGTCATTATTAATACTTGGTTGACATGGTATTGGGCTCATAATATTCAGGTTCAGTCAAAGGTGTTTTTAGTATCGTATTATTTTTTTGAATTCCCTTACTTAAAAGTTGGATTTCATTTTTATATGCTAATTTCTACATAATTTATGTCCAGAAAAGAAAATTGTAAGAACACAAGAACAATTAAATAAAAAAATAACCGCAGTGCCTTGTCAATTGTTTATGATTAAACTTGTATATATATATATATATATATATATATATATATATATATATGAATGATTGGGATAACGATATATAAATTGGTATATATCAAGAACAGTTCTGAAAGGATGTGTGACAAATTGGATAAAAAAACTGTGACGCGTTTCATCAGTTAGGACTTCATCGGACTGGTTTCATTGATGTTATTGCGAGAGACACTGGGGAGTTTTAAAATTTTTTCATTTCTTGAAATTTTGAAACTAACAGCGTCTTTTCGTTCATACGCATGTGCAGACACAACAGCGTCAACAAATCCAGATGAAGCGCACCACAAAGTATTTTTGCAATTTGTCATATATATATATATATATATATATATATATATATATATATATATATATATATGTGTGTGTGTGTGTGTGTGTGCGTGTGTATGTATATAGAACATAATGGCAAAATATTCTTTTATATATTTTTAATATATTTTTATATAGTTGACATGTGCTTGAATTTGATTGTCTACTAATTAAACCACATAAAAGTATACAAAGAATATTTTGTTTATATACATACATACATACATACATACATACATATATATATATATATTTATTATATTTTTCTAAAACAACGTTTTGTTATATATGATGATGGTGATTGCAGCAACTTTCCTGCTTATTGTCTCCCATTAATTGTACATCGTGGAATTAGTTGTCAACACGTGAACAAGCATGATCTAAAAGTCCAGCAAAGGATCCCATTGTTTGAAGCATATTTGACATACAAATGAGGTCATCTCGCTGGTACGTATTGGATCGGATAACGCCGTCTCCATAGGCCTCCCTTCATATGTCTTTTTAGAACCGGACTGAATTTATAGATTTTGCTTCACACACACTTAATAAAAGAATGATAAAAACATAAGAAAAAGAAAGTAAATTAAATTGGCTAGAGTATCTAAACACATATGTAAAAAAAATAAATTAAATTTAAAATTTCAGCGTTCCTTCTCCTTGGTGCGTATGCGTTTTAGTTTGATGAAATCCTAAAGGACGAAACACGTCAGACGAAAAAATATACTTTTGTCATTGATTTTCTGCATATATATATATATATATATATATATATATATATATATGAATAATAATCATGTCGTATATATATATATATATATATATATATATGATTTTCATCATTTTATCATATATATATATATATATATATATACATGACATGAATTTTCATCATATATATATATATATATATATATATATATATATATATATATATATATGACGATGATTTTCATCACACACACATATATATATATATATATCAGCATGTCTGTATTGGCTAAAACTGAACCTCTGTTCCTACTCTTCCCGCAAAAATATTGTAGTTTATTGATTTTTTCAACTGTTAATTTTCCCTGCCCACCCCTTTTGTATTCTAACACTCCCACCCCGATAACTTCCTTAATTTTACACTATGTTAAAACTTAGGTGACAAATGTAAATTTATGTGTATAAAAGAACATAGTTTGTGGATCAGTCAAGTGATTAAATTATAATAGTTTTTAGTAAATAATTTAGAAAAT
>CAHIKZ030002643.1:212500-230000 GCA_903632075.3 Acanthosepion pharaonis
GATTTTGTTTGGATTTTTGAATCAGGAATGCTGATGAATACTTTTATTGACTCAATATATGTATATATAAATATATACACAGATATATTTCTTAATGCTATGTACGTTGTATTTATCTACTTATATAAATATGTTTGAGAGGCATCAATGTTCATTTCTTTTTTAAAGCAGTGAAATTTATATCTACCGGCCTAGAGATTGAAAGTCTTATTAAAGAAAAATGGCCAAAATAAATCGTATGCTTAGAGAATTTGATTTCTGGAACTGGAAATTTTCAGATCAGTTTTGTTACGTTGCTGCTGAAAAATGCGATGCGTACACGTAGAGATGACTTGTTAGCAAACGACAAAAAGTCTGGGTGAAAAATGTCTCAAATGGTAAAATTAAAAGGTCACATGATTGATTAGTGTCGTAATTGCCATGCTAGGGATTACAAGAGGGGAGCCAATATATATATATATATATATATAATAGAAAATATATATATATATATATATGCATTTTATTGCGTACGAATGAAATAGTTTTCGTTTTTTTCTTTCAATGGAAGTGTCTTTTCCATGTCATTTGCCGTGTTTGAAATACTCATGTAAAGAAAGATACATTGACAGGGCAGATTTTTTCAATTTTGTCATTTCCTGCTTATAAAACATTCTCATAAAAGATTCGATCAATAAATGAATGAATCTGAAGAATAAATTTAAGAATAGCTGGGGAGGGTAAATACTGGGTTTTTTGTAAACCTTTCCATATTGAATGAATAACAATGGACTGGAATTACGTTCAATCTTTGGGATTTCATGCAGCGTTGTTTTTTTTTTAATATTCTGTTGATTGGAGCTAATTAGGCAGAAAAAAAAAAGGTTCTGGGTTGTTTATGAAAATAAAAGTCATATTTGATTTGCTCGTAAATCGGTGGTGTTTTTTCTCATTACAATGCTTGGGATAGCAAACAAAAAAAAAAAAACAGTCTTGAATTCGCGAGAACATCTGGATACAAAAATCCAAAACCGTCTCCGCGTCCTTGTCGGTGACATGGTTATTTTTAGCCTATAACTCCTTTCACCAGTGCCCAGAACTCAACACCTGTGTATTTTTTTTTTAAAGGACGAACCATGATGGACGAACCACCTTCTTCCAGAGTCTGGTTTGAACTTGACGGCTAAAACCCGCCCTGCCACGCCCATGCCAAACCACCCCCAAAATTTAATTCCATTGGTGAGTCAAAGTTTGATCGAGCAGCTTCTTCCCAGAAAAGAAGGAAAATGGGATGCTTGATTGATCAATATAATCTTAACCTGTTCAGGTCTAGGGTTAAATTTTATCTTTCCCCATTTCTTTCTATATATCTATCTATTTATTTATCACCTTCTACCTTTATTGGCTCTTAGGCCTTATATATCTATGTTTCTTAATTTGTGTTTCTTATCTATTTTCTTTATCTATCTGTCTTATCTATCTTCGTTACTTTATGTGTTTCTTATCTATCTATTTTATTTATCTATCTGTTTCTTACCTATCTTCTTTATCTATCTATCTTCGTTACCTTATTCATGTGTTTCTTACCTATCTATCTTCTTTATCTATCTTAACTATCTTCGTTACCTTATTCATGTGTTTCTTACCTATCTATTTTAACTATCTTCGTTACTTTATGTGTTTCTTATCTATCTATCTACTTTATTTGTGTTTCTTATCTATCTATCTACTTTATTTATGTGTTTCTTATATATCTATCTTCTTTATCTATCTATCTACTTTATTTATATGTTTCTTCCTGTATCTATCTAACCAACGCCTAGATTCATCTTCGTTGCCTTTATGTTTCTTAATATCTGTCTTCTTTATCTCTATCTATTTTATCTACGTCGTTACTTTTATGAGTTTCTTAGTATGTATCTTCTCTATCTATCCCTATTCTATCTATAATCTGAAAAATCTGTTTCTATTATCAAATCTATCAAAATTCATCTATCTCAGTTTTTTTATCTCTCTATGTACACGAAACCTTTGAAGAGCTCTTAGCATTTCACCTAAAAAAATCTGAAGAAATTCATAACTATCGGATTTGTTGTTTTTGTTTGAAGAGGCATCTTATCAATGACTTGAACTCTTTTGTAACAAAATCTTTCTAGATTTATATATAAAGAATTAATGGATTTATTTTTTAATCCGTTTTTTTTTATTACGTTCAAACAATATTTTTACTGGATACCTTTGTTTGAAATAATTTATCTCGAAGTATATATATATATATATTATATATATATATATATATATATATATATATATATATATATATATATATATATATTTAAGGTTTGCAGATTACAAATTGAAACCATTTCATCCTTTTTCTGGATTTCATCAGACTAAATATTTTATCATAACGATAAAAATACGCAAAGTAAAAGAAAAAAATATAAATGAAATGAATTTAAATTATATATATATTTATATATATATATATTATATTCTTATAAAACTTTAAAAAATTAAATTCCTATCGTTTCGTTCCTTTTCATGTGTAGTCGCACCAACATCACACGTTTAGCCTGTTTAAGTAACTGGAACGAAAATGTGAAAACCTTTTGACACCAGGATGTACACATATATATACATACATAATCGTATACATATATATATATTCAATACACACACCACAGTTAAATTATAATATATATATATATATATATATATATATATGCAAATACATACACATAGTTTGAAGCAACCCTTGAATTAACATGTAATGAACAGGGTTAAAGAAAGTAAAAAAAAAAAAATAAAAAAATAAAATAAAATAAAAACCAGCGAGTCATTGCCAAACAATGGAATCATTTATCAAACTTATTTTTTGATTATTTTTCTTTTTTTCAATTATTTTAATCATTATTGTTTCGTTGGATATTTAGTACAAAAAATTATATCATAAACTGAATTTTTTTTTAAAATTTAAAAAAAAAAAAAAAAAAAAAATCATGTATCATTTTTTTAATCATGATAGTTTTATAAAATTAAAAGTAAAAACAACTATTTTAGGGCCAATTTGAAAAATTAACAGAGGTTCCTCAAACCCATAAAATGTTTTATATATATATATATATATATATATATATATATATATATATATATATATATATATATAAATATCAATATAAACGTTTTATAATCTGGATTTTTTTAAAATATATATATATATATATTTATTTTATATATTTATATATATATATTTCGGATATTTCCATATATTATTAAAATAATTAATTTTATATAAATATAAAATTTATATATATATATATATATATATATAAATATTTCTTGGATCAATATAATATATATATATATTCTATAATATATATATATATATATTAATATATATATATAATAAATATATATAATGACGTTTTATGTATATATATAATATATATATATAATCTTCTTATATCTATTTCCGTATATTTTGTATATTATGTGCGTGCGTGCTTTTACTAGTGTCAATATGTAATTCCTTTTCCTTAAAATATGTGCAACTTGTGTGTATTATTTAAAAAATATGCATCAATTAAAATTTCATGCCTCAATACACTATATATATATATATATATGGTGCTTCAGGGATTTGAGGGAACACCTTTTGCGGACCATAATTATAAGACCTAACCTAATGCGTTTGTTTTTAAATATTTCTTTTACATTCTATATTTTCATTTTTGATGTTGTACGAAGGCCATGCTTTTTCTTGCCATTAGCTAATAAACAGATTGTTCAGAACTTATGTTGGTCAGGTGAATAGCAAAAACGACGGAATCTAAAATGTTTACATTGATTCTGATAATCCTAGCTAATTATTTTTCCAATGCCAGTTCTTGAAGAATTAGTGGACACGGTGATCAAGGCCTGAATATATAATTCTTGGTAGCTGGATTTTAAAAGGATTTGTCGGTCACATGGCTCATTGCAACTACGGACGTGTATGGTGATCAGACAGCATTGTTTAGTTGACTAGCTCGAAATGAAGATGGATTTTGGGTGTATCCTGGAGATGGGGATATCTGTTATAATACCACTAATGTTATATATATTCTTATATATATATTATATATATATATATTTTTGTGTGTCATGGAAATAGATCTAAGAACACACAGGGTCATTAAAAGATAAGAATATATGATAACTCCTTCACCATTTCTCGGACCAATCTTAATTGTTTTATAACCTTTCACGCAGAACTTTTCACTGCCAGTTCAAGAAAGACATTTGGGTCACTAACACAAAAAAAAAGACAATGTCTCATATCGAGAATATTTAGCATAAAAGAGAAAAAAAAAATTAATTATTTTTAATAATATGTGGAAATCTCCACCTTTTGCCTGATGACGGTCGTGAGACCGGAAACCCGTGTAGCAAAATTATGGAAAATAAAGCATAATATTTTTTCTAAAAAAATCCACATTACAACCAAAAACGTTTGCGGGTTTCTCTCTTCTTTTTAATATATATATATTATATCGTTATATATATAATATATATATATATATATATATATATATATATATGTATATATATATATATTATTTTATTAAAAATATATATTTTATATATATATAGTTTGTTCTGTATTTAATTTTTATTTTTGGCTCTAAGTTTAAATGCATGCATTATTTGATTATGATATAACATTTTTAGAGACGAAAAAAAAATATTGAATATACATAAGATATCCAATTTTGCGAATGTTTTAAAAACTAAAATCTTCCCATATACAAGACTTTTAGTAATGAATTACAACGACAGATTAAAAGATTTCAAACACAATTTGTATTAAGATGAAACTATTTTAAAAAATGGACAATAAAAAAGCGGGACTTTAAATTAAAATAAAAAAAAAATGATTTCGAATTTTGAAATGAAATAAATCCAGTTTCCATCAAATTTTATTCTGGTAGTGGAATATTTAAAAATATTTTTTTTGAGTCATATGCGTTTATATTGGAATATTTATTTTTGAAAAATAATTTTTAGATATAAAGTCCCTATTTATTATCTTTTTAATTCAAAATGTTTGATAAAATTTTTATATGAAAAGGGATAAAACTTTTTAAAATGTCGAATTAATGCATTATAAATATCTATAAAAATATCAGTCTTTAAGAAAATTATATGATTTATTGGGAAAAAAAGAATTTTATATGGTTCATGACAATACATGGAATTATTATAACAAATGGGTTCATATGCTTTTTTACGGAAGATATAAACAGCATGTTTTTTTGGAAGTTGTTATATATTAAATTTATATAAAAATGAACTAAAACAACACATTTTCAAATGAGAAACGTTTGTGCATATCAGATATAAAAAATATTATAATTATTTATTTTTATATCATTTTCTGGATTGAAAAAATTTCTTTTCATTGTATTTTATAAATCAGTAAAATTTGTCACATTTTATTTATTTTTGAATGAGAAGCAAAATACGAGCCTCTAAAAAAATAGTAAAAATCATTAAGTTTTGTTGTAAATTTTAATTCATTTAAAAAACGTTGAATCCTCCCCAAAAATTCAAAAAATAAATTATAATGGAATTTTTGATATTTATAAAATATAAAATGGAATTTTTTTCATCATTTTCATAATCTGATGGATTTTAATCGAAATCAGTTACATTCATTTATAATTTTGAGAGTGTATATATAGATAAACAATTTTACAAAAAAATTTTTTCAACCATAAATAGGTCTTAAAATATATTTAAAATAGACAATATATATATAAATCACATTTTCCTTAAATAAACCTGATGCAATTCAAATTTTCCGCATAAAGAGCAGCATATATTTAAAATGTATAAAAAAATTTTGCTGCATTTTTAAAAACGAAAAATGGGTAAATACATTATGATATAAAATTTAAATGAATTTTTTTTTTTTTTTTTAAAATATTATTTTTTTTTAGAGAATGAAGTCACTTAAATATTTAATGATGGCATTAAAGAAAAAATGAACATTTACAAAAAATGATTCATTGTCTAAAATTGGAATAATATATATATATACTTATTTATATATATATTATATGAATATATATATATATATATAGACAAATATAAAAACAGACCACTTTATGGTTCCTTGGTAAATTAGAAACCACAGCCCTTTTAACGTTACTGCGGATCATTAACTTTACTTCAATTAAAAAAAAAAAAATTCCATTTTTGAATAGTTATTAAAAATAGTAAATTAAATAAAACAAGATATTAAAGGGAAGACATGAGTTTTTTAAGACAGAAATTGACACATTTTATTATTTTCAAATACACACAACACAAAATGACAATGTTAATATATTCAAATACAATACACAACACACATATATTTCATATATCACAAATATTCAATACATTTTATAATATGTGTATTAATTTTTTAGTTTCTTAAAAAAGGTTTATTTTTATGGTAAATTATGGGGAATGAAAAGTATTACTTAAAAAAAGAATAAACTTTTGACGATACATATTTGAACCATCACACGTAAAAAATAACGCGAGCGGCTGTCATATGTATACAATAATAATTTAATATAATAAAATAACTAAAAAAGTAAACAGTGTGAAAATGACGAGAATATAATAAAATGTATTTTTAAGTCAGCAGATCCTCTATAAAAATATACAATATAGATAACTAAAGCTATTATACTCAATAAAGTCCCTATACGAGCATTCTGATGAAAAAAGAATTCCAACCAGATTTCTTTTATACTTTTGCTGATTTAATACATATACAGAATAAATTATAAATTATACACACACACATATATATTATATCATATCATATATATATATATATATATATATATATATATATATATATATATATATATATATATATATATATATAAGAGAGAGCCCTATTAAAAAATGTATGATAAAGTGGAAAACTTTTTCTTGTTATTTATATTTAAATCCTTCAGGATTTGATCAAAATGTTTTGTTATGTTGTTGCGAAGAAATGCGCACTGGAATGAGAGATGCTTGGAATTTATTTTTTAAATATATATTAATGTATGTAAATTCTCCAAATTTTGAAAAGTTTCAAAAAAACAAAACGTCAGATTATATATAAATTGAACTAATTTTGTCTTTATTATATATATATATATATATATATATATATATATATATATATTTATTCTACATTCAACATCAATCAAATTAAAAACATCCAAAAAATTGAAACAAAATGGCTAATTAACCAAAAAATTGATATTTGAAACATATTTATGTTATAACTTTCGAATAAATAATTATAAATATTTTTTTTAGATCCATAAATATTTATATATATATATATATATGTATATTTGTTTGAATATATGTTTATAAATATAAATATTTATATATTTATATATATATATGTTATAAATATAAATATATATTTTTATATATATATTTGTATGTATATATTTATATGTCTATATATATATATATATATATATATATATATATATATATATATATATATTAAATCAATTTTGGATATATAATGTTGTACCTTGATACAGCTGAATTTTAATTGAAAAATCTTTACTTTATATTTTGAATAAATGGAGAAGCGTTAGATTAAGTGCATTGACATTATGTCCAAAAATAAATATTTTGTAATATTAAATGCCCTGAGGCTCCGAACTTATTGATCTACCTAAAAAAAAATAAAAGATGAGAAAAAATCTGTTATCTTAAATGAAATGTCTCTTCATAATGTATATATATTTCAATTTTGAAGTTATGAGGGTGAGTATAGGTTAAATTTAATATTACGCCTTTTATCGAATATAATTTAATATAGGTGTGGAATTTTAATGTCATCTCTGTTATTTTTCTGGTCATATGTGGTCAGATTTTTAATTTCATATTTAGCATCTATTACCTGTGAATTACCATACCTTCTTGGGGAAAGATTCTGAAGTGGTTTCCTGTCTAGATTGGTTGCCATCTCAAGCTATATCTGGGTGGTGGGAGGGAAGAGATGGCTTCATGCCTTTACCCAGGATGAAAGAAACGCAACGGACTCCACCGGAGTCGCCGATTACACTCAATCTAAGCATATAGAAAGTTCGTTAAAAAACATGGATCCCAAATAAATTTTTGTAAGTGGGTCAGCCAGGGAGGAATTATTACTCTCAATATTCATCAAATGCATATTTTCTAACAAGGTACAGATGACATTATGCATCAAATACTGAATAAATGTTATTTTCTGGACACATATTTGAATGGACGCCCCCGTTTATTTTAAATAATAATTATATATATATATATCCAATAAATTTTATATAAATAAAAATACATAGATTAAAAATAAGATCGATTAACAATTTCTAAACCTGAACGGAATATTTTGGAAAATCCATCTGACAAAAATGGTTTCGGAATTTTAAAATAACATCAATAAATGACAAATTTATTGAAAATACATACAAAAAATCGTCAGTTCGGTCAAAGCTGAATGGTCATATATTGATTTAAAAATAATATATGTTATATATATGACAATTGCATCATACATGAAACTCTGAGTTATGCTACCGGCGAGATTTGTGTAAATGAATATTTATATTATAGCCTGATGTTTGAAGTACTATGCAGAAAGTTGAAAACTCAATGTGTAATAATCATTCTCTCTCTCCATCTTTTATATATATATATATATATATATATATATATATATATATATATATATATATATATATATATAATATTCAAATTTTCAAAGATACAGACACTTTCAAGAATATATATATATATATATATATATATATATATATATATATATATATATATATATATATAAAATAAATACGATTTAATTCTAAAAAACTTGTTTTATTAATATATATATATATATATATATATATATATTTATTTTTTATTGAAAACCAAGGAAAAAAATATTTTGTTTTTTCGTTAAAAATTTTAAATAGAAATGGTCTAATGTCAGAATAATTTCATATTTGATATATATCATTTTAAAAAGTGTTTATATATATATATTGGGAAGCTTTTTTTTTTTTTTTTTTTTTGCCATATATTTGATTTATCAGTCAGTACAGCGGATTTTATCTTTTTAAAAATTTCCATTTTGTTCAGATTTTTATGAGTGCATTTTTCTTAATGTTTTTTTCGAATTTTCATATATATATATATATATATATATATATATATATATATATATATATATATATATATATATATATATATATATATATATGTTTATAACTTCTTTTTTATAGATGCAAATATTTAAGTAAATGCTGTTTATAATAAACAGTATTTACCGGCCTGAATGACCAAGAAATCTCGAAGAAAATATGTGTTCTCCTCCGATAGGGATCGATCCTGTATCCTACACGGGGCCGTCATATAGCCTGACGTGCTATAACATTTAGCTACACAGGAACCGTTTGGTTAGCAAGGTCAAATTACCTATTTTAAACTACAAATTTCCCATGATTTTTTTTCGAACGCTTATATCTGCTCGAAGCGTCTGTTAACGTAAACAAATGACATCATATATTATGAAATGGACTAAGTCCGACAATTATTTTAATATAAGTAAATGCTCTGTTTATAATAAACATGGCATTTGTTTATTGTAAACAGAAGATTTACTTAAATATTTGTAGCTATAAAAATAACAAACAGAAATATATTAAAAATAATTGTCGGACATTTCATAATATATATATATATATATATATATATATATATATATATATATGTGTGTGTGTGTGTGGTGTGTGTGTGTGTGTAAATGCCCCATATGCATACATTTCTAAAATATACGAAGGGTGGTGAGCTTTCGGTTTGATCCTACATTTATTAAATTAATAATTAATAAAAATTAATTAATAAAAAATGTTTATCATTCTTCTAAAGAGCGTCTTAGCTAGGCTAAGAACTTTTCACCACTACTCATATATATGTTACGCGCATTCACAGATGTTATATATATATATATATATATATATATATATATATGCGTACCCTTTTGTAGAAAAGGCGAGTATTATACATGAATGTTCGAGGAAATGATGAAAAGTTCTAGGCCAACCATGGTTTTATAAAATAAATTCTCCTTTTTGAAAAGTGTATCGCCCGAGAATTTCATCAGAACTCACTCGTATCATCCTAAAATATACGCGTTTACTAAATTCATGAGTGTATATTCATATGCAATTATATACCGGATGCGCCATACACATGGGTGTATAATATTCCTCAATACATGTGGGAAGTCATCACGTGACCGAATAAGATCACCTCTTCGACTCGATTACCGTTGAGAACATGTCGATATTTGACAATATTGTCGTTTATGAGGTCTCATGTGGCTCAGTAGACCTGCAAAGAGACTTGTCACGCCATATATATATATATATATATATATATATATATATATATATATATATATATATATATAGTTATAATTCTAATAATAAATATGCATTTTGCTCAGCACCGGTAGCACAACTCTTGAGTTTCATGCACGGAGCAATTGTCAGGTGCGGATTGAAAACTGATCGTTCTAAAATCTAAATATTTAAATTAAGATAAATATTCAAATTTTACAACGGTCAGTTTTCAATCTGCATCTGATGATTACTCCATGCATGAAACTCAGGAGCTGGGCTATCGGTAAGGGACTAACTGTATACTTATTAGTTATTAGTAGTAAAAATTTTAGCTGTATTATTATACACCGAACACTGTTTTATTACCCCCAGCATTCAATGTGCGATATTGCATATATATATATATATATATATATATATTGTTATACAAGTTTAATTGAAAAAGACTGACAAGGCACTTTTTAATAATTTTTTCTTCCATTCGTACAACTGATTTCTTTTCTGGACATAGTGTGTGTGTAAAAACTGCCCGAATGATCTGTAGAGATCTGACCGCCAATCTGTTAGCCATTGTCAAGGATACTTTTTCATTTTAAAATATATATATATATATATATATATATATATATATATATATATATATAGTTGTATGTTTCAGCAGCAATCCCTCTCTAATAAACGATTTGTTAAAAAATAACCGACAAGATATTTATGTTATTTAAAATTTGCTTTATTTATGGGGGGAGAGGACGAAAAATGAGAGATTGATCCTTTATAGATGTATACACAATGTGGGTATAAAAAACAAAACAGCATGGTAACTCTCACTTTTACGTTTCAACGCCATCTTCAGACTATAATTACTTAAAATTTTTTAATCCGACATATTAGTAAATACTTCAAACGTTATATTTAGTGGATACACGTAACTGAGTTAAACCCCCGTTTATTTTAAACAATATTTATTTTGTCTAGCCGCCAGCGTAACTGTAAATTAAACTTTTAAAAATAAACATAGCGTCTACTCAAATACAAGCGGATATCCACTAAAAATAACGCTTGAAATTATATATATATATATATATATCAGTGAACACTGAGGTCAACAATAAGTGGCGACAGTCTGTTTCCCGCTTGAATGCAAATTTCAGACGATGAAAAACTGAGTTCAAGCATGAAACAAAGTGGCGCCGTTCGGTGATGACCTCTCTGAGGTAGTTTTATATTTACGCACATACACACACGTGTGTGAATATAGCAGAGGGAAGCTTTATTTTACACACCATATATTTGTTTTTGAATATAATCTCATTCTTTGTCAATGTATTTAACCCGATGCTTCCCCATCAGTAACCGAGATCGAAAATTATACAGACACCAGAAATGAAACGGCATTATACAATGAAAGTTGCTCATGCAATTCCAGGCGTCTCCGGCTACGGACATACTGACCCACTCTCGTCGACACAAACGTACAGGCAGAATTGTACGCAGGCGGACGTATGAAATCTTGGATAATAGGTTAGTGACATACAGTCATGCATGAATAATTATTACTAAAACGCCTCTAACATATACATACATATTAAACATTCCTACTTAAACGGTCCTATGTTACCATTTAAGTAAGATTAAGAAATTTAAAGTATCATATATATATATATATATATATATATATATATATATATATATATATATATATATATATATGTGTGTGTGTGTGTGTGTTGTACTTAAACATTCCTAACGTTCCTATTACTACTTAAACGTTTCTAGAACCTTTTTCTCTAAATATTACTTTTAATGTTCCTATATATATATATATATATTTCTGCGCATCATGATCTAGCATATTCCGCCCAGAGTGTAAATGTGTGAGTATTACGCCTTGTATAAATTATGTAAACACGATTTACTTTAAAAAACAATGTCGATGATAATTTTTCTTTTCTTATAAATTCTAAAAAGGAATGTCCTGTTTACATGGTCTCCTTTTCTAGACTTTGATATTTGATCCAAGTTTTCGCATGAGAAATTATTTTTATGTTTTTTTTTCTTTGTAATAAAAAATAAAATTACACTTTTGCTTCTGATCTTTTTAGTCATTATTGTGGTGGCACTGAAAATTTCTCAACACAAGCCACTTCCTAAACTTTGAGAAGAAGATTAAAAAACCAAATATCAGTTGTTTTCATCCTTATTATGGTCTTAGGTTGTGCTGTAAACTTTCTTCTTAGCAGCCCATTCATAGAAGAAATAATCAAAATTAGTAGAATCAAATCGAAATAAATAAAAATAGATGATGGATAAAATATTAGTTAAGTAAATATAAATGAAATAATTAAAACTAAAATTTATAAATAAAAAATAGACGATAAATAAAATAAATATCGATGATAAAATAAAAAAGTAAATATAACTAATAAATAATAATAATTAATAAATAAAAATACAATTTATAAATAATAAATAAAATAAGGAAAAAAGAAAAGAAATTAATACAAATAAAAAGCTCTTGAACAACTACTAATCTCAATGGTTTAATAATATAATTATGAAAAATAATTAATCTTAATAATGCAGACATCTTTCAAATTTCACTATAGGTCAAACTCAGACGCGTAAAAAACATTTTTTTGATGTATGTTCTGTATCCACTCAAGCAATATGCTTGACAAACACAACTATCACACATAATGTTGTGTTATGTTTATTAAAATACTGCCAGTCGGTATTAATCGATAGACAAAATACGGAAAAAATAATTTTCATAATCCTTCTTGATATGGGATGTGACATGATGTGAAACACCATTTCTAAACGCACGCACAGTCCCGGCAAAGTTTAAAAATACTTACAAACAACTAAAACTTGTTTTTTTCTTTCTTTCTTTTCATTATAATCTTTTTGCAAATCTCAAAACAGTAGCTTTTTCTTGGTGCACACTTACCCCTATCCATTAAAAAAGAAAAAGAAAAGATTACATAGACAGATAGACTTCTATTCAGTTTCAAAGGGCATAAAGCAAGCGAGCGCGTGGCTAAAAAAAGTATTCCTCGCATAGACCGTAAATACCATGCTAACTAGGTCAATATTTGAAGAGTAAGACAGTACGATCTCTTGAAATAGTCATATTTACTTGTTTTACTATTTCTTTTTATTATTATTATTATTATTATTATTATTAATTTAAAGAACACTTAACAACTAATTTGGGGGATAAGAACTGGTTTCTGGGAATATGTAAATGTTGTGCACTTTTATTCATAGCGAGAGCATACCTCTAATTTTTTAAAACTATATTTTTATCACCAGTTTTATATTTGGATAGCAATCACTCTCTAATACAGGTTTCTTTTAAAAATTACTGACAAGGTACTTGTTAAGTTATTTTATTATTGTATTTCTATTGCATGAGCAAGATATTTTTTTTTGGGGGGGTGACTTAATGAGTTTAGAATTTGTACTTCCAAAGGGTTGGTTTAATAATCTGCAGCTATATTGTAAAATGAAAATGTAAATGGTGCGTAAAAAAATACAATTCAATTATGATCAGTTTTTAAAAGTTGCTTAAAGGTAGACATATGTTCTCTTATTATTATCATTATTATTATCGAATACATCCAGCAGTATATTGTAGCCATTTTCATAGCTGATGTTTTTCAGGATATTTTTTTTGTGTATTAATGATAAAAAAAAAACAAACTAGTTTCAATCATTTTGAGACATTTTTTGCTGTCAGAGGAGCGTCACATTTGTGATATCGACAAGTATGTTGCGAATCGAGGTTACATGCTAGTTTAAATTTAGCCGTCTATCTATCTATCTATCTATCTATCTATCTATCTATCTATCTACCGTTATATAACGCATATGTACGGTTTCAGTGATTTTTAATCTGCCGCTATTTCAGTTAAGAAAACTTTTGGAGTAAGATAACTTTGCTGTCTGCTGAATCAGTTATATGCACTTCATCAGTTCAAGGCTAACTCAATCTCTCTTTTTTTTAGCCCTCAGAACGGCATTCATCCATAAATGGTAAGTAAGTGTAAGTCACAAAAGTTGTAGCGTTCCGTTAGTAATCTAATGAATGTCAAAAAAAAAAAAAAAAAAAAAAAGAAGAAAAGAAAAAAATATTTGCCTTTGTAAGACATTTTTTTTTCTGTGTTTGAAATCATAAACTTAGGATAGAACTTTAGGAAACCCACCAGTCCCAGGCTTTTTCACTAAAGTATTTTCAAGTTTTTATTCAGTATTTGTTTAAAAATGTACAAGAATTGTAAATATTTGGCTATTCTGTGTTTTGTTTCAATGGTCACCATTATATTGGAAGACTAAGTCAGCCAGAACAAGTAATTCAAATTAAATAATATCAATTAATCATTTTCGATAGTTATTAGCATTTTTATTGCTATTGTTTTTATTGTTGCAATTTCGAAAATAAATAAATAAAAATTAAAAAAAAACACAACTTTAAAAAAATAAAATAAAATTGCGTTGTCCCGACTTTATTTTATTTTATTTTTTCGATATTTTTTTTACTCTTTACGTCGATTTTTTACTTGATTTGTTATT
The DNA here is from genome assembly GCA_903632075.3 of Acanthosepion pharaonis. Taxonomy (NCBI): domain Eukaryota; kingdom Metazoa; phylum Mollusca; class Cephalopoda; order Sepiida; family Sepiidae; genus Acanthosepion; species Acanthosepion pharaonis. The sequence continues at coordinate 227,497 of CAHIKZ030002643.1, forward strand.
GATTTTATTTTTGTTATAATTGACAGACCATCATCACAACAACTATGAAACTATATAATTACCAAATTTATCGTACGAGTGTGTAGCAAAATAAACTTTAAAAAAAAATGTATTTACATTTTTTTCCAATTATTTTTTTCACGTCGGTTCTCCAAGAAATTATGACGCAAATATTCATTTCCAACTTAAAAGGGAAGAAAATAAAAAGATGTATTTAATCACAAGATGAAATTTTTAAAAAAAGCATACTGCCGCATACATCACGGAAATCGCTTCTTTTTTGAAAAGAAAAAAACTCGTGTACGGTGTACGTAAGGATGATAAGATGACTGGCAGTTTTAAAACAAAAAACATATTTTCAAACGTAAAAAAAAAAAGGAGTAATCGTACTTTCTATATTTAACCAAGAAAGTGAAGATTGTTATTAGTAAAATACGTAAATTTATTTAAACAAAACAAACTATAATATGAACTGGATACGGAAGGCTTAAAACTTGAGTGTACGCCATAAAAAGATTCCTCGTACTTAGTTGAGACTACTACTAAAACTACTGGTACAGTTAATTTGGAACTAACAATAGCCGATGTTTCCACCATTTAAAAACGATGTCTCCTAGTCTTTTTTCCCTGAAATCGATGATAAATTTTAATTTTCTTTATCTATTGTTTTTCTTTATTTTATAATACAATCTAAAAGAAAACAAAAATTTGCGTTCTTTTCACCTTCCGTATGGTAGCGAATCATGACTTCTTTCGACACAGTGAGTAAAAAAAGTCCCACTATATAGACAGGCTCTTAATTTCGAACATCAAGTTACTTAACAAACAAACATAAAAAAAACCCTTGAAAACGAGCTTTAAACTATTTTTTTCTTTCTTGGTAGCTTTGCTTTGTTGTATGTATTACGAGGCTAAAAAACAAAAGAAAAGCAAAAAAAACCTAAAACAAAAAAAGCAACGTAAAATAAAATAAAGTTTAAAAAAATATTATAAGTTAAAGTTAATTTCTAATTTGGAAGTTAAATTAGAGATTTGTAATTTTAAAGATTACAATTAGTTAGTCTTCGTCTTAGGAATAAAAAAAATAACTTTTTTTGATTTAGTGATACTTACTTTCGTTGATTTTTTTTTTGGCCAGTTTGTTTCTTAAGCAAGTTTTTCTTTTGTTGCAATAATTAAAAGAAATAAGTTACAACTTTTAGTAAAATCCTGTCGTCAAATAAAGAAAGTAATCATATCCACAACGATTTTTTTCCCATACTCATAACACGCGCTAAAAAACAACAGAGTCGACATTTTCTCTGTTTTAAAATTGTTTTTTTACGCGATCAAAGTGTTTTAAACTTACCATCTTTTATTATTCGCATTTAACACCATGCACAAGTCCAATAATTTTCTTTTATATAAGTAGGCACTTTTAATTTTTTTTTTTTGTTGTTGTTGTTCAAGCAAGCGTGTTCACACACATCCAAAAAGAACCTATACTCAGCCAACAAACGATGGATGTGGGTTTGAAACTTCACATCTCAGGCCAGGCCTGAAGATAAGTAAATTGATATAAAAAGGAAAAGAAATTAAGGTTGGTAACAGTAGAAAGTTGTGGGTTTGGACCGTGGGCTGTTTTGTCGGGGGTGGCCTATGCACACACGCACGTGTGTATGTGTGTGTGCGTATGTGCGTCTCTCAGCCAAACAAGACTAGTGGGTTAGAAGGGGGCACCTGCAGCTACTACTACTACTACTACTACCACTACAGTGCACGTGTCTTTAACACAGCACCCACCCTCTATTTCCTTATCCCTTTCTGTTCCATCGCTCGCAGGAAGTAATAAAAAAAGCATAAACATCTTTTCTCTTTCTTTCTTTCTTTTGCCCAACGAGAGATAAATTCACTTGCCTACCAGTTATAGTGTTTTAATCACACACACACACACACACACACACACACACACACACACACACACTACTTCAGCTTTATACCCACTTTGCTCGAGGTAAAATCGTATATATACACAACCCAACGAAACCGAACAATAGAACATGAAAAACAAAAGAAAATATAGAAAATTGTATATTGCATACTACTACCGTTTCTTTCAGGTGATATTGTTGTTAAAATTATTCCTTTCCTTGTACGCTGGTTACTTGTTCCTTTTCAGTACATGGCCGAATATTATTATCATTAATAATAAATAAATAACGAGTATAGGTGTTAAAATGATAATTCCATATCTGTAGGAAGGATTTTTTTTTTGTCAACGTCTCGGCCTCTTTGCTTTGCTTTGACTATCTGTCGCCGACAGAAGAAGTGATAGCTATCGACTCTTACTCCTCCTTCCCTCTTACTCCTCCTCCTACTCCTCCTCCTCTCATCAATGTATAATTCGAGTCACCACTCCGCTGACCAATCTATTCCCTCTTCATCTTTTTGAAGCCGTTCAAAGTCCCACTCATCCTACCACCGAAAATAAATACAAAACTGAAATCGGAGGATTTGAAATTTGA
>CAHIKZ030002643.1:235000-301825 GCA_903632075.3 Acanthosepion pharaonis
TTTACTCAGTTCTTCATTGTTAGAACATATCCTTCTGGGTTTAAGTGCTTGTGAATAGGGAAGGTTCTCCTTGAGGTGTCTTGGGTGGGAAGACTTCAAGTGTAGATAGTTGTGGGTGTCGGTGATTTTAGTGTGTACTGTCGTTTGTAGTTTTCTGGTTTTATCGATGTAGATGCGGTTATCTAAAATGTTATATATCTATATCTACATATATAACAAACATCCAATAGCTTCATATCTCGGACCTCTCGCCTGTGGAACTCTCTTCCATATTCCAGTTTCCCTGAGAGCTATAATCTCCAACTATTCAAATGTAATGTCAATCGACATCTCCAGTTGCCTTGATCTATCCACTATCCTTCTCCTCACCCTTTCCTCTATCACTCCTATCTGATCTTGCTCTAAATCTTCTGTAACCCCTTGCGTTCTAGTGGCTTCCCGCCTTGCTTGGGGTGAAACGCTTAAAAAAACAACAGATATATATATATATATATATTTGTTTGCTACTTCAAAGGTTATTATAGTGGATACTTGCATTAGAAATAAACGTCCCATTTTATTTTTAGTTTAAACAGTATTACGTCTGTCTATTGGCTTGCTTATTCGAGAAATCTTAATAGAAGTGTTCTCCGCATCAAGAAACGAACCTGCGTCCTCCTTTGTAGGAGAAACCACCATTTCAGCCGGTGTGCTTTACCGCTCGGCCACGTCGCATTTCAACAAATTCTTTTTGGAGGAAAGCACACTTCTTCATTCAGATATTTTTCTCGCGAAACCCCATATCGTCTTAGTTTCGTATCCGAAGCGTAAGCAAAGCAATTTCTAAAGAATTAATGGATTTGTTTCTACATCGATAGTTTCATTACATCAATCGTCATTAGAGTGGATACTCGTATTTTTAATAGAAGCTCAATTTTTTTTTATATATATATATATATATATATATATATATATATATATATATATATATATATATATATAAATGGCGCAGTCACTCAAATCTGAGGATGCCAGTTTACTAGACGCCTGTGTTTGTTCAGCGACTGCGTTTGTTCAACATCCACAGAGCCCACCTGTGGTTTTATACTGCAACTATCCTGAGTTACAGTTTCTGCGTTATCTAGCGTGATCAACAGTCTGAACAAAGCTAACACGCTAAAATCCTCGGTCACGATGGCTTGTGATTTCGTGCTGGAACAACCACCGACGGCTCCAAGGGTTCCGTCTACCCAATTTCACTCACAAGGTTTGGGTCAACGTGTCGTATGGTTTTCAGACACTCTCCAAAGGTTCCGCACGCTGGGATCGACCCCTCCAGACCGATAACATTAAGAAGTCACCTTCCTGACAAATCGATCACGGTAAAATTCGAACCGGGGTCTCATGATCCGAAATCAAACTTTCTAGACACTTGGCCACCGTGAAGTCTGCTTGGTGGCCGACGTAGTTGAGAGTTTGCCAACAGAGTTCAGGCAGACAGTCTGACGCCACAATCTTCTTACAATGTCAGTCTGCAATTCTGTGAGGGAAATGGATTGGTCTTGTCATCCACGGTGCTATAGGAGGGCTTGGGTAAGGCTTCAGTCACCCGACGCTTTTTCCTGGAACTGGATTAAACAGAAGTCTAAATTTGTCCTCTTTGTAACAATCTATGACAATGTTATCGAGATGAGTTGCATTATTTTTCAAAAGTCATTAGTGCCATTAATTTTCAAAATAAATAACAAAATTTCAGTTTCCGTCATTTTCAAAAAATTAATTTTAGCTTCTAAAGCTCTTATATAAGTTTTTTTTACGTGGTAAAAGTTTCTTAGTCGCCTTCCAGAAAAAGCAAAAAAAAAAAAAAAAATATGTATTTCAAAAAAGGTTACAGTAGGGCAACATCTAAAAAACACGTTCATTTTATGAGAGGATTAAAAAAAACAAACAAACAAAAAAAACAAACAAACAAAAAAAAAAAACAAACAAAAAAAAAAAAACAGTTTTTCGGCGCGCGGTGGAGTATTGGATAGTGGCTCGGATTGAAGAATCGGAGAGCCGAGTTCGAATTCCAGTTAAGTTCGTTGTATTCACTTACGTGCAAATACCATTGTGAAAGATATGAATCCATCTTGTTTTACTACAGCTATGGGTAAATAACAGGACAGATTGGGTCTTATAGCCTTGGGTGACAATCGGTCTAGAAGAAGGACAACTCTGAATTCAAAACCTGAGTCGTTGGTGACTAAACCGGCTCACCCACCAAGACCCTGGCGAGGGGGTTAATTAGAACCCTAGCAGAACACACACACACACACACAAAATAAATAAACAAAAAAAAAAGAGCTGTTAAAGAGCGGATGAATTCCTCAGAGTCAACTGCCATCCACACCAACTATGGGTTAAATATCCTCACCAATCCGCAGTTGATCCTGCGTAGTGAGTACGGCTTTTTAAAAATAATTTTCACGTAAGACCCAAGCGCCACTCAAGGTAAAGGAATATTTTGTGGAGTTATATTAGCGTAGGAAAGGACAAGCTTTAGGAGTATAGAGCTGAAGCAGACTTTAGAAGGAATCGGAAACTCAATCCTAAACAGGAAACAAGGGATAAACCTCTACTCCTAAAATACCGGGGTGCAGTGTGAACCGGGTGAGAGGCGAACCCATCTACTCCTTTTGGGAAAGAAGAAAAAAATCAATAATTAGTGAATAAAATTTCCGAGCTCAGTTGAAGATGTTAGAAATATAGAGTTGAAGTAGATTTTACAAGGAACCGGAGACCCAATCCTAAACAGGACAACTCAACCCCTGTTTAAAAGACCGAGGAGGAGAGTGAAATACTCTTGAAGACATGGGCAACCAGAGAGGTGTTCCTGCATCAGGAATGAGAAGGACTTGGATTTGATATTTGATTTGCCCCACTTTTAATTTTGTGACACCATACTTGCTCGTCATTATTTTTATGATTCGTTCAAATAAGACGAGAAATTTATCAAGTTTAACATAGACAGACAAAAGGACACGAAGTGTATGGGGCATCGTTTCATAGTAGAAATCCTTCTGCACCGTAACGGCTCAAGTCTGTTAACCATTACCCGACAGAAAGAAATACTATAAATTATGAACTAGAATGATGTAGGAATAATAGGATAAGGCGATATCTCTATGTATCTCTGAGATTAGAGATCATGATTATTTATATTATTCGGACTGTTATACTCATCATCATTGCCATATTCACAATATTTCGGTCTGTTCTAATATGGGAAACAGCATATGTTCTTATCATCGTGCAAGTCAAAGATTACTGTTTATGTATAAAAATTCAGTTATAACGAAAAATATATCTATAAAAAGACAATATGAATAAAGACAAAAGGAAAACTTAGCCGACGCGTTTTGTCCTCTGATGGACTTTATCAAGGCAAATGTAAGGATTTTAATTTGCAACAAAAATTTATAAATAAAATGTAAAATTGTCGTTAGTTTTTCAAAGGTTTTAAATTAAAAAAGCTCATAAATATACATCTGGCAAACTAAAAATCAAGGTAAATTATACTGGATGCTAAGTAATATAATTTAATATTTAATAAACAAAAGTGAGTAAATATTATTATTGTTGAATTTTTTTTTGTTATAATGTAATTATAAATTATATTATTTTAGTTTGGAATTAATTTATGCGTAAAAATTTCAGATAGAGTATATCTGTAAAAGAACAATATGAATAAAGACAAAAGGAAAACTTATCTTAGCCGATGGATTTCGTCCGGTTAATCCCAAAGTAAAATAATTTAAATACTAATTTGCATACCCCCCCCGAAAAAAAAAACATCATTTTATGTTCGCTATTGCTTGCCTGACTTTTAAGCTAACCTGATAAATATTTATAAGCGTTCCTGAACTTAAACATTTTGAAAAACCAATAACATTTTTGCTCTTGCATACAAATACTTGGTACAAAATAAAAGCTTTGCATTTGCCTTGATAAAGTCCCCCAGAGGACGAAACGCGTCGGCTAAGATAGGTTTTCCTTTTGTCTTTATTCATTAATTTATGTATTATATATTTCAAATAATAGAGGGTTATAAATTTAACCGTGTTCTTTTAATTTTTTAACATTTTTATAATCACGTAGGTTGGCTTTGGAAAGGAGTATTTCTTTCAGGAACTGAGATATTTGAAAAAATCCGGGTCGCAGTTTAACATTTTGACAAGACGATAACGTCACTCTCAAGAAACTTCCGTCTAAGTAAGTTAGTTTCTCTTTTAATAAGTGTCGCATTAATCATATACTTTTTATGAACATCCTAAGACGCAAGTAGCAAGAACATCTCTCTTCAATTGACTGAGCAAGTCCGTTTTTAGATAACAAATTTTTCCTCTTTGAATCGGACTTTCTGTGTGCGTAAATGCGTGACTAACCGACTGAATGCATATCATATTTTTAAAAGCTAAATTTAAATTAAATATTCGCTGCAGACTATCAGTTTCATTCTTTTTACACTCTGTTATTTTAAAACTTTGAACTTTGAAAATTTCTTCACCGTTTTTTTTTCTTTTCCTGTTCGTGTCTAATGAAAGTCGACAAATCAATAAGTCCGCAGCCCAATGATGAAAAAAGCATTTATTTTATACATAAAGATATTTATCTTTCAGCATAATCTCCTTACTTGTCAATTCACTCATTTCATATAGATCACACATTATGCAAAGAAAATTTCAGATCAACTCATAACCGTATCCGGCTACAGACATATTGATGCACTCTTGGACGCAGGTAATGCCATTAAGTCTGGAGCCTAACGATGAAAATGAATTTGGTTATGCAACAAATATTTTTCAACATAATCAATTCTTCTTTGTTAATGCACTTAATTCAGTACTACATATAAATTTCAGATTAAGCTTATAGCTATGTCACAGGTTACGAACTTATTGTTAGATAGATAGGTAGGTCCCCTAATCATTCACCCTCTCTCTCTCTGTTCACACACACACACACACACACACACACACACACACACACACACACACACACACACACACACACACACACACACACAAATAGATAGGTCCGTAGCATATTTATAAAACGAAACTTCAACATAATCTTCTTCCTTGTCAATGTACTTAATTCAGTAGTAAATATTGTTTGTATCAAACACCGTTTAATAAAATGTTCAGATTAAGTACATAGTTATGTCGCAGGCCGTGTATTTACCGATCTTGATGAATAGATAGATATCAACCGACATTAGATAGATATGAAAAGAATGTGTAAGAGATAGATAGATAGACATGAAGCGAATAAGATAGACAGATAGATATGAAGAGAACAATATATATATATATATATATATATATATATATATATATATATATATATATATATATATATACATGGAGAGAGAGATAGCTAAATAGATTTAATGAGGACAAACATTTATTTTATACAATAAATGTTTTTCATCATAATTTCTTGTCAAATCATTTAATTCAATGCTACATATTCATCACATCAAACAGAATAAAAATGTCATATTAAAATAGATATGAAAAAATGAAATAGATAGGCATGAAGAGAATGAAATATATTAATAAGCATAAAAAACGGAATATATCGGTGCTACGTATAACTTGAAAAGAAAATAAACATAATTAAGATATTGTCATTCCGCACTACTTCAAGCAAAAGGTTAGGAAGGAAACTCCGCATCAATATTGAAAAGAGGGATTACAGTTAATGAACTTAAGAAGGATATTTTCCTGAAAAATCCTTTTAATAAATAGATTTTAGATATTTCGCCCGAAAGTAGCACTAGCTGTTCGGTTAATCAATAATGAATATTTCCTTATAAGCCATTACTTCTTTACATTATATAACCTAACAAGACATGTAAAATAAGCATTCATCAATCCATCCATCTGTCTCTAGCTTACGGCCACATCACGTTCAAACATCAGTTCCCGTACGATTACCGAAGTTAAGCAACGTCAGTACCTTGAGGGGCGACCGCTTGAGAATACTTTAATGTGCTTTAAGCTTGTATGTGCGGTAGTGCTCTTAATTGTAACCGGAGTGCCGAGTTCCAATTCCATCTGGGTTCGTTATATTCACTTACACGCAAATACCCGTGGAAAAGGCATGAATTCGCCACTTCTTCCCCAGCTATGGGTTAATTAGTAAGACTAAACCATTATTATCTCAAAACAAAAAAAAATTCTTACAATCCGAAAAAAAAATTTTCTGGCTTTAAATAACCTGTAAAGGAGTTGATAAGCCGTAGAAAACGAATCATACACTATTTATAAAACGAATCATTCAATATATATATATATATATATATATATATATATATATATATATGTTCGATACTCACTGGTTGGCACATTCAAAATTCGACATTAAATAAACCAAACAAGTGCTGAAATGTTGCAAGACCAATCAGGGAACTAAAATCCTCTCTTAAACAGATCGAATATTATACACTGAGACTTTCAGATCAAAATTCGGATAAAAGTATCAATTCTGGATATTGATTTAATAATCCTTTCCCCTTTTTAGTGAGTGTGTGTGTGTGTTAGTGTGTGTACACATGTGTGCATAAATGTAAATAATGAGCATGTATGGAGATTGCATGTTTGCATACAGGAAAATAAATTGTTATTTCTTTCCAGAATAGGGAAAATATGCAAATGCCTTTGTCTGTGAATCAGCTTTGTCGAAAATAATCACCTAAGTGTGTGAACACACATGCACACCCAGTTTCATGCAGATTCGAAACTTTATCATTTACTGGCTGGTAATTTTCAGTTATGGTAATTCGTCATTGGCGTAGTCACGTTTTCGGACGGGACAAGCACAACTAATGATTACTTCCTGGGTATCTGTCTTCCAATCAGTAACTTCCTATGACACTAAAATGAAGTATTTTTTAAAAAATTATTTACACTCTGCATTCTTTTTGAAAAACATGAAAAATAATTATATTGCTCGAGAGCGTCAAAAAGAAAAAACAAATTACGGTTATATGTTGCGATTTCAACAGTAAAACCATGAGACCTAACTGCCAATCTAGTCATACGCTTAAATTCGTTAGAACAATTGTTCTGAAAATGTTTATACAAAAAAAACAAAACAAAAAACAATACAGTTCCTATAACAATACCGACACTTATTTGGATTTTGTCGAGAATCTAGAGATATCTAACAGGAGCACCAGACCAGATATGGCGGCAATATTCAATGAACGGATGAATGGTACATTTATAAATGTACAAGATGGATTCTATGGAGAAAAAATTGTCTGGCACGAAACAATGAACCAATGTTCAGAGCAGCAGAATGAGCAACTGATTCAATATCATTTTTCCACTTCATGTCAGTGGAAAACGTAAAATCAAGACGGCACAATGAGTTGCTCTCTTGGAGGCTAGCGTCAGTCATGGTGGGGGAAGTGAAAAAAAAGTTCTTTATGATAATTAAAATATAGCAGTTTTGAATTCGTTAAAATTTTCAAGCCATTTCTTGCACCAGTTAACAACTGACTGGAGGTCATTTCACAGAGCAGCTGCTAATTTTACTTTGTCATACCTATCGGACTTATTATTACGACAGGGGCAAGTAGCTGTGTCATCAACATATATATCTAGCTGGGAACTAATGACATTGGGGAAGTTATTGATGAAGATAAGAAACATTGTTTGGTTCAAGGATAGAGTCTTGGGAGTACCCGTATTAACGTGAAATGAGCTAGAAGCGTGGCCGTTCAATTACACGTTTTGTTAAGAACGATTGGAATTAAGTTAAATATTTGTCAAGTGACACTATAGCCCTTGAGCTCGTGGAGAAGTTCAGCATGCCAAACCCTGTCAACCGCCATCGAGATATCTAAAGCCACAGTCCGAGCCTCGACATTCTTATCTAAAACATTATAGACAAATTGAGTAATAATCGCTAACACATCGACATTGAGAAACGAACCCCATTCTGTTTATCCGAAAGAAGGCCGTGTGAAGTGAGATGCTTAACCAATTCAGTATAGATTAAAAATTCTGATATTTTGCTGAAAAGATAAAACACTAATAAAACAATAATTCGAAGGACCTAAAGGTTCATCAGAATTCGTAAAGACAGGAACTACAGAAGAGGATTCCCAACAAACTGGAAAGCAAGAAGCAACAAAGCATTTGTTGTAGAGATTTGAGAGAACAGGATCCAGCTCAGGAACACATTTCATTATCACAAATGCAGTTCTACCATTAAATCCGCATGCCTTGCAAGTACAAATGTCCTTTTTGTGCCCATTTTCCTCAAAACTTCTTGTTGCTCACATGTTCAGTCCACGGTATTTTCAGTATTCTTCTATAGAAACACATTTCTATTACCTCAAATCTCATTTTCATCTTTGAGGAAATTGTCCAGCGTTCACTGCCATATAGGAAGACTGATGTTACATAAGAGTTCAGAATCAAGTTTCTGCGTTTCTAACAATATTTTCCCGATTTTTAACAATTTGTTTAGATTTTCTAAGGCAGCTGTCGTTTTTCTAATGCAGCTTCGGATTTCTGTGGCACATTTTCCGTTGTCTGTTATAACACTTCATAGATATTTATGTTTCTACACTTGTTTCATTTTGACGTCTTCTACTTGTACCTCGCATCTTGGGCTTTTCCTCTTGCTGACGACCATGCATTCTTACAGTTGATATTTAATCCCTTCTTCTCGCTTTTTGTTACTACATTTTCTATGAGGTCCTACAGTTTTCTTTTTATGCCTACCATCAACACAGTGCCATATATTATAGATTTGTGCTATTTTTTAGAACATAATGGCAGATTAACAATTAACATAAAAGGAAAAAGAACTGGGGAGACGAGTTTAAATTCCGCCGGAGGCAGTTTGTGTTTTGTTTGCATTAATTCCCCTGAGAAAGAGAGAAATCGATTAGTTCCTCCACCCACGCAAGGCATTGCAGATTTAATTGGCAACTAGTTTAAAAGAGTAAAAACTTTGAATTCAAAAGCGACGTGAAATCAAAGAGACACCAATCCAAGGAGACTCATAACAATGCACAGTTAACATCTATCAAAGGGAGGATCTATCAAGAGCCATGATCAAAAGGACACGGCGCTTAGAGAGAGAGAGAAGTGGGGCAGAAAAGGAGAGACTAAAAACGTCTCGTCTGCAACAGTCAGCAACGAGATCCGCAACGACACAGGCAGTGAAGGACAGTCGGTGAAAGACAGCGAACCAGACCAGGCCTTGATCAACAACATAGACACACGTACCATGACAACGCGTCAGTCAGCGAATGATTTTCCTACATACAGTGCCACGAAAAAAAAAAAAAAAGTATGTCTTGTCTCTCATCTCTTTGTTCAATGTGTTTTAAAATTACTGCTATCGCCCGCAATCAGTCAGCAGTCACACAAATCTTTCAACAGCGGATTTCCTCACTTGTAACAAAAGTACTTGGAAACTTTCCAAACTTACTCGCGATAAATCATTTCGAACAAACGAACTATTGGTCTCTTCATGACCACAACAAAGAGCATTGATTTTTAATATGCAAGTACATGTATCTGACTGTATAAATGTATGCATGTATCTGACTGTATAAATGTTACTGTCATATTTAACTTGGTTTTCTTCCTTTTCTACAAAGATCGTTTCTTCGTGTTGTATAAAAAAAACCGTGTTGTATTTGTGGACACGACACTCTGATTTTATTTTTCCTTCTAAATTCCGGGTAGATTGACCCCACAAGTTGTCTTTCTATCTTTAGTATTTTAATATGGCGTAGATTACTGTGGAAATACCAATTATCAACTGTAACAACAGTTCCTAAGTGAAATTGCTGTATGAAAGACTAAAATATTACCGTGGACCCCCAATTTGCTAATTTTTGTGTGGATCCCTATTAATGTTACACGGACCCCCATGACCCATATGGTTGAGAACCACTGGTATAGAGAATTCGAGGTGCCCATATTTCAGACAAATTTTTATGTAGTAAATATCTACATAATGCAATATATGATGCTTTAAGATTACTGTATCAAAGTCAACAGGTGTGAAACCTCTAAGAGGGATCGAACTCGTGACATTGTCAAAGTGATCCTCCGGAACGAGTTGGTTACTAGTCCTCTTCAGAGAGACAACAATACATGCAGATCTAACAAATCAGAGATTTAAAAAATTAGACAAGTATCCATAGATACATACCTAAAGGGAAGTCCTCAAACCTAACAGTCACGCTAAGGCATAGCAGAGTTTGATTGTTCTTAACGGAAGTGTCTCTCAAATTGTTATGTTTGCCTTGCGTTTCCGGCCACTTCAACCAAATCTTCATTCTTTATTTAAAGTTCCCTTCGCCAGTTTTTGTTTTCTTAGAATTAACTTCTCTGGATCGCTTGTGCGTACATCCATCGTGTGTGCTGGCTAAAATTACTTGGTAATCGTACACCGAGCTTGACTTAAAATCAACAGCCAGTTGAAGTCTCAACTGGTGAGTGGCGATTAATCGAGACGTGTAGAGACGTAGAAGAAAGCGTCTTTTTTTTTAAAAAAAGATAATGATAGTTTTTGAATGTAAAGACACTATTTTTTTTCTCTTAAAGATTTTAGCAATTAAATAAACTTACAGGTTTTGATACATTTCAGATTAAAAAAAAGAAAAGAATTACGGCTGAATCTAAATGTCATTCGATATCATAAAAATGATGAAAAGATTTGTACAAGAGTGAAGCGGAGATTATCAAAAACCAGTAGTATTAACGAACACAGTTCAAAAATTCATTCCAAATATTAGCTAAAAAATCTGTTAAAAACCGTTTTTGGAATTTTCTTTTTATACTATGGCACTCGCCAAAAGAACGCCACTTTTACGCGCGTTTCTCCACGATTTACCACCTAGAAACTCTAAAACACAAATAAGCCATCTCTCTCTCTCTCTCTCTCTCTCTCTCTATATATATATATATATATATATATATATATATATTATTTGTTTTTTGTTTTTTTTTAAAAAAACAGAGCTTTTAGTAAAATAAATTGTATTTATTAAAATAACGTATAAACAGAAAATATATTAAATAATTTTCGGATTTAATCCATTTCTTAATATGTTGTCAATGTTTACGTTAAGGTACGTTTGGTGAGCAGATATGATCTTTCGGGAAAGATCGTTGAAGATTTGTTGTTTATAAACAGTAATTCGGACTTTGCTAACAAGACGCTTTGTCTGTAGCTGAGTCGCATACCTGAGAGCTGTACATGGGATCAGTTGACGGTTCCGTATAGGACAGAGGTTCGATTCCTGTTGGAGAACGCATATTTTCTACGAAATTTCTCGAACATTCAGGTCGGTAAATGCAATTAACACTGTTTATTTAAAAAGAAAATTACTTAATAAATTGTATCTATTAAAATAACGTGTAAACAGTATATATATATATATATATATATATATATATATATATATATATATATTAATCGGAATCATCCCATGCAAGGCAGTAATGCCACTAAAACACAAGGTGTTACAGGATGTGTAGGAATTAGGAACAGAAACATTAATGATGAGCAGAAGGAGAAGAGAGTACTCAGTTGGACAGTAGACAGCGATTGACACTGCGTTTAAAATTTTGCAGATTAAAGTTGGCTGGAAAGATGTTCCACAATCGAAAAGTGGAAAAGAAGAAACTGTTAGCATAGAATTCTTTCTTACTAATATATATATATATATATATATATATATATATATATATATATATATATATATATATATATATATCCTTGTGAATGAACTCTTTGGGTCCGTCGAGGGTTTGAGCATGCCGGCCTTGTTCAGACAGTTGAGCACGTCAGATAACGCGCTTTCTCCCAGAAACTGTAACTAAGGTCCGCTCAGCATAGTTGCAGTATAAATCACAAGTGGACTTTGTTGGTGTTGAATAAGCACAAATCTGCATGAGAAGACATTTGTAACAGGGAATAGCTAGCCGAGTTAGTAGATGGACATCCTCGGATACGATAGGCAGGCATTTTTTACTTATGTATATGGATGTAGCTATGATGTCTGTCGACTCGTTAATAGTGTGTGACTATTTGTAACACACTAATATATAAAATAATTATTGTATTGTACTATTACACAACTTTTTCACAAATTTGTGGCACAAAAATTAATTTATTTGATTAAAAATAGAATAAGATATATATTTAGGCAGCAAGTATTCATCTAAAGTTTGCTTAAGAACAACCGACATGGTCTGTCTGTTTAATTTTTTTTTTATTATATTTTACAAATTTTCGGATAAGGTGTTGAGTATTGCGGTCGAAGTTGTGGATAAACTGTCTGAGGTCCATATTTTATTATTTTTGTTAAATTACTTTCGACTTTCGCAGTTATTATCAAGAACCGATGTGGTGTCTTGTGGTAGTTAGAATTCCTTTGCCATTACTGCATGAACGACCAAAGTATATAACTATCAACATAAGACCAATATTAGTAGATAACACAAAAATACTCTACAGTATTGAATGCAAGATAAGACTCAATACTCTAGAAGCTATTAATATACAAAATAAACAACCCACATTGAATAGAATATATCACACGAGATAATATCTTGAAGTGCATATATTAGTATCAAAAATATTAAAAAAAGATGAAGAAGAATCAGCAATATTATTAGTTCTGATCTGGCGTCTGTTTAATTTTTATTTATATTTTTCCAATTTCCGGATAAGGTGTTGAGTATTGTGATTGAACTTGTGAATGAACTGTTTTTTAATAACAATTTAATGATACAAATCTGACCCACCAATTACGCATCTCTGCTACATTTTTAACTGTTAGAAACTTATATTAAACTATTATTAGACTATTATTAAATACAACGACATATGGCGGCTATCCGATGATTAAATTTGGCAATTGAGTGAATTCAAATGCTTGTTTGTAATTTTTCCGGATTAAAACATATAATATGCTACCAGATACCGAAAAGCCATTGTCATACCACTATATACTGAATTTTATTATTAGACCAAACATTGTTAGTTATTTTTATTATTATTTCCTTTGATTTCTGCTGTATACACATTTCTTTCCTGATCTCAAACAAATATCTAAGGTCAGAAATGGCTTCATGAAATTTTCCACTGAACATTTTTGTAAAAAATCAAAAACAAAACAAAAAAAAAAACTAAGATCACACACATTTTAAATAGATAAAGCTCTTCTTAATGTGTGAGCTGTACTTGTGAGTACACTTTTTTTTGTATTTCTTTAAGGCATTGGCTACCAGGGATCCCCTTCAATGAGTCTATCGGAACCGTTTCCAATCAATCCGAGGGCTCCAACTACAATTGGAATTATTGATGTCCGCATGTGCCACATTTTTTTATATGTCCACGTCAAGATCCTTGTATTTTGATCATCATGATTATTATTTATTTATTATCTTATTCGTATTTCTTTCATTTCAATTTCAAGTGCTTTAAACCGTCATTCTATTTACTTCGTTAATGACATTCATTACTTTAGGCGTTGGGGATTTTAAATCAAAATTAAAAAAAGAAGAAAATGTTCATTTTAATAGTGAATTTTGTTAATACATCCCCCTGCCTTTAGAACTGAAAGTAAATCAAGTTTCTCTCTGAATTTCTGGGGTGGGGATTTATCACTATAGTGCGTTCGAACGACTAAAACGTGTAGGGTTTAGTGAGGACCATCGTAAAATGGTGTACAAACAAAGAACGGTACCAGATAGCAGAAACCAAATCACTCGAGGACTTTCAGCAGCGGCAACAACTAAAATGGATAGCACGTGTAACTCGATGAGAAAATAATGACACAATCAACATGCAGACGTCCCACAGTACCTTAAACAAAATGTTAGGAAGGAAACTCCCATTGGTAGATAACAGTTACTGGAATTGAGAAACCCGTTTCCCTGAAAAAATTGTTTCCGAAGAAGATTTTATAAATTTCAATCGAGAGTAGCACTGGCTGCTCGGCAGATGAATGCCGAACGGTTTCTTATAAGGAAACAGCTATTACCATTACTATTAAAAAAAAAAAGAAAGAAAGAAGAAAGTTAACTATGACCAACCTTACACTGTTTAATTCTCCTTCAGAATCCGGAGGGTAAGTAGTGCTCAGACAGTTGGAGAGCCAGCTGCAGTGAATGATAAAAACAAATGTCGATGCGATGAATAACCTTCTTTGATTCACAGCATCGGTCTTTAATTCAAAGTTTTCCTTCTTCTCGATTTGTTACTACGCAAGGCAAGAGAACCTAGTCTATAGTACTATTTAAACCGTAGCTGGACAAATATGGAGTCATGTCTAGTTTTTTTTTTTTTTTTTTTTTTTACTAATGCTCACCCAATACAAGGCCCAAGAGCCACTCAAGGTAGAGGGTTACTGTGTGAAGTTATATCAACGTAGGAAAGGATAAGTGTTAGGAGTATAGAGCTGAAGCAGATTTTAGCAGGAACTGGAAATTCAATCCTAAACAGGAAACAAGGGATAAACCTCTACTCCTGTTCAAAAGACTGGGGAAATGTGTGAACCTATCTACTCTTATTGGTGGTGGAGAGAAAAAAAAGAAAGAAAGAAATTAGAATAAAATAATTAGTGAATAAAATTTCAAAGTTCAGGCACGGCGATTAGCTCCATATAGATACGTCGGGGTTTGGGAAGAAGAAGAGGATTCATACCTTTTCCAAGGGTAACAGTATGTAAGTGAATGTTATGGATTTGACTGGAATTCGAACTTGTAATATTACGGAGTAATTTTTTCCCTTTTATAACATATACATTGACACAATTGTAGCGTAAAAAATACATACACCAACACACACAAATGCATAAATAAAATTGTATGAAATTACCAGACAATTTGTACAGACGTCTCTGTATTGAGTACGTTTGTTTTTCCTGTTTTTATCTTCGTGAAAACAAGCCTAAAATTTTACTACCACTACCCCTATGGTGTGAGTGAAGATGTCACATTTTAAGTTCAAATATCCTCCATCAAATAAAATCGAGTAGAGAATTAACATTATTTGAACCTTTTTTTTTTTGTGAAGCAAATAATATACAGGAAATATGGCGAGATATACGCACAAACAAGTAAAAAATTTGGCCAGGCTGAAAAGCCATTTGCTAGTCAAGAAAGGCTAGCAAAAGATGATTACACGCCAAAATAAACATTTTCCCAAGTCGTAGTGAACGAAACAGAGTTAGCAAGTATTTGAACTTGTCCTGCCGATTCTACCTTCCAAGTCGGTAACCACTACGCTATACGGGCATCACTGACAAAGTTTAGCGTTTTATTGAACAATCCAGGAATCGCGTTTTGAATTTTCTTTATTTCTGATAAGAAAATTCACCTGAAATTTTAACTGATAATATTTTATTTTTCTATGTCTTGTTTTGAAAACATACGAAAATAAATAAATAAACGGCATCGTGACGAAAAGGAGGAAGATATTATTTTAAATGCAGCTGAAAAACGTGAACTTTTGCTAATTCAATACTAATTCAGAATTCGTATATCTCATACAGTTCGTGATAAAAATCAGTGCTTAAGTTGGAATATGAACTTAGGACGTGTTGTTTAAAATGCGCTCATATTTCGTTCTGGTTTGGTCGTAACATGGCCGAGATTCGGAACACTGTCCCTGCTTATATCAAAAATAAAATACCAGTTTTTCTACTTATACTATCATAGCGACGAGTTTGCATATAAACACTGGATTTTCTATTAAAAAAAAAGCACATAATCCTTCCCTTTGAAACCAAGTGTTTATTCGGTCGCTCCCAAAATATGAACGAGCCAGAAAGCAATTGGTTCTGATGCATAAGAACAACAAAGAATGGAATCATTATTAATGTATTTCATAAATAAAAAAAAATGACGACATTAAAAAGCAGAGGTTAAAAATATAGATTAATTATTAATAATTATTGATATTCTCTATTTTAATCTAGTTTTGCAAATCTTTGAATCCAGTTTCGAATGTAAAATCTTTTATTCAGATAGCGAAATCTTTAAAAAAAAAAAAAGAGTCAATGATAAAAGCAAAAACGAACATGGACTAATAAATCATTTGCTTGAGTCATCTGACTTCTGATCCGAAATGTTCATTGTATAGTACTCAATCTGATTAATATTATTAAATGAAATGTCAAGAAAAGAAATAATGTTGAAAAATAATTATTCTTTTAAAAATAAACACTTCTTTTCTGTAAGCATTATTCATAGGTTTGAATTTTGTTGTACCTTCCTTTAAAAGTTCCAATAATTTTACAGTTTTCGATTTCAGGAAAGCTCTAGAACGTTCTTTGTTCTTGAGTTCATCTTCTTTTCCGCCAACTATTTCAGACTCGTGATTGCACCTACTGAATTTTTAGCATACATTTCAGTCCTTATTGTCTGGCTTCCGCTGCGATCTTTCCTCATATGAAACCAGTTTTCAGCGCCGAAAAATGGAATCGTCGTGCCGATCGATAAATGGGTTTAAAGAAATTCGATACATTTCTTGATCGAATAAATGAGAAATGGGTCCTTTATGACAATCGTAAACGATCGGCTCAATGGTTTGATAGTGACGAAGAACCCCTACCGTTTCCAAAACCGAAATTGAACCAATAGAAGATTATGGTGACTATTTGGTGGTCCGCCATTAGTGTTATCAATTACAACTCTCTGGAATCTAATCAGAGCATCACTGCCAATGGTTATTGCCAGCAACTTAATGAAATGCATATTCATTTAATTAAAATGCAACAGGCACTGGTTAATTGTCGAGGTTCAATTCTGCTTCATTACAATGCTCGGCCACATGTTGCCAGGATGATACTGCAGATGTTCGCCGACTTTATCACATTCACCATATTCCCCTGATCTACCATATTCCCACAGACTACGACTTTCTTGAAGGCTACTGACAATTATTTTAAGCCAAAAGACATTCCATTGCAAAGAACATGTAGAAACTGTATTCAAAGATTTCTTGGCATTAAAGCATTTAAAGGTTTATCGTAAAGGCATAAATAACATTGGAACTCGATGGCAGAAATGTATAGATGTATAGAGTTCCTATTTTGACTGATTTAAATACAGTTTAGATACATTCATTCAGGAATAAAAGTTGAGTCTAAAATCGGACATAATTTTCTGAACAGCCTAATAGTTATCTGAGAGTACATCACTGAACGAGCAAAAAATCGATGTCATGTTTCAGCAACGCCCGTGAACCTTTCCCGTGACGGATCAACCATTCAGTATTGAGCTGATTGAAATGTGGCTAAAGTTAGCATACTGGGAGAGAAATTACGTCATCAACGAGCCAAGCCTAGGCCAACAGCAGCTGAGAGTGATGAGTTAGGAGCCCCCATCATACCTTATAGTGCCTGTGCGCGCGTGAAACAGATTCATTAAAATGAATTAAGCGAACGTTTCGCGCTGTTGAAATCGAATTCGGCCGCGTGCCAGCGGTTGTGTTTGTCGCCAAGTCGTATTTCTAGAGAATTGAAAGCAGAAACACCAACTTTCCCGAAGTGCGGTTCAAATGCATCATTATCAGCTGAAGAATAAAAATTAATTTTTATTCTACCATCCTGGATATGACGATAAATTACATCCGCGTCCTGGATAAGACGATAAACCACGTCCGACAGCAAGGCCTCTGATCAGGAGGTTTTTACCCAGTCTGCTTTGGTTTGTCCGGTTTGTGTAGAAAATGTAAGAGGCAAGACAGAGTAATGCCTTTTCTAAGGGCAATAGTGCAAAGTGAACAAAATGGACGCAGTTAGAATTTGAACTCGACATGACGACTTCACTTTCGGCGCCGATAACTGATATACTACCTTTGCATCCACCAAAAGAAAAGAGGGCACTATAGATTTTTCTTTTGAACGTATTATGCTATAAGAGAAGCTGGACAGTGCAGAGAGAGAGAGAGAGAGAGAGAGAGAGAGAGAGAGAGAGAGAGAGAGTTCACACACTCACGCTAACCATAAAGGCTACCCGGAGAACGGCTGACTGCCCGTCCGATCATTAGGTCGTGAAAACGACCTCCTGTGAACACAAAAAGAGAACGAACTACTATCAACGTGACAAGCCCAACCTGATAGCCAACAAGCACTCAGCATGATTAAGCATGCTTCTTTCTTCATGCTCTCATTTCACACCTCGTACACCGTACATTCGAACGCTACACCATACGACTTACCAGAGAAATCTTTATAGCTTGTAAATGAGAATAAATCTTTGATCATTTCTCCAAACCAGTCTCTAATTTGTTTCTTTTCTCCAACCAAAATCCACATGGATCAGACACTCGTCCTGTACTCGAATGAGTGATAAACGAATTCGCCACGTACAGGTCCTGTCCACTAAACAGTGAAGGCGGTTTTACACTGACGCTATGATGCATGCCATGATACATGAACGCCTAAGCGAGGCAGTAGGTTGCCATTTCTTTCTACGGTAGACCAGTTGCCATCCAAGGCTATAGAACCCGGTCTGTCCTGCTATTTACCCATAGCTAGGAGGAGAAGAATTCATGCCTTTCCCAAGGGTATTAGCACGTAAGGAAATGTAATGGATTTGACTGGAATTCGAACTCGGTTCTCCGATTCTTCAATCCGAGCCGCTATCCATTACTCTACAGTATAGACATCGTTAAATACATTCACTATGATTTTAAATAATATAAGAAGTTGAAACATTTATTAAAATAATCAAGGGTTTCCTACAAAATGCCGTACGTGTATAGTAAGTTGAGAAATACTGATGTAGTACTATGCTTAAAATTAACTCTGCACCAATAACATACAATAATCTCTTAGAATATACAAGACAATTTGTTTGTGTTTACCTGTTGCGATGGTTTTAAAAATAGATAACATTGTGGTGTTAAACAGGTTGAGCCAAAAATGTTAAATAGTTGAAAAGATTGAACTGATTTCTCTCTATACAAGTTGACATTATTCAACTGTTAATGACATCAAACATGTCGTAGAGTAGGACTCAACGTACTTCCTGCTCTTACCTACTACCGTGACAATGGACTGATCCTAATTATGAATACGGCAAGTAGCCACATTAGAGTAGGATTTGAGGAGTATTTGATTTACTCAACTTAATCCGTTCTATGTATGAGTATTTGATAAACTTCTTTTTTTCCCTACCTAGTCTTCTGTTCCTTTGATACTCTCTCTAACTACGGCCTTCCCAATTCTCGGCTATTTTGAACAAAGACAACATTACAACAAAACAATAAATAAACAAATTATTTAAATTTTGTAAACTTTTTGTGGCCACGAAGGTCAACTTCGTGGCCACAAAAAGACGGTGTATCGAAAGAACGTTTTTTTTTTGTTCTTTTTTTTTGTCAAAACAAGCTATTTTTCTTGAAACGTTTGTAACACTGAAGCAAACCAGCTCGAAACTAGGGATAGATTCTTAGACATTAATTGAATTAGTGATCGAACACCATATCAGTGTTTATCGGAGGATTCTTTTAGGCAGATCATTAATATAAAGCAGAAAGAGGCTAGGACCGAGAAGTGAGCCCTGGGAGACTCATGCACAGTGCTCAATATCAAGAGATAGAGCATTAACAGTAATAAATGAAAAACAAAATGTTTATTTAGCTGTTGGATGTCTTTGAGTTTCATGGAACCCAATCGATTCTACCAAGTAATTCCATGAAACCCAGAGTAGATATGTTCAACAGCTAAATGTGAAAATGAAATCCGAAGCTAAGTAAAGTATTATGAAACAGGCCAATTTCGTCAGAAACCAAGAAAAGAGTACTGAACGTAATATCAGTCCTTCTATATGACAGTGAATGCTGGGCAATCTTTTCGCAGATGAAGAAGAGACTTGAAGCAAACAGAAATTGGGTTCTACAGAAGGATGCTGAGAATATCATAGGCGGAACATGATCAACGACGAAATTTTAGAGACAATGGCAACAAAAAGGACACTTATACTGAACATGTGAACAACGACAACGTTTTAGAGAAGATGGAAACGAAAAGGACACATACTTTAACACCAGAAAGAGATAATTTCTAGGGCACATAATGAGGAAAGATGGCTTGGAAAATTTGATACTCACAAGACAGATTGAAAGCAAGAATTTATACTCCAGTGAGTATTTACAATGTCTAAGAATATATGTATAAATTTACCAAGTGTGGCTTAGATGTGGTACAATATTGTAAGTATGGGGCACTTATTGAGGATCGAACTTATTACTCCGTCGGAATTGATCTAATGATACAAGCTTGTTAACAATTTCAAAAGTATATGTTCATATTTATCCGTACGCCTATGTCGTAACGGAATGTGACACAAGGTCGATTTTAGTGTGGGGATTCGGAATCCGTTTAAAAATATCTCAAACTCTCTTGACACTTCCCCTAGGTGAGGTACTAGCTGGACCGGGGATGGTGTTAGTCAATATTTATTTTCAAACTCCCCGGCCGTAACACGAAATGAATATAATATCAGCCTTTAATATATTTTTACTAACAAATTGCTTTTCCATCGTAAGCGGGTAACATTTATTTTAAATGCATATTTTAAGAAATATTTCATCTGTGTTATTTTAAATTCAAATTCTAAAAACTGCCATGTATAATCAATGTTTCAGTTGATAACGCTTTTTAAATTCACCATGTTTGTATAGAAAAAAAATAATATCTGCCTTAGCAAAATTCAGTCATAAGTTAGCAAAAACTAAAACTAAACCAAAATAAATAAATGTGTTTACATTTAAATAAAACGCAAAATAAATGTAATCTTGATTTCTAAAAATAACTTCTTCTTTTAAATAAGCGAAGAAACTGTAAATAATTATAAAAAAATAGAATTCTATAACTTTAAACCCGGCAACGTTAGTTACGGTACTATTACTTTCAGCGTTCGTGGCAACCATTGTTGTCGACTGATGTTACATATTACGCAACGCGAAGCCGAACAATATTTTATCAAAATAAGTCAAAATAATCTGTTTAATTAGATTTTCTTAAAACTATCGAATTATTTAAACAGTTAAAAAATTTTTTCTGAATCAATTATTATTATTAATGTAAGCATTAGAAAAATATTCAAATGTTTCTTACATGTTCAGCTCTATGTCCCTAAGTCCAGAGCAAGACATTCAAGTAGACTTAACATGAAGACAAAAATAACGATATAAGATAGTTGTCCTGGTGAAAATGTTGTTCATACCGAACTTTTATGGAAAATGTGACACCGAAATTTAAAGGTGAATTGGAATAGCAAAATATTCATTCCAAAAGCTAAGCAACATATTAAGAAACAGGAAAATACTGTTAAAAACAGAAAAGAGTGCTGAACTGATAAGTAATATCAATTCTTTTGTGTGGCAGTGAATGCTGAGCAATCTCCTCACAGATGAACAGAAAACTGGAGGAAACAGAAATGTGGTTCTACAGAAGGATGCTGAGAATTTTTCATAAACAACGCAGCAGTCTCAAGGAAAATGGAAACAAAAATTACACTTATACTTAGATTGAGAAAGAAACAGTTGAAATTTCTTGGGCGTAATGAAGAAGAAGAACTTGGTGAATTTGAGACTCACAAAACATACTGAAGGCATTCAATATGCTCTCTATTGATGCGATATAAGTTTCAAGCGAGCAGATTCTTCCCACAAACCGCGGCATTCTCGAACCGACTCCCAAGAGGATGCTTCCCCGATCTTAACCTGTTCAAGTTAACCGTTATCTTCCACACATATCCACATCAAATGTGCCTTTTACTCTGTAGCACTGTGTCTCAAGTGGTTCTTGGGTATTGTATAAGGTGAATAGAAAATAAAAATGAGTGGTGGATATTTGAGACTCTTCATTATTTTTTTTTTTTAAAAGTTCATCAAATTATGATACAGGAAATCAATTATTTCATAAAAAGTAGGAAATTCATAACCTTAATGAATATAAGTAAAAAAAGAAAAATAGTCAGATATTACTGCCTTTCTGCGACTTAAAGATTCATGTTCACACTTAGATGCTGCAGTCTCACAAATATGGATCGGAATTAGACAGGATGATAAGACATTACGTATATATATATATAAAAAAACAAAAAACAGAGCCAGATTAAATGGAGTGCCACTGCACAAAGGTGATGACATCAGAACTCCTCCTACTAGACAGAAATACATACACAATTACGAATACACTTTACTATCCGATGACCGCTTAGACATACTGTTGTGAGACCATAACATACCTACAACATAGACTCTTCCAGGACTATATAAAGTATGCGATATAACACTCTAGGAGGAGAGAGAGAAAGAGAGAGAGAGTATTCTAATACCGTAGTATCAGCCGCGTACGACTACCAATATTGGACACTAGCACATAGTAAGCTCCGCTTACACTTACACTATCTTTGTAACCTTTTTGTTTAATATATCTTTCTTACCTCTAATTCGTGTTCCGTGTTTTCCTTCCGGGGTCCCAACTTTGGGTCCACATCACATACAAAAATCTTTAGAAACTTACATGCATATAGAATTATCTACGGTTTTAATGCAAGTGATACATGATTGACCAATGAGAATCGATCCAAACAACATTTTTAATACTACTAAACTGATGACTTTTTGTTTGCTTTCTCACAATCTCTTACTTACTCTTATTTAATAAAAGTGAAACATGTTAGATTGATAAATGTTAGATTGATAAATGTTTTCTATTTGTTCTTTATCATACACACACACACACACACACACACACACACACACACACACATATACCTATATGTATATATAAAGGTTAATGGTCGGAGTTGAATCAGACCAGGAAACAGTAATATTAAAAAGTGTTCAATACACGTGAGAAAAAAACTAAGTAAAAATAAAAATAACATGTAGAGGTTTTAACTTTAAAAATCAGGATGTCAGTTAAAATACGCGACCATGGTTTCGACCTGACGGTCTCTTTTTTTTTTCAATCTTCCTTTTCCCCTGCCTTTCCATTACACTCAGTGTCTTGCCTTTTGATCATCATGAGCCTGTTACTTTTTTTGAAAGATAATTATGTAGCGTTCTTTGTGGTTTTTGAAATAAATCGTTAAAGTGATCATTTTAAAAATATCACCCGAAGACACCCTCAGGTCGAAACCATGGTCACGTATTTTAATTGACCTCCTGATCTTTAAAGTATATATATATATATATATATATATATATATATATATATATATATATATATGTGTGTGTGTGTGTGTGTGTCATTCGAAGACAGTACTGTTTCGCTGTATCATAGTTCCTCAGACATCCGAATGCCTCAACAGATTTCAGTCAGAGTTTCTACCACAGAGCTATCTTCACTCGACAGAGAGAAACAGATAAATCTAGCGTATTGTTTTTACGAATGTAAACAAACGCCAATCAACCGGAGTGCTCCAATTCATTTTACTGAAGAGCTTTGCATTAACGCTGGTGACTGTTGTTTATAGAATTAACCTATCTCTCAACAGTGCTCAATTGAAATATATTTTCAAGAGCTAAATTATGCCATTCGAAGACAGTACTGTTTCGCTGTACCATAGCTCCTCAGTGCGACTAGACAACCGAATGCCACAAGCCAGGACCGAAACCCAACCTATCTGGTGTCAGTCAGAATGCGCACTATGAAAGAGAGTGAACGAGTGAAATCTGTTCGTTTTAAACCTCTTGATGTCTCTCACCATCATTTGTTAATCGACACAAAGTGTACATTCTCTACCTCCAACTAATAAATCCTGGCACGAATCCATTTTAGGTCGCACCAAAAACACAAATATACTGGCTTGCTTATGTCAATGTTGAAGAAGTTTTTATACCTTTTCTTTGCTTTTGTCTTCATTCATCATTGCCCATCAAGGATTTGGACCTAGTCTATGATATAGTCAACAATACCTGAATCCTCTTTGGACATTACGAAGAAATGTCAGATTTCACCAGTACATTAACTATAATTTAATCGTACCAACCACATTATGTAACATATTCGCCAAGAACACGAATATAATACGCACCTCTTACTGCAAAAAGCGGTTAATAGAGATGGAAGCCCTTGGCCTTATAAAAATAAAATACAAAAATAACCCTTTATAATATTTAATTATGAACCCTATGGTCCCTATGTACTACAATATTTTGAAATAAAGAATATATCTATTTTCAGCAACTTTGCTGCAATCTGCAAGAGCAGTTATACTACTATAATAAACGCTGTGTAACAAAAACAGACGATGGAAAATGCGACACCGAAACCCGAAAGCACATTGGCATAGCGAAAGATGCTTTCCAAAAGCTAAGGAAAGTATTATGAAACAGTAAGATTGCGTTAGAAACAGCACTGACTTGTCATGTAATATCAGTGCTCCTATTAATATCTAGGAAGTGTCTTAACAGGAGTGGGAAAATGCGACACCGAAATCCGAACGTGCATTGACATAGCGAAAGATGCTTTCCAAAAGCTAAGCAGATTATTAAGAAACAGGAAAATTTCGTTAGAAACAAAGAAATGTGTACTGAACTGTTATGTCATATCGGTCCTCCTGTATAGCAGTGAATGCGTCTCATCACAGAAGGATGCTGAGAATATCATGGACTAAGCAACGACGAAGTTTCAGAGGAAATGGATACAAAAGCACACTTATCCATACCATCAGAAAGAAACAGCTGAAATTTCTCGGATACATAATGAGGAAAGATGGCTTGGAAAATTTGTCACTCACAGGGAATATTGAAGACAAGATGATGATAGGAAAGCAGCGCATAACCCCTGCCTAAAGAGCTTGCTTAAATGGTTAGCAGAACAGGGACATAGCAACAAGACATAATTTACTAAGGGCTACAAAGGACGGGAAGTTGTAGAGGGTCATAATCACCCCTGTCCTGAAGGGACACCGTACATAGAAGTAGAAGTAGATAACAAAAACAATTTTTATAAATGGTTAACTGATTAACCGAAAGCGCTCGGAACGAACAAAACTCTGGGCAATTTTTACATTCATTAAGCTCAGAAAGATCTGTTGGAACTGCTCAGCAACATTGATATATTTGGGAAGGATATTAAAATAATCAAGAACCTATACTGGCATCAAACCGCCTGCATACAGATAGAAAATGAATTCAGCAGATATACAGAAATAGAAAGGGGTATAAGACAAGGATGGGTCTTCTCACTGGACTTATTCAACTTATATAGCGAGGCGATTCTGAGAGAATTAGAAGTCCTACCAAGATTCATTATTGGTAGTTACAATCTTAACAGTATAAGATATGCAGATGACAGTGTTGATAGCAGACAAGCAAAAAACAAACCCCCACCCCCCAAAAACCCCTCCAAAACAACAAGAACTCCTAAAGAAGGTAGTGAAAGAAAGCGAGAAGGACGGACAAAATATCAACAAGATAGAAAGTATGGTTGTTAGCAAAATGGGCAGCCCAAAGTGTGAATTGCAAATCGGAAATGCCAAAATCAAACAAGTACAAAAATGTAAATATCGAGGAAATAGAAGACGGAAAGTGTGACACTGAAATCCGAAGAGATATTGGAATAGGGAAAGATATATTCCAAAAACTAAGAAATAGAAAAACCTCGCTAGAAACAAGGAAAATATTGCTAAACTGTTGAGTGATATCTGTCCTGTATGAGAATGGGTGCTGGACAATCTCAAAGATGAAGAAGAGATTTGAGAACAGAAACGTGATATATTCAGAAGGATGCTGAAAATAATATAAACCGAACATATGAGCAACGATGAAGTTTTAGAGAAGATGAAAACAATAAGGAAACTTATACTTAACATTCGAAAGAGACAGTTGAAATTTCTAGGGGACATAACGAGGAAACAGGGCTTGGAAAATATGATACTCACAGGACAGAGGAAAACAATGCATAACGTACTTAGTGAGGGTAAATGAATGACGGAAAAAGGTTTAAGGGAAATAACAAAAAAACAAAATTTATTCAGAGCTCCAAAGGACAGGAAATTGTGGAGAGCCATGGTCGCCTACGTCCTGAAGGGACACGGCACATAGAAGAAAAAGAATGAGCTTGAGTAAATAGATGGTGGAACAGGGTTTAGGAGAAATAACGAAAAGACCAAAATTATTCAGAGCTACAAAGGACAGGAAATTGTGGAGAGCCATGATCGCCTACGTCCTGAAGGGATATGGCACACAAAAAAGAAAACCAGAAAAGAACACACCTGTACAAAAAAACCCCAAAAAAACAAAAAAAACAACAACAACAAAAAACAATAAAACGAAACTAAACAACAAAAGTAACTTGTTCAACGAAACATCTATTAAAGAGAGACTGCTACCGAAATACACAACTATCTGAGATAGAGAAGACGTCCTTGGATGTGAAATAAATAACTGTCTTCACCGGATTAAAAATCATTTGGGCTGTTAGTACACGAAGGGGAAAAGCGTTACGAAGCGGATTGAATATTCTCGTCAAAGGTATATTTTCTAAGACTTAATACCAATGAAAACGGGCTTAGCAGGCGGATAATGCTGCTAAGGGGATTTAGTTTTTAGATCGTCATTCAGTTTTTTTTTGGCGGGGGGGGGGGATAGCTGAGCATGGATAAGTGACAGACGACTAATCACTGGATTCTATTATCGTCATACGTCACTGAAGTACGCGTTAAAAAAGTCTACCCTCTGCCTCCATCATTATCCTGTGCGCATACAGAATATTTGTCCCACCAACAATTAGATCCCTTCCCCAAATCCCTTGATGGTTGACCTTTTACTGACCTCTGCTTTCAAATTAACAGACTGACCGGTCAGTACTGATAATACGAAGTATGAAATGCCTGCTTTTTTTGAGTCATTTGTTTGTTTTAAATAGTTGGTCACAATCGGACAGAAACGATCACGGTAACGTTTCCAATGTGTGAGAAGGAAGGAAAACCATGATAAAAGCGAGCAAGGTTATTCGGTGATGTCCAGTTAAAGAATGATTTGGTTAACACTATCAGTTTCTTCTCTCGCCTGTGGAACTAAATCATGGCTTCTTGCTTTCTAGTCAATTTTGATCTTTAAAAATGTAAATACAATGTAAATCGTTGTTTTTTGTCTTCTTAAATCCTGTTCTTTTATTGTCCTTAATAGTGTTTTTCCTTTTCTTTCATAGTTAAACGACCCTTGCGCCTTAGTGGATTTATAGCCTTCCCTGGGATGAAAAGATTTAAAAAACAAACAAAAAAGAAAAAAAAAACGGGGCCTACAACTAAGCAATATTGAATAACAACTAGACAAGATTTCCCTGAGCATGGACAGCGAAACGGGAACATTCTAAACCTGCAGATTAAATAAAGTTAAATTCTTAAGGTTATCTGGATCGATAGACACTTGAAGAAGACCAAAGAGCACAACAGCCGAAACTTTGGGATAATAATAGTGAAGATGAGGACATTAGTCCAACTGTAAATATTTTTTTAAATCAATACACCACGCGTAAGGCGATAAGATTACTGTTGTAACTGAATTATCAAAAACAAGAGTAGAAAAACCAGAATTGGTTTAACAAGTTTATTACCTTTTGGTAGAGGGAAACATAATGTAGAATAAAAACTAGGAAAGTGAATGTTTAGCCGTGAATGACTGTTTTTTTTTTAGCAAAGGCTACCGCTACTCCTCTTAATGTAGGAGTATTTTTATGTCTTTCGTCCGACGGCCGAGTCCAAACTTGTAGGGAAATATTCTCCCTCACAACAGCTATTAAGACGCAATTAGCTACTGGGAGTGAAATAGAATGAAAAGACTTTAGAAGGAAACAGAAACCCAATCTTAAACCAGAAAACAATGGATAAACCAGTATATTCATGTTCGAAAGACCAAGGAGGAGTGTAAACCAGACAATAAGTGGACTGATCTACTCCTCACAGACTGCTCAATCCTTTTTCCACGCCGATAAGCGTCACGCCAACTGAATATGCTTTCTTAGTGAATCCTGAGACAAAACATCTTTCTTTATGCGGTGAGGAGGTGTTATCGGACAGGCGTGTTTGAACTTTGTCCCTCCAGCATTTGCGAAACTAGTTTTAAAATTTCAACAATAAAAAAAAAAAAACAAAAGAATGAAAGAAGGTCATATTTTC
Source organism: Acanthosepion pharaonis (assembly GCA_903632075.3). Lineage (NCBI taxonomy): Eukaryota > Metazoa > Mollusca > Cephalopoda > Sepiida > Sepiidae > Acanthosepion > Acanthosepion pharaonis. The sequence continues at coordinate 263,167 of CAHIKZ030002643.1, forward strand.
TGAGTTAAAGTGACAATCATTCGTTGAAAAAATATCAGAATTAAAGACATTTTAACCGAAACTTATTATTTCTTATTTGCTTTTTACCACCTGCTCCAAAATGCTCTGCATTTTATGGTATCAGGAATTCAAATTCCGATCGAGTTCAACCGTACAATCATTCGTTTTATGGCACCGTCTGGACTCAACTGAAGATAAATAGCCTTGTTCTTGTCAACTGCCACCTGCCCACATTGTGACTATAATTTCACCGCCCTTTATTTTCTTTCAGTTATAGACAGGAAGATTTTGTTTCTTTCTTTGGCTTGGCGTGTGGTTCGTTTACGCATGTGCGTGTGTCACACTGTGTTTTTTTTTATCAGTTTAAAAGATCCAAACAAAAGTAATCGAATAGGTATTTGTCTCTGTCGCTTTTCAATTGACACACATGCTTCACCTGAAAAAATTGGTAGCAGTTTGAATAAGTTCAAGATTCCTAGTTATTCACGAGAGTACAAAAATGATTTAACTTAATTATAATTTCTCCTAGATACCATTTATAAATTTAAAATGAGTCTTTATCAATCTATACGGATTATTTGTTATATATATATATATATATATATATATATATAAAACAAATAATATATAGAAAATAAAATATAGAATTTTTCGTGTGACGCTTTTTGTCCTTTAGGACTTCATATGACTAAATTTATTACTTTGGTGCAACTACACATGCGCACGAACGAGGGATGCTGGGAATTTTAAACTATTATTTTATATATATATATATATAATCTACCCGATTTCATTTACATTCTTTTCTTTTTGTTTCTATCACATATCCCACACTGTGATAATAGGAGATATGCCAGGAAGGCTGAAACACACACACACACACACACACACACACACACACACACACACACACACACACACACATATATATATTATTCATAAAAACAAAAGCTTTTCTAATTAAATGATGTCTTAGTTTTATGGATTTTTTGTTTTTGTTTGTTTTAGACAAGCGTATGGTTGCCACAAAGAAATACGACAACAGCAGAAATAGATTTACGTGATTTATTTCAATAGGAACGTGTGGTTTTGGGACAGCTACCTTGTGGTATAGTTCATAAGCCGGCTGTCAACCTGGGTTGATCTCTCATAGTAGTTCTCGCTGGTTGGCGTGGCGCTACTGCTGCTGACTGGCCTCCTGTTGACTGCTGTTGTACTTCCCCGTGTGACCCCTTTTATGGCGTTTTTTTTTATGACTTAACAGGCTCGAAAAACGAGGGAAGCATTTTTATTGGTCGACAAATAGAAACACTTTAAAATATTATTTTATTTTTCGACCGGAACTCGTGCGTCGGGCTTATGCGTAGACGACGATAATGGTCATTTTGTGACGGGGCCTTGTCCCGTTCACATCCGGCTCTCGCTCTTAAGTATATTAGTTTATTTGCCTACAAATCAGCCGAGATATGTCTTATTTTATTTTATAACATGTTTTACGATCCAGAGCCGATTATCGGTAACTGGTATTTCTGTTTTACAAAATTAAAAAAAAAAACCCCAAAAACCGATGATCTAAATTTACCAGGAGCTTTGCATAACTAATATAAACATTAATTGGGACAAAATTTAATTTCTCTAAATTTCTTCAAATTAAATAACAGAAAAAAATACATTTCTAAAATAATTTTATTCATTTATGAATAAATCCTGAAAGTTTAATTAAAATTATTTGATTTTTTAAAGAATTTTCAAATCAGTATTTTTTCACCGCAAAAAACACGCTAAAATTTCCTATATTAATTTTGTTCCCTCAACCTTGAACGTTCTAAATGTATCAAAAAAATATAATTTATCAAAAATAATAAAATCAAAAAAGTATCAAAAATAATAAAATTTGGTCTTTTCCTCTTAATAAAAGCATAAAGATTTTGACGATAAAACTTTGTTTTTAACAAGTTTAGGGCATTTTTACGTCATGGTATGCTCATTTTTTAGCAAAATGGATAGACTGAAATATAATGTTAACAACAGAAATAACAAATTACGGATTGTTAATTTCTCTATACCCGAGTTGGCGTGAAATCAATCAATCAATTAATAAAGAAACAAAGGAAAAAAAAGGAACAGAGAAAGAAAAAAAAAGAAACGGAGAAAGATAGAAAAAAAAGAAGAAAAAAGAAACGAAGAAAGAAAGAAAGAAAGAAAGAAAAAAGAAGCGGAGAAAGAAGCGAAAAAAGAAAGAAAGAAATAAAGAAACGAAGAAAGAAAGAAGAAACAAAGTAAGAAAGAAAGAAAGAAAGAAAGAAAGAAAGAAAGAAAAAAGAAAGAAGAAACGGAGAAAGAAAGAAAGAAAGAAAGAAGAAACGGATAAAGAAAGAAAGAACGAAAGAAGTAACGAAACAAGTAAGCAAGCAAGAAAGAAAGAAAAAGAAACGAAGAAAGAAAGAAGAAGCAAAGAAAGAAAAAAAGAAAGAAAGAAAGAAAGAAGAAACCGAGAAAGTATGAAGGAAGAAAAGACGAGAGAAAGTCAGAAAGGACGAGAGAAAGGAGGACGACAGAAATTGATGAAGATATGACATAAAAAAACAAAAACAAAAAAAAAAAATACAACAACAACACTAGAAACGAAGAAAAGAATGGTAGACAGTTATACAATGTCTACACTCCAATACAGAAGTGAACTCGGGACAATTTTCTCACAAATGAAGAACAGACTTGAGGCGACAGAGATGTAGTTCAACTGACAACTTCTGGGACAATCATTGACAACGCATGTGACAAATGTGGCAGAGAATCGGAACTACAAGTAAACTGTTGCTAACATTTCGAAAGCGCTGAAATTCTTTTGACTCATAATGAGAAAATGGGCGGGCGGTGTAATGGATATCGGCTTGGAATGAGAAATCGGAGAGCCGAGTTCGAATTTCACTTACGCTTAGAGAAAGGTATGAATCCACCTCTCCCTTTCTAGCTATAGCTTAAATAGCAGGGCAGACCAAGCCATCCAGCCGTGGTTGGCAACAAGTCTAGGAGAAGGACAACACTAAATTCAAACTCAATGAATTGTGCAAAGTTCCTGAAATGGATTATGCAATTCGTCAAATGGTGACGAAACATGAGAAAACGAGTCTTGGAGAATTAAACACTCACATGGCACATTGAAGGCAAGAAAAGTAGAGGAAAGTAGTGAGTAAATTATTTGATAGATTATTAGAATGGACTGAGAATCAAGTATCACAAAGACGAGTCATAAAGGAAATACAAAAGAAAGGAAGCTGTGGAGAACTATGATCAATCGCGTCCTGAAGCAGAGAAAGAGAGAACCTGTTTGTTAGATGTGAACAAATGGATACAGGAACAAGTATGACAACGTCAGAAAGAGTCATAAAGGAGGAAATATCGCTAAAAATAACAAAAAGTAGGAAGGTGTGGAGAACCATGATCATTCGTTTCCTGATGGGACATTTCACAGAGAGAACATGCTTGATAAGTTTGTGCAAAATGAATGCAAGAACAAATATTACAAAGTGGGTCATAAAAAGGGAAATATTGCTCGGAAAAAACAAAAGAGGGGACGCTGTGGAGAACCATAAAAATTGGCGTCGTGAGGAACATTTCATATAGAAAGAGAAAACTTGCTTGACAAGTTTCAGTAAGTGGAGAGAGGGACAAGTACCACAAAAATAAAGAACAGTCGTAAAGGATCAAGTATTACTGAGAGCACCCAAAGAAAGGAAGCTGTGGAGAACCATGGTCACCCATGTCCCGACTTGCACAAAGACAGAGAGAGAGAGAGAGTTGTGAATCTTTTTTCTGTTTTTCTCGTCTTTTAGAATGACTCGTAGAATCTTTTCTGATTTCTATTATAATAATATTGTTGAATTGGAATTCTCAATATAAGAATGGTAAGAATGGGTGGACATCATACAAAGTCTGATTCACAATACTTATTATCTTTATATTTCCAAAACCTGTTTTCGTTTCTAATATGTTACGGTTTTCAAAAAAGACCTACAGTCTGTTGTTAACTGAGGGAAAGGATGGTTTATTAATTTAACACCTCCAAAACAAAACTGCTCTGATGCTAACCTCCAGGAAAATAACTCGTTGCGCCTTCTACGGTTAACATTCTCGCCTGACACAAAGCAGAAAGACTAAACTGAATCCATTGCTAGGTCAGCTGCTAAGAAAGTTGGTTCACTGTGTCGTGCGAGACATTTTTTTCTCTTATAGAATCTTGATAAAATCCAAAACCGAATCAGCAATATTATTGGTCCTGACCTGGTGTCACGTCTTCAGTCACTTTCCCACCACTTCCATGTGCCTTTTCTATAAATACTTTCATGGTAGTTGTTCGGATGAGCTGTTTGCTATCGTACCACTATTTCGTGTATGGCAACCTAATATATGATTTTGAATAGGACTCGGAAGCAAAATAAATTTTGAAAAATAACAATAGCCTAGTGACTTAAAGCGTTGCTTCGTGAATTTGGTCACATAGTAATTGTGAGTTCAATCCTTAATCCGGGTAGTGTATATTTAGACTCAGTGGAAACAGGCCGAGCAATAACTGAGCAGTACGAAAAAATAAGAGCAAGACGAGATCTCCCTAAACATGGGCAGTGGAACGAGAACAGTCTACCTCTGTAGATTAAATGAAGGCTTCAGTTCAGAATTCCCTGTAGGTTACTCTGATCGATATACATCCGAGGAAGGTCGGAGAACACAACAACCAAAACGTTGTGATAACAACAACAAAGATGAGGATAATAGTCCGAATATAAATAGTGTAAATAATGATAACGCGTTATCTCAAGAATTCAGACAAAAAAGAGTTACTATGTAACTTTATACTACTAAATTGGCGACTAAACTGGCTCCCCCACCAGACTTTTCCGGTGAGGAGAGTGGCTAAACATCTCGTAGTATTAAAAACAAAACCGGTCAAAGAGCAGGAATCTTCTTGAAGAGTCAACGGCCATCTAGCACAATGGGGTAGATTGGGCTTCATAGATATGTCCATGCAACCAGTGGGGTGATGATAATGGTGGTGATATTCCTCGATGGAAGTCAGTGGCCAAAGCGGAGGGTTTCTCCCGATGGAATCGACGGCCACGTGTGTCTTGAAGTTGGAGGACATCAGCTGTAGTTTGACCTTGAGAAAGATGGTTTCCGCCCGGTCTCCTTGCCCAAGACACGCGACGCATAAATATCACTTTCAAGACAGATATGTGACTGACTGATTGTTTTGTTTTTACGGCTCATTAACCTTTTGCACATAGCACCATAGCTCATGGGAACACACCCAAGTTACCACGGGCACAGGTGTATGAACATAATAGTACCAAGATAAAATATGGCATTGAAATAGATATTGGATTTAGTTTAAAAATGATACATCGACGTAGGTCGACCGCAGTCGAGATTATAGAATCATTATGAAATTTTCTCCTAGACTGCTTACCACCCCAGGATGGAAAGCACAATTTTCCTTACTATTTAACCCATAGCTGGGAGAAATGGATTCACGTCTTTCTTAAGGGTATTTGCGCGAAAGTGAATGTAACTCGTCTCGCCGATTTATCGTCCCGAGCCGCTATCCATTAAACTACCGGCATATAGTGATGGGATTTGATATAATCCTTATGTTCATCATATAATACTGAGACAGCAATTCATGTAAACACGTTCTATAAAACAGAACAGACAGACGGCGTCTATTAAGTCTTCTCATGAGTTTCTACTGGGGCCAAATTAATCGCTTTCGTTCAAGTGGAAACTTGAAAAGGAACTGGCTGAAATTGCGTGTTATATCCCGAAGACTTTCCACCATCATTTGTCATTTTCAAGGCAAGAAGATTAGGCCAACGCCATGCTGGCTATTTCTGGAATTTTAAATCTTTTCTTGAATATGGCCGAAAGTACTTTGAGCTTAACGGTGGATTTCGGCAAAATTCCTTTATAGATGTCTACCTGAAATAAAGCGTTTCACCAACATGGCTCAATAGACATTCTCCTATTTAGTTCTATTCCCCAGTACGTCAATCTACAGTCAACTCTTATTAGTGCTAGTTTTGTAACGTTTTAGTGAAGGCATTGGATTATAGCAATTTCTTCTATGTGCCGCATCTCTTCAGGACATGGGTGATCATGACTCTCCACAACTTTCTCGTGTGGTTCTTAGCGGTTTTTTCTCCCTTTGCTAAGGCCCTAGCTCCACGTTTCGCCATCCTTTCACACAACTCTCGTCAGTCAAGTGTTTCGCAGGCTTCTCCTCATTCTCTTGCACTCAATATGAAGGTTAAGTTTTCCAAACCGTCCTTCCTCGTTACGTGTCCAAATAATTTCAGTTATCTTTTTTATTCCAAGTATGTGACTTCTATTATCATTTTTTTTTATTTCTTTGTTGCTTACCCGCTCCGTCCATAGAATTCTCAGTATCCTTCTGTAGGACCACATTTCTACTGCCTCTATTTTTTCCTTCATCCACTGTCATATAAAAGGATCACATAGCATTACACGTACACACTTTTTTCTTTGTTTCTAACGATTTTTTTCATTTTTCAGCACCTTGCTTTTGGAATGTTCCTTTCTTTAGTCCAATTTGTATTCGGACCTTGGTGTTGCATTTTCCATCCTTTGTTGAAACGTTAATGTTCCAAAGTAACATTTGATGGAATGTTCATCAAATTGGAATATTTTTTATCGAAAATATATTTGATCAATTTTCAGCACTTAGCTTTCATTGACAGTAAAAAAGATATTTTCAGTGGTCAGTAATTAAGACTAACGTTAATGAAAGATTAGGTTTTTAAGAAGCCACACTGATACTAAACATAACGTTGCGGCTGATTCATTATTCAACTTTCGTCAGGTGTATTCCCTTAAAAAATATGGAAGTTTATATTTTTTCAAAGAAAAAAAATCGTGAAGTAAAAAACAAGAAGATAATATACCTGTTACATTATCGTTTAATGTATGCTCCCTTACATTATCGTTTAATGTATGCTCCCTAATCAATTTAAAAAAAAAAAACAAACTTGATACTCGCCCACTTTTATATCCTGGATTTCTATTCTCCTGTATCCGAACAAAGCTGGTCGGAGGCAAGTCTTCTTTCGTTAACCTTGTCTTTTTCCTGTTCGTTCAACGTCTTCGTGCAACAATCTCAACCAGAACAATTCATTTTCACAATAAAAAGGTAGAGCAAGTATACAGACGGTTCCAAATTATATGTAAGGGACGAAGGAGTTCTCTAACAGATTGCAAGTCGTATTGAATCACGAGGAAATATTAATTGAACTGTCTTAAGGAATTCATACAAGGGAGTATGAAGAGGAATGGGAGGATATTTTTCTTTTTGTTTTTTTTGTTTGCGTGTTTATTTATTTATATATTAAATGCGTCTGGTTAGCAAGGTCGAATTACTACTTTTAAACGACAAATTTTTTCCCATGATTTCTCTCGAATGATTAATGTTAATACTGTTTATTATAAACAGAGCATTTACTTAAATACTTGTATCAATAAAAATAAAGTATAATCAATAAATATTCGCCAGACAAGTTATTCAATAGCATTGTTCGGGCAGTTCTAGAGTCTTTCAACAGTTTTTTTTTCTTTTCAGTGTTTTTTGAATGCCGAAGTTTACCCAATACAAGGCTCGAGAGCCACTCAAGGTAGAGGCTTAATGTTAAAATGTTTCTGACGAATAGTGTGTGTTGTTGATTGATTGTTTTTTACGGCTTATCAACCCCATGCTGGCTAATTAAAGCCAGAAAATATTTTTGGATTGTAAGAATGTTTTTGGATATAATAAGGATTTACTGATAAAAGTCTTATTAATTAACACATAACTGGTGGGTACGAGAAGTGATGGATTCAAACATCCCTCAACAGTAGTTTCACGTAAATGAATATAACGAACCCAACTGAAATTGGAACTGCTCGCCGTATTCCAATTCCAAGCCGTTATCCATTACACCACCCACACATCCAAGCTTACAGCACCCGCTATTCTCAAACGGTCACTCATCTAGGAACTATCCAGGCTCGACGTTGCTTAAGTTCGATGATCGTACCGAAACTGTTGGATGGGGTGTATGATATGAACGAAAGGAGAGACGAAGATTATGGGGATGGGGAGGGTAAATTACGATTGACCTTTGACTTGAAGAGGTTAAGATTGTAGTGTCCAGGAAAGCATCCACGTGGGAGTCCTAGGGAGACACCTGTATTCTACCTGGTATATTAATCATGTTGAAATGTGAATTCATTACAGATGTACAACGAGAATAAATGTAAAAACAATCGTATTTTATTCTTCTTCTTTGTGTGCCGTGTCCCTTCAGGACGTGGGCGATCATGGCTCTCCACATTTTCCTGTGTAGCTATTATTAAATTTTGTTCTGTTATTTCTCTTAAAACCATCTGTTTACTCAAACTTAATAAGTATGTTATGCATTGTCTTCCTCATTCTCTCTTGTCTTCAATCTGTCTTGTGAGTATCAGATTTTCCAAGCCCTCTTTTTTCATTATGTGTCCCCATAATGTCAACTCTCTCTTTCTGATGTTAAATATAAGTTTTACTTTTGGTTTCCATTTCATCTAAAATTATGTTTCGACACTATAAATGTGTCTCCTCGGACAACATCGCCCGAGGAGACACATTCTTATTTCCAGCTTTAACCGCCATTATGTAGCGATTTTTAATGTTTTAATATCCTAAAATAAATAATATTTAGCTCTACTCTGTATTGATCCCATTTTTAAATGTTGCGTAGAGTGGAATTATACTCCATTTTTTTTCATTTTACCTGTATATATATATATATATATATATATATATATATAGATAATATTAGTGGAAAAATATACATACATATGAAAAAAAATATATCGAAAAAAATTCCCATACATGTATATTTTCAGAAAAAAAATTTTCCAAGAGGAAGGATCCAGGTAGAACTCAATGTCTAAGACAGAGTAAGGATATAATAAAAGGCTTAAACACTAATATTCCATGGTCATAATTTATTCCATTGGAATCGTAAATATGATCCAAAATCATCATATATGAACTATATATATATATATATATATATATATATATATATATATATATATATATATATATATATATATATATATGATTATATATAAATCATGGTGAAGTAGTAGATACATCAGCTCCGATATGAATATCCAGAACTAGGTATCCCTAAAACTCTTTCCGTGAACTGTTTGAAGACAGAAACACGGTAGAGAAGTGAAGAACAGATATAACACTTTGATCCTAGCTGAAAGGTCGGAAACCGGGTCCGAGTGATACGTATAAAGGCGATAGATCGAGTCAGCTATTTCCGTCCAAGCGCGGTGGCAGTTTTGCTAAGCTTTGAACGTGAGCGCTGATCACCACTCGTCCATCAGAGCACTGATCCTTCTTAATGTTCAACTCGAAGACAATTAATCCTCTATCTCTGTGGCCAACAGAATTAATAACGGAGACAGTTCAAAGGTGGTAGAAAGGGCGGGGCTTGGTACCTTTAGTAGAAACAAACTTTCTTTTTTTCTTTTCTTTTCTGTTTTCATCGTCTTAGACTGTAAGTGTTGCTAAAGGCAACAAACAATGGCTGAAAAAAGTGTGTTACTGAGATAGTTACTATGACTGCAGTCATAGCACGGTGATTATATTTCCCAAACGTACACAATGGCGATAGGCCAGATTCGGATGTGTGTGAAGGCTGATTTATATACAGGGCTTCGAGAAAATAATAGAAAACCCACTTTTTATTTAAATATATTTTTATTGGAAATATGACAAATTCAAAACTGTTTTAAGTCAGTATATAATTTCTTTTAATCATTTAACCTCAAGCAAGGCAATAAAGCCACTAATACGCAAGGGGGTGGTTTGGTTGGGTTGGATTGGGTTTGTTTTACGGCATATCAACCACAATAGGTTATTTAATGCCGACAAGATTTTTATTGCTGGTAATATTTTTTCCAAAAATGGATTGCTGGTAATATTTTTTTCCCAAGAATGTATTGCTAGTAATAATTTTTCTTCAAAAATGTATTGCTTGTAATAAGTTTTTTACAAAAAAGTATTGCTGGTATTAAAACCTATTTTTACACTTTCATAGTGTTTTGAACCCAGTTTAGGGGTTAACTATTTGCCAATAGTTCGGACCCTAACGTGCTACCACTCCGGGTCAGGGCAGACCTGGGAATACCAACAATTAAGAGGTGGTTACATGCTCCTCAAAACCTCCTGATCAGAGGCCTTGCTGTCGGATGTAGTTTATCGTCATACCCAGGACGGGACGCAAGCGGGGGTTACTGAGCGAGAAAGAATAATAGAAAAAAAAAAGAAAAAAAATATGAAAGAGAGAACAATAAAAGAACAAGAATTAAGAAGACAAAAAATAGCGATCCACATTGCATTTGAATTTTTGAAGATCAAAGTTGATTGGAAAGCGAGAAGCCGGAAGAGAGATTCACAAGGGAGAAGTACGAGGGAAGAAAAAGTATATAAAAAGATGCCTACATGTCTGGCGAGGGTCCCAATACGGAAACATTTCAAACATTATCAGGAGTACGATAAGGAGAAAATGAAAGCCCCAGTCTATTTAAACTTTTTTCTAGACTACGCACTGCGAATATACAAGTACAGCTCTGAAGAGATGGGCGTTGATCATTTAAATTTTGTATATCACATCCCAAATGAATATACTAATAGAAAACAGCATTCTTGCTTTTCCTTCCGAAGTCAATGCATTGATGGTGGCGTGGAGAGGCTAGGCCGATGACATACGTATTTATCGTTGGGATAAGAAAAAATAATCAAGTGTTTCAAGAAATAAAACTCAAGATAAAACCTTTCCAAAACAGAAACTATGATCTGGAATTGGAATACCTTGAATCCTTCATAAACATGTGAAATTCGTAAATACTAAACACTTCAGATACCTCAACGTATTGAGTTATGACAAATTTAGGAAAGAGAACATTAAATAGGAATCTAATCTAAAACCGCAGATGAACCGAAATCAGTATATATTGGTCTACATTTACATAGATACCTACGGTAAATACTTATTTATAAACCAGACACAGTAAGAGACACATTGATGACATAGACGTTCATAGCTGGGAAAAGAATTCCCTTGAACAAAAATCAGCATCCACTGCTAAGTGTTCAAAGAAAGGGGACTCAAGATAAACCTTTCCAAAACAGAAACTATGATGTGGAATTGGAATGAAAGCAGTGATGGCACTGAACCTGAATCCATCATAAAAATTTAAACATCCTCTATCAAGTATTCTAAAAAACAGGACTCAAGATAAACGTTTCCAAAACAGAAACAATGATCTGGAATTGGAATGAAAGCAGTGATGGCGCCGACCCTGAATCCATCATAAAAAAATTAGGATGTGGAATTAGTAAATACTAGACACTTCAAATATTTCGATGTATAATAAGTTATAACAAACTTAACACAGGGAATAAAGAAATTGAAAACAGAATAGGTTGCTAGGACAGTTTTGCCCAACATTACAAGTTGTTACAAAGCAAAAACGTTAGCCTAAAAATTCGAGTCATATTCTGAAATGCCCTTTTCAGATCGAGTTTTTTTTTCATATGGATGGCTTTCATGGTACCAAACTCGTTCAGAAATATTTAAACTGTCAGCCATATATAGCTGCTTTCACAGATCAATGGCTAAAGTAGCTTTGAGCGAATGAAGCCTGTAGGTCTTAGTGAAGATCATCCATCGTCAAACCACGTGAACTGGCGCAACAGAATAAATAAAAAAAAATGCACCAAATAACAGAAACCACATCACTTGAGGACTACCAACAGCAGCAACAATTAAAATGGATAATACATGTAATTCGAAGAGAAAAAAAATGAGATAAACCGTTGATGTTCCTCACTACTTCAAACAAAAGATTAGGAAGGAAAGTCCCATCTATACTGGAAAGATCGACAACAGTTATCGGGATTGAATAAAAAAAAAAAAAACTATTTTCCTGAAAAGAATTGTTTTAACAGAAAGATTTTATAAATTTCAATGGAGAGTAGGTCAAATAATGCCGAATGTTTCCTTATAAGGAAACGGCTAATAATGTTTCCTTATAAGGAAACGGTTAATATTACCATTACCATTCTTTTCAACCATTTTATACAATCGTTTATTATACGATGTGAATGAATCTAAGTGTAGGTGTTCTGTGTCTATGGTGGTAGTGGAGTTATTAAATATGGAGGATTTGTGGATGTTACAACGTTTGTTCCCCCTCCATATATCGCTATATTTGGTTTGGGTGTATATTGTCTTTGTGTAATAATTAAAAGAAAATGAATATAATATTGCTAAATAGAAAATAAATCTTTATATAACACGATATAATAATACAGAAGGATAAGGTGGAAATTGAAGTTTCAAGAGTTCAAATGTGAAAATCATTGCGCATGAGAGAGAGACAGAGAGAGAGAGAGACAGAGAGAGAGAGACAGAGAGAGAGAGATGGAGAGTGAGAGAGAGAGAGAGTGAGTGAGTGAGTGAGTCCAGGAGGAAGTAAATATATATGTATGTATGCATCCAAATGTAGTAGCCATCTGCGTAAAATATGGATGAAGGAAGGTACGCCTGTTTTCAACTGATTCAGAGGGCTGCTTAAAAACGTGTAGAAAGAAAGGGTGTATGTTTTTAAATCTAACAAAACGTTTTAGGCATCTCAGGTCGCCAGCTGGCCGCATTTCGGCTCTAGTTACGTTACGATGACCGTAGCTTCGGAGAATAGTAATAATAATTTTATCGATTTTGGATGATTTTTTCATCTAGTTTCCACCTTGTTTCAAAGCATTAGCGATTGCTTTATTTCCCCTTTTAAGCTTTGTTTGACCTTTCATAAAAGAGCAATATAGAGCTCTTATCCCAGATTAAGCTAATGCTTAGTAATTATTCTACCTCTTTAATCCGGCATCCTTGTGATCAGGTTACTGCCGGATCACAGAAATGACTCCTAGAATGCCTATGTAAACAGTCTTTCCCGGCCATTCCACATCTATATTGTTGTGTTATCAAGGGTAAAACAGAGCTTAAAACAGGAAATAGAACAATAAGTAATGCTTCCAAACAAGGTTTTATTGTTGCAAAGACAAAAAAAAAAAGCCTAAAACCATAAAATAATATATACTTACTATCCTGATATGCAGCTGTACATAAGAAAGGAGAAAGACCGTATCGCCAAAACACTCAGCTGCTATTGACTACTGCGTGTGGCGTTGCCTTTGAAGCCACTCAACGAACTAACAGCGGCTGCTTAAAAAAGTACCGGAGCATGGGACGTATAGGACCACTGAGTGCTGGTTACTACTTGTTGTAATGGAATGTCCCACACTCCCTATCGCCTATGTGGACTGGCTATATCAGTGGCTATATATTGTGACTACTGGATATAACTGGGATTGGCTTCGGGAATTACTAGCCTGCTACCAGATTTCCTGTCTTTCAGTCGTATATTCACTTTTACAATAAGCCTCTCTTCTTTCATCTACGCGCATGTTGCTGTTCCTTCACCCAAGTACCACCTTTGTCTGTATGTAACCTCTTTAAGGATACAACACTGCTGTATAACTATTCAAACAGATCTACGCGCGGATATGCGACTGGACCCGTTCGCAGTTTTCATCTTGTAGGCGTTTACACTTCTTTTTTTTTTTTTTTTTTTTTAAAGATTATTCTGTCTATTCGTATAAAAGGGACGTAAATGCGGATTTGTAGTGATAGAAAACTAATTAAAAAAATAAAAAGGAGACCAAAATTGAAACATCTCTAAAAATAGATGTATATTCAGAATCAACAGACCCCATGTCTACATTTCGACGAACCAATCAGAATATAGGCGATCAGGACTTTCCGCATATTACTTATTCTTTTAATATGTGTGAATTAACATGATTTATTGTGGAAAGATAATGAAGTGACTTCTCATTGCATTCTTCACGGTTTGAAATTCAGAGTAATGCTGTTTCTGTAATACCTGTCATACAAGGGTAGATATATTTAATCCAAAGGTTGAAGAGAAGTGTTGCATTTATGTTTTTACAACATAAACTTAGTCGACAGTAGAATTTGAATTCGGCTCACCGAGTTTACCGCCCGCGCCGATAAAAACCACGCTACCCACTCAATTTTTTAATCATTACTAAATGTAAATATAAGTGCTTAACGGGTGTCCTGAATGTATAAAGATTTTATAGTGTTGTAATGTTGTCTTTGTTCAAAATAGCCGAGAATTAGGAAGGTCGTAGTTAGATATAGTGACGAAGGAACAGAACACTAGGCCGAGGAAACAAGTCCTATTCTAAAACATAAAGTGTGCATGAGCATATATACATATACTTATATATATATATATATATATATATATATATATATATATATATATATATATGATAATACAGTTTTTCTTTTATGCTGTATTTATGGGTGAAAGTGCTCAATTTCAGGAACAGAATGTATGTAAATATAAAAGTGGACACTGAGGCCAACAAAGAGCGGAAACAGCTGTTTCATGTCTGAAGTTTGCGTTCAAGGATGAAACATACTGTGAGACTGTATTGACTTCAGTGCACACACACACGCACACATATATATATATATATATATATATATATGGAGGAAATATGTATGACAAAGTGGAAAAACTTCTCATGTAATGCATTTCGTCATTTCATCATTTTTACAATCTCATATATTTGCCCTCACCGTTTGGTCCAATACCAAATTTCACTCACTGTACGCTATATATATATATATATATATATATATATATATATATATATATATATATATATAATATATATATATTCAATTTTCTGCCTGTAACAGTCATTGTCAAGAAAGAAATAAAAAAAACAAAAATAAATAACAAGAAGACCAAATTTCAGCATCTCTAAAAATAGATAGAAAATATAAATCATCAGTTAAGCATAACCATAGTTCGAGCAACCAATCAGAAAGGTTTCATGATCAGGATGTAAGAAAAGAAATAAACAAATAATAACAAGTAGAACGAAATGTCACAATTATCGTAACATTTTCCACGACTAGCTAGTGACCTTAGATGGAGAACCCGTCCTTGCTACATTGAAAACAAACATACCTTCCTTCACCACTTGGTCAAGCGGCGACTACTACATTTGGATACATACGTACATACATGCATATATTTACTTCCTCCCGGGTCTTTCGCTTTCTATATCTCTCGTATGCGCCAGGACTTTTACACTTGAATTCTTGAACTTTCAACTTTCACCTAATACTTCTGTATTCTTATATTGTGCCATATAATATTTTTTTGTCTTTTAATCATTACACAAGGCCAATACACACCAAAATGAATTACAACGATATATGGTGGGTACGGATGTGTGTGAAAATTGAAAAAATATGGATTTAATCCGACAGAATGATTAAATAAGGAACAAATGGGAACAATAGTAATAATGGAATTGAGTCAGACCCACATTAATGGAGTCATTCTCAATACTCACCAAAACTTTTTTCAATACACATGACTTAAAAAAATACACACTTAAAAGAATACTGATAATGCAAAAGTATTGAAGGACAAATCTATTAAACTTATTAAAATTTGAAGAAACTATTAGCCACGCAAATGATTCCCGACGGGTCACAGAAAGAAGGGATGACGGGCTTGTGTGCATAAAATCCCTGTTATATGGGGACCATCATAGAGTGGCAGTAAAATCTCATTCCAATGCATTTTCATAGCAAAATCCCATTCCAATACATTTTCATAGTAAAATCCCTTTCCAATGCATTTTCATTCCAATGCATTTTCATGGTAAAATCTCATTCCAATGCATTTTCATAGCAAAATTATTTTCCAATGCATTTTCATGGTAAAATCTCATTCCAATGCATTTTCATAGCAAAATTATTTTCCAATGCATTTTCATGGTAAAATCTCATTCCAATGCATTTTCATAGCAAAATTATTTTCCAATGCATTTTCATGGTAAAATCTCATTCCAATGCATTTTCATAGCAAAATTATTTTCCAATGCATTTTCATCGTAAAATCTCATTCCAATGCATTTTCATAGTAAAATTATTTTCCAATGCATTTTCATAGTAAAATTATTTTCTAATGCATTTTCATAGTAAAATCCCTTTCCAATAAAATCCCATTCCAATGCATTTTCATAGTAAAATCAATTTCCAACGTATTTTCACAGTATTAAAAAGAGTATCTATATTTTTATACTGTTATTTGACGGATCTTAGCTGGTACGTCCTGATCAATCCTTAACTCCAACCTCTGATTAGTTCTGCTAATATATTCAACATAGATATGACATTTGACACGAACTAACATGATGTGATGTGTGTACAGAACGTCTTTACAAATGTATTTCAGTTTGAAATGGAAATTTTTGCTTGCTGTTGCTTAAGTTAAAGTGATGAAACTGACAATAATTCGACACTTGAGATAAAATGCCGTCTTTCAGATCTCTGTCAAAGAAGCAAGGAACAGACGCTTACATTTCTCGGTCATCAGCTCATACTTGGGACTGACAAACGAGTTGATACTATTTGCTAATTTGGAATGAAACGTGTTTTAGTGATTCTAAGATTCAATGTCACTGCAACGAAAATGAAATTTTTGGTTTGCAGATTTTCTATTTGTTTTGCTTCGCGTGCGCAGCAAAATGAAGTTGCGATGTAGAAAGGTCGAAAAGTCAGAATGTTCACCCCCGACAAGTGGTTGGTGGCATTTGTTTGCAGCGACAACAGACGTCAGCAGAGGTTTATCAACCGAACTCCACGTTGTACCGAATTGCAAAACAGAAAATTAGAACGGCATCCTGTTGGAGGAAGGAACATTCGTTTTATTTTCTAGGTTGTTATTGCCATGGGCTTGTCTATTTTTATTTTATGGGGTTATTAAGAGATGAGAGTGGGGAATGATCTGAGAAAGAAAATGGTGGTACGATGAAAGGAAGTAAAGTTACAAAGGAAAAAGCTTAAACATTATGGCTAAGGAAAAGAACAAAGAGATGATGCGTCAAAATATGGGAAGAAGAGAAGAAAGTGAAAGAAAAAGAGGAGAAAAATAAAGGAAAAGAAATTGAAAGGTAAAACGAGAAAAGAGAAAGAGAGAAAAGAAAAAGAGGAAAAAGTAAGAAAGAAGGGAAGGCGAAAATAAAGAAAGAAGGAAGAAGAAAAAAGAAAAATGAAAGAAACAATGAAGAGTAAAAGTGAAAGTATCAACAAGTATCAGCAAAAAAGAAAAAGGTAAAGCAAATGCAATAATGAAAATCAAAAAGAAAGAAAAATATAAAAATAAAGACAAAAAAAGAAAAGAAAGAAAAAAGATAAATGACAAAAGAAAGATAAAAAAAGAAAGAAAAAAGCAATAAGAAAAAGAAAAATGAATGAAAAGCAAACGGAAAGAAACAGCGAAAAACATGAAGAAGAAAAAAAAAAGAAGAAATCCACCAAGAAAGAAAAGCGAAAGGAAAAACAAAAATAAAAAAAAGAATAAAGAAAGAAAAAAAATTGAAGAAGTAACGAAAAACAAAAGGAAATGAAAAGAAAAGATAAAAAACGAAAAGAAAAGAAAGAGAAAAGAAAAGAAAGAGAAAAGAAAAGAATGAGAAAAGAAAAGAAAGAGAAAAGAAAAGAATGAGAAAAGAAAAGAAAGAGGAAAGGGAGAAATAAGGAAAAACAAAAAGAAGGTAGAAAGCAATCGAAAGAATGTCTGACAAAAGGAAATGAAAATCAAGAAAATCTAAAGAAAAAGAAAAGTCAAATAAAAACGAAAAGCAAACAGAAAGAAAAATGGCAAAAGAAAGAATGAATAAATGAACAAAAAGAAATAGAAAGAAAGAAAGAAATAGAAAGAAAGAAATAGAAAGAAAGAAAGAAATAGAAAGAAAGAAATAGAAAGAAAGAAATAGAAAGAAAGAAATAGAAAGAAAGAATAGTATCAACAGAGAAATACAAAAATATTTCTATTCATTTCCAAACATCGAAATAATAAATACGTTTTATTGAAAGAAGAGAAAAATAAGAGAATAATAAAGACACAGAGACTGCAGTCACACAGCAAGTCTTTAGAATTCTTTTATTTTATTTTTCCCTCCTTTTCAGCTTTCACTTTTTCACTCTCAACAGTTTCAGCGAGCTAAAGAAACAGATAACGATATATAGTAAAATCACTATCCAGTTTTTCTTAGATAAAATCCACGTCTTTGAGTCGAAATCCGTCCATGATCTAAATAACATGAATACATGTTTAGAGTCCCCAAAATGAAGAATCCTCTTGGGAGCATAAATGTGCATCTGAATTTCTACAAGTATTGCTGTCATTAATTTTGGAGAAATACGTTGAACTGCAGGTAAAAAGACGGATAATCTTGGTAGAGAAAATAAGTATCTTCGAGTAGACCCATCAAGCCTACTGGCGGAAAATTTGACAACGATATATTTTTCTCACTTCTTTCTCCATTTCAATCTGATTATTGACTGCAATGCTTATTTATATGACGCCTGCACTAGAAGAAATATAGGGTTTCAGACTCTGTCTATAATTTTGAGAAAAAGTCGTTATCATTCAAAAAGGCATTCAGGCAACTGAGGAGATTCTTTTTGTTACTTTTATTGTTTCCAAAACGTTTCAGATGATTCATTCCTTTACTCCCTTCTTCAGGTGCACGAAGGCATCAGAAGGGGTCAGCAGGCACTTACTGAAGGTTGTAGAATGGATCAGTCGTGGGAACAGCCAAAATAACAAAAGAAAAATGGTTTCAGTTGTCGGAAAATGCATTTAAAGTACTTCAGATACTAAATTTTAAAGTAGTGAGATAACTGGCGCTATAAAATCTTCCTATTTCTATAGCAGTTATTACGTTTGAATACTTTTAAAATCTGCAACATCATCTCTATATCTGCGAGATGGTGTTGGAAAGTTTTCGGCCTGACTTGGAAGCACCACATTTGATTAGATTTTGGGAAGTGAAAATCTTTTTGGACACTTGTCTATCTATTAATATTATTCTTATCTATCGATTTAATATCTCTCTCAATATCTATCTCTCTATTTATCGCTATTCTATCTATAAATATCTATCTCTTAATATCTCTCTCTCAATATCTATCTCTTTATCTATCTCTCAATATCTCAATATTGATCTCCATACCTCTGTATCTATATCTATCTAAATATCTATCTCCATATCTGTTTATATACGTATCTATTATTTATCTCTCAATCTCTCTCTCTCTCAATATCTATCTATCAATTTCTATCTCTCAATATCGATCTCTAAGTATGTATTTTTCAGCCTCACTCCCTCAATATCTATCTATCTATCTATCTATCTATCTATCTATCTATCTATCTATCTATCTATCTAACACTAATAGCATCGGTGTATTCAAGCCAGCTTGTTGACAAACATTGTTTAAGCTGCCTTCAACATCAAGTGCCATTGTTCGAATTCAATTAAAGAAAATTATTTTTTGAATAAATATTTCCATCGAGAGCAAGTTTTTTTTTATGCAGTCCGGCGCTGCACAATCTTGTTAACCCCACTAAATAGGAACGTGAAATCATAAAATTTTGAATATCCCAAACAACCACTTCTCTGTTTGTAGATCAAATAATGCTTGTTACTATTTATCAATCTTTAAGATTATTTCGCGACTAGCCTCCATAAGTCCTCTAAAATCGACCAGGATCTTTATTATTGGCGTGCATAATCTTAATAACAAAAGATACGAGAATGACACTGTGTTGATGTCAGATTCAAAAGGAAAACTGAAAGGACACTTCGATAAGGCAGGAAAGGATAGTGAGAAGAAAGGAATAACTTAACTGTAAGGAGATAGAATGTGAGATACGCATCGGGGGACGGCAACTTCAAGTAGGTACAGAAATTCAACTTTTGGGGTAGTGAAAATCACAGGTGACGGAAAACGTGGCACAGAAATCCGAAGGCACGTCAAAATAGAGAAATAGGTTTTCAAGAAACTAAGCGAAGTATTAAGATATTAGAAAAGTGTCAAAAACAAAGTGCTATTTAATATCTCCTATATAGCAGTGAATATTGGATAATGCCTTCAAAGGCCCATAACAGATTTGAAGCGATAGACGTGTGGTTCTACCGACAGATGTCGATATTAACATCGACAGAACACGTGAGCAACGAGTAAGTTTTAAGGAAAATAGAACTACAAGAAAACGTATACCTACGATGAGAAAGAGACACTTGATATTTTTGGGACACGTCATAAACTTGGAGACTCTAACCCTCGCACGGCCTACTGGAGGCAAGAGAAGCAAGGTAGACAATGGTTGATTGATCGATTCATTTTGTTTATGGGTTATTGTTGTAGCATACCTACGGTCAATAATGGGTATGTCCCCATTCACATAAATACGGTAGTAAATACTGTATGTTGGTCTGTAATTGAGATTCTGTCTCCAGCTGTGCTGGTTAAACTCTCTGCCTCCGTGCAGAGAGGATCCCCAGACGAGGCTGTCGAAGGGCGGAGTCTCGTCTCAGGAAACAGCTACCCGACTCCGTTTTATACAGGGTTTACGGGAAATTTTTTGGCCGAGCCTAAGGGCTCGGATACCCCACATTAAGTTCGGCCTTGTGCCACATCTGACCGCGTGAGGGCGGTTGGTAGATATCCTGCAGTTGGAGATTCAATGTGAAATTCACTTGACTCACTTCTAGCAGTTGGCCGCTGGCGAATGTGTTGTTTGTGTCGTGAGTATTATCATTCATTACCAACGTCTGTTTGATTATTCTATTCAGTAACCTTCCCTAGGTTACAACAGTTACTTAAGGCCGAAATCTAAATATTTTGAACATAATTTTATGCCTTCAATCACAAATAAAATGTATTCTTGATCATTTTACTATAAATAAGTATTGTTGATCATTCTACTATAAAATGTATTGTCAGTAATTTTTTTTTAATATATGAATGTACTAGCAGTATAACCCGTCTTCGACCGGGTTTTTCATTACTGGAAATTTTTGCCGTTCAATTGGAGCAGTTTAAGTTTAAAGTCAGCCCCCAAAAAAGATTAAAGTTTTTTCACTTTCAAAGTTGTAATTTTTTCCAGCCAATTTGAACTCAAAACCGACACTGAAGAATTATCTATCAAACAAAAAAAAATTTAATCGAAATCGGATGAAAATTGTGGAATCGCATAAACAACATCCGATCACACACACACATACATACATACCCAGACCCACACATATTTTGAAAATTATAGATGTAGATAATATTATTGTAATCATTTAAACTATTTTTATTAAAGTTTTTATGAAATATATATCCAATAACAGACAGTAAGTAGTAAAATGTTGCTGAGAGTTATAACGGACAGGAAATAGTGAAGAGCCTTTGTCGCCAACAGTTTGAACTCAAAACCGGCACTGAAGAATTATCAAACAAAAGAAAATTCATCGAAATAGGTTGAAAACTGTGGAAACGTATAAACAACATCCGATTACACACACACACACACACACACACACACACACACACACACACACACATTTTGAGAATTATATATATATATATATATATATAGAGAGAGAGAGAGAGATTGCTGGTATTTTTACTAAAATATATATTTTTATCCTATCATAGTGTTTTTGTTTTGTCTTGATGTTTACTATTTATCTGTAGCTGGGAGCGTAACAGGTACAATCCCCCACCCACCGCCACGCTCACCGTCGACCTGGGAATAACAGCAATTAAGAGGTAGCTCCACTCTCTCCAAAACTTTCAATCTCCCGAACTGAGGTAGACAAGGGGTAACTTGCTTAACGAGTTTGTGTAGACGGATAACAGAACAAGGGAAAATAGGCATGGTAAAGGATTAAAAGTTAAAGTAATAAAAGATTGGAAGTTGTGGCGAACCATGATCGCTCACATCCTGAGAGAACAACCAACATGCAGAAGAAGATCCGAGGGAGTTTGCTTAATGAATGCGATGGATAATTGCTGCCGTCCTCTGTAGTCGCTGTTAAAACTGGTGAAGATGTCATTATTATCATCCAGATGACCCGGCGTGATCGTCGGGACGCTGTGCAGCGGAGCACCTGACCAGCTCCCTCTATATATCTCAGTTGCATGTCAGTGTCTGAGTTTCGATGAATGATCTTCCAGTTCAATCAGTAACGTTGACATCCCATTTTTTCTTCTTCCTGCCTCTTCTTTTATGTTCGCCTATGACCCGGTTCACATTCTCGCTGGTCTTTTGAACAGGAGTAGAGGTTTATCCCTTGTCTCCTGTTTAGGATTAGAGTTCCAGTTCCTTCAGATGTCTGCTTCATTCAGCTCTATACTCCTACGCTAATATAACTCCACACACTAACCCTCTACCTTAAGTGGCTCCTTTGGGTTTTTTTTTTTTAACCAAAGGAGTTACCTTGTTGGATAGCATTGGAAAGATTATTGGCTCTTGTCATATGATCATGCCATTTCGACTTTTTTGTCTCGACAGTGGTTATGCTGTTCTCCAACGCAGCTGTTGAATGTCTGATGCCGTCTCGCACTGAGTCATTTGTGACATGGTCTATGTAGGAGATGCCTACAAGGATTTTGTAGGCATCTCATTTCTAATGCAGGGATTTTTTGTTATTCTAATGTCCAAGATTCCCAAGCGTAAGGAAAGATCAAGAAGACCAATGCACGCAGTAGGCTGATCTTTGATTCCATGCAGATATTGTTACCTTTCTAGAAGATTCCAAGCTCTGTGACAGCTGTCACTGTGTTGCTCTTGAATTTATTCTGAAGAACTCTTCGTTGATAATCGAGTCAAAACATTTGAATGCCGATTTTAAAGTCTTTTTCTGTCCTGAGTGATTTCTGCTCAATAATTCTCATTCCTTCAAGCAGTCAATGCATACGTGTACTTGTAAAATGTGCAATACCAGTGTTGCAATCGTACATTATTTTATTGCACAACTGTTTTCACCTTATAGACACAAAGTTGCTATCGTATACCCACCAATCATTTTCAGGTGTTTATATTGGGAGATAGATGTGTCATAGATTCGTGCGTTGTCTCTCAGACGTCGTCACTTGATCGTTCCTGCCGAACAAAAGTACATGAATTTTTCTGTCAGGTTCAGGGATTGAACTCATGACCACGAGGTAACTGCCACTCTTTTAAACCAAAACTTGTACCCACTAGGTTACCAAAGGTTAGCAAGTGATACCTTTTTTTTTAAATGTTTTAAATCTAATGTTAAATTTTTCGGCATTCGTTATCGCGGCGGTTTTGGGACATTTTTGGTATTTTTTTTCTGATTTTTTAGATGGAGAATTATCATTATACATTGAATTATTAGGACTGCTGTTCTCATCTTTGATTGTTGTGGATATTATTATAGACACTTTATTGATAACCGGCTTTAATACAATAACATTTGCAAATTATTTATTTTATTGTTTTCCTAGGTGACGAATATATCGATTATTTTATTATAGTGTTGGGGATATTTTGTCTTTTCTCATTCCACACTTTATCACTTAAATTAAGACTAATGGATAAATAATACAATTATATTTAGATCGCATAGTGAAATTTTTATGAAAATCTCAAATGAATAATGTTGCAGCATTCAGGTAGCAACAAACAAAATACTTAATCAACAATATAATTTCATATATTAATACACTACCTTTGATTAGGATGTACGTAAATGTATATGCATTGTACAAAAAATCATTCAGCTTAGGAGTAAATTTACTGTCGCGTCGTATATTCAGAAGGTCAAGGATGGCGTGATAAAAGGACGCGTATCTCATATATCTCATATTCAGGAACATGGTTTAATGGTTCATATCGCTCTAATAATTTGGGAGGGAAAGAATTGTCAATAATTTTTTTTAATGCTATGTTCTTTCAGGATACAGTGGCGGGGGCGATCATGACTCTCCTCAGATTTCTATATTATGTGCGAATTAATATGCATTCTTCGGAAAGAGGGTAGTGTTGTTTACCGTTGCGTTCTTCAGGATTTGGATTTCAGAGATTTCCTTCTCTTAGATTGGTTGCCACTAAAAGCCAACGAGCCCAGTCTGCTCTGTTATTCAAACCATAGCTGGGGGTGGGGCGGGGTGGAGAGAAGAGACGGATTCATATCGTTCTCAAGGGAGCATACCACACGAAAGTGAAAGTCATAGTGAAGCTAGGGATTTGAACGCAGCTTCCATTATACATATTCGATTTATTCGAATGATTCTTCTCATCATGGGTGTGGTGAATCTTAATACATGACATTTATGCCGCCATGTTTTATGGCATGTGTAAACTAGTAATAATATGATTCTGTTGGTCAGAAAGTGGGGGATCAGTTTAAATAATAAACAGATTCCCCAAATCCTGCTACATATTATACTGAAGAGGTGACTCATATGCAGCCATGTTTTATCGCATATGTAAACTAGTATTAATTTAAGATTATAATGGACATGAAGTGGGGGATCAGTTTTATACCGATACCCCAGAATTACTAAATATTAATTATTAGAAAACATGTTTCAAGATTCATATCTGAAAAGCTTTCATTAATAGTAAATAATTAACAAAATATTCCGTCATTTTTGATGGCTTGAATAAACTCGTATTAATATAAGATTCTACTGGATATAAAGTGGGGGATCAGTTTTATATTAGCATTATTATTAAGTCATAAACAGAACCCCCCCGTTCAAATTAGCTACATATTATTATAACAAAGACATGGCATATATGCGGCAATTTTATGGCTTATGTAAACTTGTATTAATATAAAATTCTACTGGACTGAAAGTGGGGGATCAGTTTTATACTGTTATGAAGTTTCACATAGACACCCTCCACAATCTTGTTATATATTATAATAAAGAGATGGCATATATGCTGTAATTTTTATAGTTATATATTATCTAGTATTAATATGATTCTACTGGACAAAAAGAGAGGGATTCGTTTTATATTGTTATTAAGTAATAAACAGACCCCCACAATCTTTATTAGTATTATTATAATAATAAGATGGCAGGCTTAATGGCTGAAGTAGCAGCAGTTTTATAATCAACGTTTGTGATTGGTTTTTGCATTCATGGAAATGCCGTAAATTCATAAACCATTTTTTTACTTTTTAAATAAGCATTTCTTCCAAACAAGGAAAATTGTCATTACACAATTCTTTATATCCCCATAGACTCCAGTGCATCTGCATGTTTATAAAATATGTAGTATGTCTCCAGTAAAAATAATTCTTCGACCGTCTGCGCCTTATACTATTTATATGTTTCTGTTGTTGTCCATTTTCCTAGTCGCCAACATATCTCAACATACCAACTTACCTAACCCTGTCATAACTGACATAGTCTTGTATTCTTGCATCTTCTCCATTACACTGCGTTGGAGCAAAAGTTATCGAATATCTTTCGAGCTAACGGAACAAAAACGGAAAATTTAAATGGCTAGATATAGCCGTAAGTTCTATGCTAATAATTTCTTCTCTCGTACTTCTCGCCTGTGGAACTCTCTTCCGGCTTCTTGCTTCCCAGTAAACTTTGATCTTGAAAAATTTAAATCCAATGTCAATCGTTATGTTACACCGTCTTAATTCTTCTTTTTTTATTGTCCTCTTTCATTTATAATAGATTTTCTCTTGTATCCTAGTGATTTACCATGCTTGGAGTAAAATGATTAATATATATATATATATATATATATATATATATATATATATATATATATATGTGTGTGTGTGTGTGTGTGTGTAAATATGTAGAAAAATAGGAAAAGAACACGTTAGGTAAATAATCCGGTGTTCTTTAGTATTTTTTTTTTTTATTTAAAAAAAAAAAACAGTGCTCCATACAAAAGTAGAGCTTAAATTATAATTATTTAAAAAAAAAAATATGATTCCTTCGCTACATAAGAGTTCTCATGTTTCAAAAAGAAGAGCCAAAAACTATTTTAATAATATATATTATTATATTGAGGTTTTTGCCTCTTGTTTTTGAAACATGAGAACTCTTATGTAGCGAAGGAACCATATTTTTTTAAAAAAATAATTATAATATATATAAAGAAAAACCTTAAAATCTATCTCGGTTGTAATTTAATCCATATATAATCTTCAAACCACAACTATAATAAATTTCAAACAATATATGTATTCATACATATCTGTATAACTACTGTCTTAATTCCTGTTCTTTTATTGTTCTCTCTCCTTAATAACGTAATCTCTCATATTCTTTCACAATCAGTAATCCCATTCGTCTTAGTGGCTTTCTTGCCTTGCTTGGATGAAATGATAAAAAAAACCCGAAACAAAAACGTTTACACTATTATTTTCTCAAATGGTTCCATGGCAATTGTGAGTATAAAACCTGGGTCTTGTCGTGCTTAAAAGTCATATACTATGATTTAAATAGAAACAGCACAAAAGAATGACGCATATCAACTGATACGGAATATTGTCTCAGGAGTATGAAAATAATAAACCCACATTGATTGATAAAGGACTTAGTTGCAAATTCCGAGCTCAGTGAATACAAAGACAGATATCTCAAGTAGGACGAAGAATGACACGGCCGAAATATGATTATAAGTAAGACGAGTTAATTATTCCGAATGGAAAAAATATATAATAATGATATGATTGTGTTTGTCTCGCATTTCGTTAGTTAGCACAGCCGTTACGCCTAGTAAATAATGGATTATTCCGCGTTTTGATCGTGTGGAAAGAGATCAAAAGACATTACTTGGTTTCGGGAGAAAATGAAAGAAAGAAAGATAGAAGTGAAGAGAGAAAATCAAATTAAGAAGAGATACTACACTTTGATCCTAGTCAAAAAGTGATGGCGACCAATAAAAGCGCCATTTTTCAGATGCAACAATAACTGGTAAAGATCTATGAATAAGCTTCTGAAAGCCCAATAACAGTAAGGAATATTCTGCCATTTTTATGGTAGAGGTAAACTAGTATTAATATAAGATACAGCTGGGCATAAAGTGGGGATCTGTTTTATATTTTCATTAAGAAACAGATAAAACCCCAAATCCTGCTACTTCTCTCTCTATATGTCCTGTCCCTTCAGGACCTGGGTGATCATGGCTCTCCTCAATTTCCTATCCTTTGCAGCTCTTAGCAATGTTTGTCCCTTCGCCCTTCCTCCCTGCCTTCATTTCGTCATCGATTTGCACAACCTCGTTAGGTAAGTGCTCCACTGCCAATACCCGTCCTTTTTTTTTTTTACCTTCGATATGTCCTCTGAGTGTCATATTCCCTAAACTCTCATTCTTCCTTATGTGTTACTGAAATTTCAGCTGTCTCTTTCTTTTTCCCTTTTGTTTCCATTTTCGTTAAAGCTTCTTCGTTGCTGACGCACTCCATCCATAGAATTCTCATAATCCTTCTGTATAACCACATTTCTCTTGCCTTTAGTTATTTTTTTTTTACATCTTTGACGATATTAATTCATTGCCATATAGGAAGATTGATATTACATAAATGGGATAATATATTTAAAGACTCACATCATTTCACCCCAAGAAAGCAATAATGCCTGTGAGACTCAAGGGGTTACTGAGTCTTAGAGAATATGAGAAAAACACTATTAAGGAGAGAGAACAATAAAAAGAACATGAAGTAAGAAGACAGACGTTAACGATGGAAACGGAGCATCCAAAAGTTGAATGTAAAGTTGACTGGAAAGCAAGTTGTTACAGAGTTCAACATGCAAAAAGTGCGACAGAAGAAACTGTTAGCATAGAACTTACGGTTGCATCTAGCCATTTCAAACGTTAAAATGAGCTCTTGCCACCAATCTGGTACTGTGCTTAAATTCATAAAGTCTATGTGCCATAGTGGAAAGTTCATCAGGACAATTATCATGAAAGTATTTATAGAAAAGGCACAGGAAAAGCTACGTTACGGCGTTGGGAAAGTGACTGAAGCTGAGATACCAGATCAGCATCAATAACATTGCAGATTATTTAGATTTCATCAAGAATCTCTAAATATATAACAGAAGCACCAGACCAGATGTGGCAGCAATATTCACATCAAGGACCAATGGTAGACTTATAAATATGGAAGATAGATTCTGTCAAGAAAAGTTGTCTAGCACGACAAAGTGGACCAACTTTCTTAGCAGCAGACATATTTTGTATGGCACAACAAAAACTAGTATCAATATAAATTCTTTTTTCTTACCATCGGCCCGATTAAGAACCGCAAACATACAAAACGAACTCACAGCGGAGAAAAAAGAACTCATTCCAACACCATAAATCGTGGAACGTACGGGCCACCGTAGATTGTAGATAATCCTTAAATACATGATGAAGTCATGAATATTCCTCAACCAATGTTGTTATAAGGATTACACACGTGTAAGCGCATTTTTTCCATTGCAAATGGCCACCTGCATCCAAAGCATTAACTCATTTTACTACAGGCAATTCATCATAATTCTACTGGACATAAAACTAGTGATCGATTTAAAAAATTATATTAGATAATAGACAAATTCCCATCGAAATTATTATGTAGTAATTGGAAAACTATTTAAAGACTCACGTGTGAAAACCTTGTAATAATACTAAGGGTTTCACAAAACATCAATTTCATATATGCTGTCGTTTGAGCCATAGACTAGAAAAATAATCATAGAAGCATGTGAAACTGTAACATAATCTGTAAAATGGAAGAGTTACACGATGATAGCATCCATTTAGTGACGAACGCTAAATCGCAGCAAATGGTAATGTCAGAAACCCGACAGCTCATGAAATTTTATATCGACATTACTTGAGGTAAGAAATGTCGAATGAAGATATTGTCGATAAATTTGTGTGGGTTCATTATCATTCCAAGAGTTTGCCGGACAAATGCAGCTAATGTTAAAGGAAAGGGTTTTGCACTACCGAAAAAAAAAAAGAAAAAAAGAGAGTGACCCTCTCCTTTCATATGGATAGAAGACCGTAGAATATACTGGCTGAAATGTAGCATCAACATCAATTCCAAAATTGATGTTGTTTGAAATGAATCTTCTTTAGAAAATTAATACGTCAGATTTACACATCGTGTATTCCCTACCGTTAAGAGAGAGAGAGAGAGAGAGAGAGATTGGGGTGGGGGGAAGAGAGAGATATGTCAGGTGAAGAAAGTACATTGTTCTCTGTTGGTAACGCCAAGGGATTGATGTCAGCACTGAACTTCGTAATGTTTCTTACAGCAGGAGATAGGCATCTTCGCTAAGGCAGAACATTCTTGCATCTGTGTTTGTGTCAGCGACCGAATGAATAAAACCACGAAGGCGGAGTGGGAGTCAGCAGGCAAAATTGTGACGAAGATATATCAGCCCTTTTCGCTTAGGAGAGATGAAAAGTCAGTCTTATGGAATGAGACGAACTGGTTCTCTTGGTAAAAAACCAAAAAATAAAAAATAAAAAAAAACAACAAAAAAACAACATAAGTGTATAAATGTAAGCGAAATAAATTCGGTAAGAGTTAACAAAACAGCTGCCCTGTTTTAAAAAATGATGCTATAGTTATCGTCTTCATAATTATTATAAATGTGTTCATTGCTAACTGGGGATGACAGGAGATCAGAAAACAGAACCTCTCAATATTCCAGCACTCCTCAGTATTCTTTATTATTTTTTATGAATTTTCATACCAATTGTATCTGCTGGCTTTTATTAAAACTCAAGTGACAGAAAGTCTCAATACACCAGCACCTTCCTCAGTAGTCTAGATAAACTCAGTAACGTTCTCTTTTGAAAGGTTTCGTTTCTACTATGGTTTTCTAGTTCTTTCCGTTTTATTGCAAGTCTCGTTGGGATCGTTTGATGCGCTTTATACGAGCAAATGACATCTTTCTATGTTACTTTTTCTTCAAGTTTTCTAACTACCTTTATAGCTCTTCATATTATTTTAGTTTAAATATGTGACCAGTTGGAAAAGTAATATTAATTATCAGATGTCTTTTTTCCCCATGACCAAATCAGATTTGGCGATACGCCTGAATTTTCCAGGATATTTTAGTAATTTTCTATGACAAAACGTAACGTCGCAAGCCTATCTCTATTCTATCGCTATTTCCATGGAAAATGTTCTGACTGGCTACATTCCATAACTCCACAAGTTCAAACATTTACAGCTAAGACCCACCTTGCCATATACACAGGGTCGAACCATCCCCATTATTTTTGTATTTCATTAGTAAAGAGGAAGTTCCATTCGGACAGCTTCTTCCTCAAAACTTCTACTTTGTAGGACAGACTCCCGAGAGGATGCTTCCTCGAATACTTCAAATCTTAATTTCTTCAAGTCTCATCTCGCAGGATCTTCTTTCATATAAGCAATATGGCTTTCGCTTCTCTAGGTCAACTGCTGGTGTGTTAACGGTTATTGCTGAAAGAGTCTATAAACCTTTGGACAAGAATTATGAAGCCCGCGTGGTTGTGTTAGATATCTTGAAGGCATATATATTGTTGATATATTGGTTTTCTTCTCGGGTTGACAAGGTGATGGTATTTCTGGATTAATTTTGAACTGAATTAATATTTCTTAACGAATCGCGAAATGAAAGTGTTCTTGAACGGCCACTCTTCTGGATCTTTTTGCATTAATGACTGTCCTACAAGGCTCTTTATCCTTGGACCTACGTTGTTCCGAATTTTCATCAATGACCTCCCTGATGGCATCAGTTCTCGACTCGGTATTTCCGTTGATGACAATCATTTATGTCTGTTTTAATGGTAAGTCTGGACGTTTCGACGCGGTCATATTGGAAGCTGATCAAAAAAATAATCTACTGGGGTAAAAAAAAAGGGCTTGTTAATTTTAACGCCTTCAAAACGAAACTGCTCCCTTTTAATCGTCTGGGAGAACCTTTTTTACCTTTCATCAGCATGTCTGCTACTAAGCTCCAGGGGAGTGACACGTTGTGCTTTCTCTGCTGACATGAAGTGGAAAGATTATATTGAATCAATTGCTAAATCCGCTGCTAGGAAAGGTGGTTCCTTGTGTCATGTTAGACAATGTTACTTGCCAGAATCTACCTTACATATTTGTAACTCAACCATTCCTCTTTGCAGGGAATACTGTTGTCACATCTGGTCTGGTGCTCCTACTATATATTTAGAGATTCTAGATAAGATCCAAAGAAGAATCTGCAATGTTACTGACCCTGACCTGGCATCTTGGCTTCAGTCACTTTCCCACCACCATAGTGTAGCTTCCCCATGCCTTATCTATAAATACTTTTATGGTGATTGTTCTGAGGAACTTTCTTATATGGCACCTAGATTTTAAGAATTTAAGCTTAATACTTGATTGTCAGCTAGGTCTCATCATTTTACAGTTGAAATGGCTAGATGTAACCGTAAGTTCTATGCTAACAGTTTCTTCTCTTGCATTTCTCGCTTCTGGAAATCTCTTCCGGCGTATCGCTTCCCTGTCAACTTTGATGTTCAGAAATTCAAGTGCAATGCTAATCGTTATCTTCTGTCTCCTTCATTCGTGTTCTTTTATCATTCTCGTTTTTTAATAGTATTTTTCTCACAGTCTCAAACCCTTAGTCGCATTATTACCTTGCTTGGGGTGAAATGATTAAAAATAAAAATAAAAAAAAAATACCTATCGCACGTATTTCATAATCTGAACTTAGTTCTCATTCCCACGTCAACAGAAAAACCTTATTTAGTAAGTCTTGAGATTAGTGGCTCATGGGCCTTGTATTGCGTGAATATTTAGTAAAAAAAAAAAAAGCTTTCTGTTTATGCATACGCCGATAATTAGCATGGAAAAATTCCATTATCTATACTTCTTGATTGTATACATGACTGTTACAACTTTCTCCATAGGATCAGAGTGTAGGTTCTCTTTGATTCTCAGACCTTCTGAACTGGAATTACGATTTCTGACTAAGAATATATACTCTTATTTTGCTTGCTTATAAACGCAGCCATTACACTTAATGTCAAATTATTCTTATTAAAGCAAAATAAAAGTTGTTAATAAAAAGTTATTATTACTGTAATGAGTTAGATCCACACCGAGTGCAAATCAACTGTTACTTCTCTTTGTCGACGACAAAGTATCCCTATTGAATGCACGGTGTGTTGACTAATGAGTTTAACGGCACCTGTGTTCAATTTTCGTTTCGTTGGGTGATTATTCTTGCAGCAGTTGTAGGCTGCTGATTTCTGTTCCGAATACACATCTTCCTTGTTTAATCTGGCTTCTAAGAAAAACAAAAAGTATGCAATTTCTACATCGGTGACAGTTCCCCAAACAATCAGCCTGCATTACACAGTGTTAAATATAACCCTACTTCTTTGCCTAGTGACGATAAGGCGGAAAGACACTCTTTTGAGTCTGGGCATTGGGTGTGATAAAGTATCGGATTTGATTTATTATCCCTACTCATCCTCCTCAGAGATCCCAAGGTATTTTTTCTCACATAGAATAAAAAATAAGACAAGACTAAACTGAGGAAGCCAAAACGAACAGTTGTTTTCAACGAAACGCGTCGTTAATAGATATTCCATTTTGTTTCATCGTTCACTTTTGTTTCGGATACTATTATATATCCTGTCGACATTAGTATAAAATATATTTCTACTGATCGAGACAGCGTTTTGTTTCTGGATGTACAACAGAGTTAACATAAAGACCCACCATAGAAATGAGCTAGCAAAAGGTATTATCGCATCTTCCCCTCTTTCAGAGTGGCCTATTTATTGATCGAAGACCTTCGCTTTTTCATTTTGTATTTCTCGTTTACAAAGAAAAGAGGGCACGTAGGGTACTGTCCCTTGCTTTCTCGGCGTTCGGCCTGTTGTACCGACAAATAACGTTTACATATTGTATTCTATTCGGCCAACGCTTACAAGGTTAGTCTTAAAAAAAAAAAGAAAGAAAGAGATCGTCCAAATAAGCATGTCGGCTGCTGTCAGATCGAAAATCTGGTGTGAATCACATACAAAGAAAGAAACATACAATAAGAAAAAAACCTGTGTTCGACCGTCCGTGGTAAACAAAAATAAAATCCTTATCGCCGTTGGTTTGTTACTTAAGGTTAAAAGTGGGAGGACATTTTCGTGTGTGGGTGAGAATGAGAGAGAGAATGTGAGACTGAGTTTATAAATCATTTCCGACATTCAAATGAAACACTTTGTACGTGTCACATAAAAACCGCAACTCCACAGGCTCTGAAACAGTTTCTTTTAAGGTCATAGTTTATGCTAAGTAAGCGGTTGCAATTTTCCCATCGACATTTTTACAATAAGATATGTAACAAAAATGGATCAAATCCTACAATCAAAATGTGTCGAAATAACACTTCAAGCTAGATCATCAGACTGTACACAATATATAACTTTAAGGTGTGCAGGTAGCATAACTGTTATCGAGGCGAGTAGTGAAATCGGCAAGCTGAGTTCGAGTTCTGGTCAAATCTGTTTTGTCCTATTCACACTATAATACCATCATCAAAAAAGGAATGAAGCTGTTTTCCCTCAGGTATGGGATAAATAACTGTGGTGAAATAGGACCAAAAATCTAACTTACCCGAGGTTCGCCTGCACAGTTGGAGTCGCCATTTGCAATATAATCAAAAGCATGCATGGTTCTAGCTCTTAAAGTTATCGCTAATTTGCATGCGTTTAAAAAAAAAACTGAATAAACATTGAACCGCACAGACGAGCAGAAGAACGACTTCAGGACCGGGCTCTTTGAGACTATCTATCACACTAACAAAGAAGAATGGATTCTCTTGCCATGGGTGGTAGGCTGTCTAGGAGAATTCAAATCCCTACTGACGTACGGCTACTGGGTAGGCTGGACTGGTTAATTTAGGTCAGTAACTTAGGAGAAGGAAAATTCTGATCATAAATCAAGATAGACGAGATTAGTCTTGATTGTGAACCCAGAGAAGTAAACTTATTTTCTTAAATAGTATAATTAATATCAACCGGCCTAGATCGAGAAGTCCTACTAAAGAAAAATGTGACTTCCAACAGGAATCGAATGTAGTCATTTTTTTTCATCAGGGAAACCAATTCTATATCCTAAGTGTGCCCTTTCTAATTAAGTCATGGAAAGAAATGTGCTTTCCTGAAGGCAGTAATTAAATATTTTTTAATAAGATTTAGGGGAATAATTCACTGGTACGGTAGCCACGAGTTAAGAAAAAGTCAGAAGTCATGCTGATGTAATGGATTGAGGAATCGGAGAGTAGAGTTTGAATGCTAGTCGAGTTCATTGCATTCACTTGCGTACTAAGGGAAAGGTATGAATAGATGTCTTCAGCCCCTCTCAACTAAAGGTAAATAGCAGGACAGACTGGGTTTTATAGACCTGGGTGACAACCAGTCTAGGAGAAAGAAAAAATAAATTCAAACCAGCCTGGAGAGGACTGGGCTCTGTTAGGCTGTTTTTCCCATGAAACACATGGCTGCAGTAGATGCGTGACCGTGAAACAAAGGGTGGGGTCTTATAACTGATCTTGAAAAATATACGTCAACAAAAGTCGAATTTCAAGTCCATTTATAAAAGAATAAATGTTGAAAATTGAAGTCAGATCATTCTCCGAGTTTTGGGAACATTTTAAAACCAGGGGTGTATCAATTTTTTTTTGCGATTTTTCGTGCACGTGATTTGGCGGTACCTAAATATATGGAGTCATAAGTTATTTCCCTTTTAGACAGCCAATTGTAATGACGAATGTATCACCCGAACGAACCGTTCTTTAAATATATAACAGATGCAGGTTATATTCGACAATCTCCAGCGCAAAAAGCTGTGGATTGACAAGGAGAAATCTCAAGAACCGACCAGAAAATCTTGAGTATCATAGAATAATAATAGTTGTGTGGGTGGTGGGTTCTTAAAACGCAGTGGAACATTGAATGCACATTTATACATCCAGCAGCTGCAACATGTCGATAAATGTTTGGTCGAAAAGCGTCCTGCGCTTAATAATTGAACAACGGTTCTCCTATATGAAAGCACAAGGCCACGTACAGCAAGAATAACACAAGGCCGCACACAGGATGTGTAACACCAATCGATTATCTTTTTCTGTCGCTGTAAAACGCTTTTATGGGGAGGGGGAACTTTCTCGAATGAAAACCAACTACAAAAGTTCATTGAAACCGTTGCAAATGATGGTGAATATTTAATTGAAGAAAATATAATTGAAGAAAATATAATTGAAGAAAATATAATTGAAGAAAATATAATTGAAGAAAATATAATTGAAGAAAATATAATTGAAGAAAATATAATTATACTTTGTTTTTAGAAGAATAATGTAGATAAACAAAAGCGGAAATTATTTATGACTCAACCTAATCGCAATGAACATAGAATAATCACAACTTCAATTTATTCCAATCAAACCTCAAACAAGATGAAATAATTCCTGCTTGAATTTATGGCATGAGGAGATCTTATTATTTACAATATTTACATTCGGATTATTGTCTTCATCTTTGTTGTTATTATCGCAACGTTTCGGTCGTTGTGTCCTCCGGCCTTCATCAGGGGTATATCGATCTGGATAAGTTACAGGGAATTCCGAATCGAATACATAGGACTGAACACATCTCTGAACTGAACTCTTTATTTAATCTACAGAGGTAGATATCTCGTCTAGTATTTATTGTTGGTACTGCTCAGTTATTGGTCGACCGTTTTCACTGAATCTAAGTACACACTGCCCGGGCCAGGGTTTGAACTCACAGTTACGATGTCACCAAATTCGCAAACCAAAGCTTTAATCTATTTAGGACAATTCTCCGTGGTGAGTTTGGAGCCTTAACCATAACCTGCTTGCTGATTAATGTTGCTAGTCATATTTGACTGCTGCTGTTGAAGAATGGCTGTCATTTGACTATTTTTCATTATTAGCGCCCCCCCTATTGTATTTATTTATATGTTAAGCCTACTAAGGAGGTCCTCATAACCTAGCATATTGTTTAGCAGACTTACTTTTATGGGGAAGTGTATCTAAGCTCAAACTTCCGGAGGTTAACCTTCGAGATCAGATGTAAGACATAATAAGGAAGTCGATTTTGATTGGCTGAGCTAGCGTGGGGATGATAGAGAAAATGTTTTTTGTGAGTTGTCTTTTGACCGTCAAGCGATGTAGACGTGGTCTCTTTCGTGTCTGAAACGGCTCCCCAGTGAGGATGCGGGTGACCCCCACTGGGTAGATAGATAATTTATGTGTCGACATGTTTAATAAGAATAGATAAGGTAAAATTCTCTGTGTTGAAGTCTTTCATCTCTGGACCCAAAATATTGATCAACCACCAGCCGGAAGAAGACGAGAGAGAGGGTGGCTAGAGGTTCTCGATGTTCGTTGGCATTTTACCCAAAGCTTCTTCAGTCGCTTCTTATATCTTCTTCTTCAAGGAGTCCTATGAAGATGTATCAACTGATTTCAGCAAGTCGTTGTTTTAGTGATTACTGCGTTTACAGAGAGTGCAGTTTTGCGAAATTCAGACGTGCAGGAGGCTTTCCATTGTTTTGTCTAGTTGCCAGATTAAGAACAAAATTCATTTTGTCGCTCACTAGGGCATGATCAGTCCAACAATCTGCACCATCCGTAGATCTAACAATATGGACATCCTGCATATCTCTTGCGGATGATGACATAATCAATGAGATGCCATTAGTGTGAACGGCGATGCATCCACGTAGTAACATCATCACCTCTGTGCTTGAATTGAGCGGTAGAGATAAAAAGATTAAACTTGGTGCAAAGTTCGAGCAGTATTAAACTATTGGTGTTGATTTTCCCGACGCCATATTTCCCCAAACTACTTCAGGTCTCCCAGTCCGCACCAACTCGGGTGTTGAAGTCACCGAGGACAATCTTGTCATATTTTGGACTCATATAGAGTATGTTTATCAAGGAATTATAGAACTTAGCCTTTAAAATGTCGGTACTGTCTATTGTTGGAGCGTAGGCACCAATGATTGTAGTGTATCATGATCCATTCAGATGTAGGCGAAGAGTCGTTAAACGTTCAATGACTTATTTTAGGAAGTTCAGCAAGCCTAGGCCCAAGTGTGCTCCGTATAGCAAAACCCACTCCAGCTACTCTATACTCCTCAGCGTATTTTCCCTTACAGAAGAATGTGTAGCCACCCAAAACTTCTTGAAGTTTGCCATCAGAACCTAATCGAAAGAAAGCAGTTACATCTATAGAATATCTCTTTAGCGCCCTACAAATCAGAGCAGTTCTGCGTTGAGGAGCAGATCCCAAAAGATTATCTATGAGAATCCGTACGTTCCAACAAGATAGTTTCAGTTTTATCCTTAGTTTCTGCTTTTACTTTTGTTCGAGCGATAAATAGATATCCGCCAGCCGCACTATACTGGCCAGATGAATGAGACAGGCAATCTTTGAGTCAACTTCTCTAGACCTTTCCAGCAATCTTATGGTGAGCAGTGCTCTCCTTAAAACGGCTGCTCAGACACATCTGGAAGAACCGAAAGCCATCCCTGTCTCAATGAAGGAGAGTTAGCGACTTTACATCTATCCAGAGGTCGCCAAATATGCAGGTCAGCAGCTACGCACTTCCAGATCACCAGACCTGTAAGTGTCGCTGCATCGCCAACAGGCTTCAATTGAAAAAAACAAAAAAACAACAAAAAACATTATAAGCTAGCAAGTTGTCAGTAATGGCCGTTCGGGATTTAAAGTGAGATACAGCTTGATGAACACGGCATCGATCCTCACCACAAAATCACATAGCCCAAAGACAAGCAGTTGCAAGATATATAGTGATGCCGGGGGGGGGGGGCAGGTTTTCTATCAGTGTTCTTCTATGAGACTACCAGAAAGTTTGCGATGTTCCAACCCCAGTGGGCTAACCGCGCATCTGGATACAAGCAAAAAATATTTCGATGGCCTAGGGTAGAGATAGCAAGATGACCGTTGAACACACAAAGGGATTCATCCGCCCTTTGAGAGGTCTGGTTTTTGTCGTGCGGGGATTCTGGCCACCCTCTTCACCAGGTAGACGTGGTGGGTAAACAGGATTAATCGCTGATTGCTCGACGATGCAAAAGGTAGGACTGGATTACATGATATCAAAAGCATCCTGTCATGACCCGACACAAACACAAACATATATAAATACGGACATATAATAATTCTTTCTGTGGAATTGCGGGAAACTTGGTGGCGCCCATCTCATCTCAAGTGTTGTGTGACAGCCATATATAATATATGACTGATGGCTTGATATATTTGCACATATATATATATATATATATATATATATATATATATATATATGTGTGTGTGTATATATATATGTATATATATATATACATACATATATATGTACACACATAAATATATATATATATATATATACATATATACGTATATATATATATATACGTATATATATATATATATACATATATACGTATACATATATATATGCATATATATGTATATATATATATACATATATATATACATATACATATATGCATATATATATATATACATATATATACGTATACATATATAT
>CAHIKZ030002644.1:0-35000 GCA_903632075.3 Acanthosepion pharaonis
TGAATCTAACCAACGCCTTTATCCATTGTGCCATGTGTCCTTGAGGACAGTTAAGAAGGATGGAGAAATAAAGGGTTCAGTTCGACATTACAACCAAGGCCGGAGCGTACAATGGCCGAAATGTTGTAATAAATATGGCGACAAAGATGAGGACAATAGTTCGAATAATGTGAATAGTGTATATAATGCCTCATCTCAGAAATGTAGACAGACACTGAAGAACAAAGAAGTAAAAGTCAACCAAAGATAATTAACCATTTCAGTGAATAGATTATTAGTAGCGCAAAAACCCAAATCATCGACGCACACTAATTCGACTGGATAGTTCCATTCAATAGTCACTCAATAATCGCTACAGTCAGTACCCTGACACCGCTATTTATACACTTGGCGGAAAACATATATTCATAAATCCAGAGTGTCACGCACGGAAATTGATGTCAATAGTTACTCATTTTCTTCCTATATGACATTACATAATCTCATTTTATCTCTTGTTATGATATATTTAACACACGATTATTTTGCGTCTTCTAGGTGTAAACGACATGAATTGGGGCAATTGTATAGAATCAGTTGCTAATTCTGCTGCTAAGAAAGTCGTTCTAGACAATTTTTCTCACCAGAATCAACATTATCTTACTCCTTTACAAGTCTGCCATTGGTCCGTGTATTAAATATTGCAGCCACACCTAGTCTGGTGCTTCTGCTATGTATCTAGAGATTCTCGACGTAACCTAACAAATTTGCAATGTTATCGGTCCTATCCTGGCATCTTGGTTTTAATTACTTTCCTACCGCCGTAACGTGCGTTCTCTGTACCTTTTCTATAGATATTTCCATGCTAACATTTCTGATCAGAACTCGTCTTTGGTACCTCGACTTGAATTTAAACGTAGTACTAGATTGGCAACTAGGTCTCATCATTTGACTTCTGAAAGTGTTAGACTCGCCTGTGGAACTCTCTTTCGGCTTCTTGCTTTCCTTTCAGTTACGATCTTCAAAAATTTCAGTGCAACTTTAATACTTATCTTCTGTCTCATTGAAATATTATTCTTTTATTGTCTTGTCACCTCAATGAATTTTTCTCAGTTTCTTTCACTCTCGCGTCTTAGTGGCTTTATCACCTTACTTGGATGAAATGATTTTAAAAAAAAGATATATAATTGGTTCCCCAAAACGGAAATTACTAATTAATCTCAACCTAATATGTATGGAAAAGGCATTTCAGATATTTATAACACGCAATTAAAAAAGTAAAAATAACTGTCGAAAAAAAATGAATCTTATAAACTAATGATTTACTTTCACGTTATGCAGCATGAATGTCGTCTTGGGATTAACAGAAATGGTGTCTTTGTTTGAAATGGTGTCTTTGTAAATAAATAATGGCTAATTCATTATCCCGTCCTGGGTAAGACGATAAACTACATCCGCGTCCTGGATAAGACGATAAACTACATCCGCGTCCTGGATAAGACGATAAACCTCATCCGCGTCCTAGATTAGACGATAAACCTCATCCGCGTCCTGGATAAGACGATAAACTACATCCGCGTCCTGGATCCGACAGCAAGGCTTTGATCAAGACGTTTTGAGTAACAGGGAACCACCTAATTTCTGGTGTTCCCAGGTCCACACTTACCCGTGGTGGTAGCACGTGCAAATAATTACCTCCCCAACCCACAAAAAAGGGGTCAGAACACTATGAGAATATAAAAATAGTTTTTTAATACCCGCAATATTTTTTTTTTGTTGGAAAAATTATTGCCAGCAGTACATTTTGTAAAAAAAAAAAAAAAAATTACCAGCAATACATTTTTTGGAAAAAATATTACCAGCAAATACATATTTGGAAAAAAATATTACCAGCACAAAAATCTTGTCGGCATTAATAACCCATTCAGGTTGATATACCTTAAAACAAATCAAACCAAACTAATTCATTAACCCGTGTACATCCAAATCATCTGAATTGGACACCAAAAATTAAGCTACACACACACACACACACACACACACACACACACGTGTAAATTCATACTGTTATAAGGGCGAGCAGGCCATCTGGGCGGAAAATGAAATATTCGATCAGAGTTCAAGTTCTGATCTCGTTTGTTGCGCTCAAATAGTTTACTCTGTTTTACTCTTTGTTTCTCTTGCCTTCAGTGTGTCCCAGAGAATGTTGAATTAGCCTAGCCTTCTTTCCTCTCATTATGTGCCCCCAGAAATTCCCTCCTCTCTCTCTCTCTCCTCTCTGATTATTAACAGCAACTCCCTTGCAGTTTCTATTCTCGTCAAACTTTCTCGTTACTCACATATTTTGCACACTGTTGCTTTAGTATTTGTTCGTCGAACAACTCCTCTGTCCTTTCAAGTCTCGTCTTCATCTCGTATATTCTGCCATATACGAGATTAGATATAACAACAGTTCAGCGATCTTTTCTTTGTTTCTCGACATTTTTTCCTGTGTCTTAATACTTTGCTTAGTTTCTTAAATCTATTATTTTATATATAAAGAATAAACCCGACTGTTTATTATATATCTATCTATCTACATATATATATATATATATATATATATATATATATATATATATATATATATATATATATTATTCAGCTACACCTTCAGATTTCTGTGTCACACTTTCCGCCTTGTGTTATTGCAATATGACCCCTAAATACTAAAATTCTGTACTGTTGATGCACCCACGAATATATCAAGTACCCTTGCGGTTGGCCAGGTAACTATATCAGTTATGTTTATTCCTGGTGTCATGAGGGGTTTCGGACCTCGAAAACCATCAGACCTCTTTTCCATGCGACTCAACCAGGAGCGATCTCGTCCTAGTCAGTTTCTTGACCTCTAATATAGCCAGCATCTGTGCTAGCTAATACCTGTTGTTCAACAGCCACATAAACAACCTATCTTGAACGGACATTAGTTTCTGGAAGATAGTGTATAAACAGTGATTGAACAAAGCCAGTATGCTCAAATCCTTGGTCACGATGATTTGTCACTTCGTGCTGAGACAACCATCCAGTTCCATCTATCGACAAGATTTGGGTCAAACTGCGGTATATTTTTCAGACACTTCCCAACGCTGCTGCACAGAGTGATTGTCTCCTCATGACGAAGCCAGTTGAAAGACTGAGATTCGATCCCAGATCTCATGGTCGAAACGTTCACCCTAATATAGAATAATATTAATAACATATTGGGGTTATCGTATGGACATTGTTGTTCCGGAAGGAAATACTCTGAGGGTAGATGAAGTGATTTATCAAAAGGATGAGACAGATTTTTGTGAAATTGTTGGAATATTCCATGAGATCCAATTCTAATAATGGAGGCTAGACATACGGGATCCAAAGATGGCCGCGTTGGGACCAACATATATGTGCTTTAATTAATCTACTTTAAATCGGCATTAAAGACTCCAGAGACCATT
Source organism: Acanthosepion pharaonis (assembly GCA_903632075.3). Classification (NCBI taxonomy): domain Eukaryota; kingdom Metazoa; phylum Mollusca; class Cephalopoda; order Sepiida; family Sepiidae; genus Acanthosepion; species Acanthosepion pharaonis. Next base: position 3,456 of record CAHIKZ030002644.1, read on the forward strand.
AACTCTCATGGCAAATATCTAGACGCCAAAGAATTAACGCCAAAGGACACAAGGGTGCGAACTTTCATGCGGTAAATCGTTAGTCCATGTTTTATGATTGATATCTGCTATACATCAGACATGAAACATTTTATTATTAATGTGTAGACCATCCCAACGGTATCGTGGTCGGAGCTATAAAAAAAAACGCTAAACGATAACTATTTGTTGTAACGATATTTATGCGTTCGAAATTCTTTATTTTGGTGAAAATGTCTTATACCACGTGACGTCTTCTTCGGAAAGTGGGCGATCATGGCCCGCCACAACTTCCCATCATTTGTAGCTATTAGTAAGGTTTCTCTTTTCACCGTCTTTCCCACTGTCTGTTGTGCTATCCATTTACACAAGCTCGTTAGATAGGCTACTAGCTGCATTTCTCTGTCGAGCTTGCCATCAGTATCTCTCGTGAGTGTCAAATTCTCCAAGCCCACTTTCTTCATTATGTGTCGAAGACATTTCAACTCTATTTCTGATTCTAAGTAAAGGGTGTTTCATTAAGGCGGATTATATATAAGGGTGTTTCACCAAGAAGGATCAAAATCAGCAGTAAATAAATCAGTGTTATTGGTGAAAATTTATTTATTTCTCTATTGGATCATGACAATTACCTGTGAAAAATAATATCGCCCAAATGTCCGCCAAATCTAAAAGAAAAAGAAAAAAGTCATTGGACGCTTAAACTTAATTCATATTTAAAATCTGTTCAAGTTATTGGAATACTCTTTATAAGTATCCTAGTTGTTTCAATTTTCCATAGAACTTGCTCGTTACTCACATGTTCAATACATGTCATTCTCAGCACGTTTCTGTAGAACAACATGTCTGTTTCCACAAGTCACTTCATCTGGGGACAGATGGTCCGGCATTCACTGCTATATAGGAAGACTGATTGTGTGTAATTCAGTTCGCCCGTCGTTTGCGATGAATGAAATGGATTAAAATACTTGCTTTCATCCAGTCCTCGCATCTACCAACTGAGCTGTTGCTAGTAACCTCTTATTCTCTCGGTCTCGTTAGTACGCACATACGCCGTCACGCCAACAACGCGATCTGCTGTCTTCCTCCCAGACTCGCTATTTATGCCTGCGTCGGGGGCAACTAAAATTTGCATACGAGACTTACTTCTCGTTCGGCCGAGACTTCTGGTTTAATAAATTCAAGCTGGTTTGAATTCTTAGTCATTTTTTTTTCTTTGTACGTCTGCCGCGATATAGGAATTTCGGAATAATCCATTTCTCTTTTAATGCCGGTCTCGATCTTTCAACAGGACCTGACACTATGTTTATATTTCTGAGATGAGGTATTATGTACACTATTTACATTATTCGGACTATGATCTTCATCTTTGTCGCCATATTTATTACAACGTTTCGGCCGTTGTACGCTCTGTCTTTCTTCAGGTGGTTGGAATGTCGAACTGAACCCCTTATTTTGCTCACTGGGGTAGACTGTTCTACACACAATGGCACAGTGGATAAAGGTGTTAGTTTGATCCAATGACAGGACCCAAAGAGTGTGAGTTCAATACCCGGTTAAAGCAGTGGAGAACTTGGAGAGGGGAATTAACAGGAGATAACTGATAACTGACATCCATTAAACATGGCATGTAGAACTAGAACAGTCTACCCCAGTGAGCGAAATAAAGGGTTCAGTTCGACATTCCAGCCACCTGAAGAAGGGCGGAGCGTACAACGGCCGAAACGTTGTAATGAATATGGCGACAATGATGAGGACAATAGTCCGAATAATGTAAATAGAGGACCTGAAACCCCAAGCAAATTCGCTTTGGCGGGGGTAAGTCTTCTCGTTCCTCACACTGATATTACATAGCAGTTCGGCAGTCTTTATATATAGATATGTGTGTGTGTGTGTGTGTGTGTGTGTATTTAGGCAGCAAATTCTCTTCCAGGCATGTCTGATTAAATAGATTACAAATATTATGTCCGCCTAATTTTAATATAATCCCTTCATATTCATGAATATTTTTCCGTGTATTACGATCAAATGATTATACTAAAAATAAGCAGGTATAATGTTTGTAATTTATTTAATCATACATATATATATATATATATATATATATATAATGAATAGGATATGTTTAGGCAGTAAGTTCTGTCTGTTTAATTTTTTATTGTATTTTTACAAATGTCCGGAGAATGTGTTGAGTATTATCCTCGAAGCTGTGTTTTTAACTGTCCTAAGTTCATATTTTATTATTTTTGTTCAAGTACTTTTTGACTTTCGCAGTCATTATCAAGAACCAATGTGGTGTCTGTGTTGTAGTTAGAATTCTCTCTCTCTCTCTCTCTCTCTCTCTATATATATATATATATATATATATATATATATATATATATATATATATATATATTAGTATGTGTGTGTGTACGGAAAGGATTGATAAAAAAAATGTACTAATAACCTCACTTTTTCACGGATGGGTGGGACTTGTTTAAGATACCCATCTGCGCGAAATGCCATCCGACGGGAAAATGTGTACGAAGCACATGTGTATCATTGAATTCCGCCATGTGGAAAAAATTGTACTCATAGATATTCTTCAATGCTTGCTGGCCGTTTACGGAGACCACACAGTGGATATAAGCACAGTTATGTGGTGGATCATATTTAGTAACTATCTGATTAAAAAAAATCTTTTCTAGCTGAAAATGTTCTCTGTCCAACGGTGATATTATTATCTGTGTATCAGTTGTAATTTCCGTGGAAATAAATAGGAGACATCACTTTCACAGCGTCTCTCTCTCTCTCTCTCTCTAGCCAGGATAATCAGAAATGATTAACTGCTACGCTGTCCCTTGATGTTTTGACAAGATGCTTAAATTTAGAGATGTCCTTCCTTTAGACTATAGTACCAACGCTAAAAGGCTGCATCCACAACCATTTTATCTAGAGAGCACTGTAGAGAAGAAATACCTTTCCCCAAAGTCATTGCTACGAAAAGAACGCAACAATTGGAATTTGAACTTTGTCTACCAATGCCATATTTCTCACAGGTAACCATTATATCACCCACACATCATACGTTATGTGTGTATTTGTACAGCAATTTTTCATTTATATATGTTTGGATAAAGACCAAAGAAAAATCTTCGTTAAGGATTTTTTATTTTGTTTATTTTTCTATATTTCGGAGCATTTTCCGGGTTTCCGGTACACATTTAAATATAAATACTCCAAGATGTGTATTATTTCAGCTTTCAAAAACCATTATCTAAGAGTTTATTTGTGCCATGTCAGTTTCTTTTTTTTCTAATATCTTCACATTTCGTTTTTATCCTTTAAAAGTATCACGTCTTGTGACAATATTTTAAACTTATATGCAAGAATATATGTTTTATGTACTTATAAACTAAGCAGTTCACAGACTCGCACGCACGCACACACACACACATACGCACACGTACATACAATTATACAAATGAATTTGTTCTTATATTTTCGTGTAATTATCTCTATGCTTTAAATGTATATTTATATATTTAATACAATCTGTAGATCTTTCATTTTTTTTTTTTTTTCACGGGTGTGTATCTCGCTATACGCACCTTAAAAACGTATATATTTGTCCGGGTTTATAGATATAAAACCATATGCCAGCATGCTTAGAGGGCCCTAAGGACGGTTGCAGCTTTACGTAAACACTGACCTTGAAGGCAGAGGCCATTATTCTCACAACTTACTCTCCTAATGACCCTGTTCATGTCACTCGGTTCATTTTTTTTTTCAGACGCAGGACAAATGTCTTCCTCTGCTACGACGCCTGTTCAAATCCTATTAGATATTCCATTTCAACAACAAAGAAAGACTGTATTCATACTGCTCCTTAAAATAGTGTTTTTACTATTAAGGAAATGTGTGCGTATTTTCCCAAAGGGTCGTGACTGTTGATTTGACACTAGTGGCATTTAATATTTTAATGGACAAATGACCTTTGAAATATGCGCCATTCATTTCTTGCCAGAGTTTATATCAAGCCGAAGAAACTGAATTATTTTATCTCGAGATTCTTGACTAAATCCAAATAAGGGTCTGTGATGTAATCGGCTCTGATCTGGCATCTCGACTTCAGTCATTTTGCCTGACTTTTTTTTTTTTATATAAAATAATTGTTCCGATGAGCTCTCCTCATTGTTACCTCAACTGGATGAATATAAGCGTATTACTAGATTGGCAGCTAGGTCTCGCCTTTTTACAGCTTAACTATATATATGTAACCGTAAGTTTTATTCTTAGTTAATTTTCTCGCACTTCCCGCAAAAATTTAAATGCAAAGCCAATCGTCATCTACCTTCCCGAATCCTGTTTTTGTCCTTTCTCCTCACTAAACTCTTCTTATTTTCTTTCACTCTCAGTAACCCTTTGCGTTTTGGTGGCATTATCATCTTGCGTGGAATGAAATGATAAAAAATAAATTTATTTCATTATCCGTTTGCGTTAACAGTCTCAAGAGAAAATAGGTTCTTGAGTATATAAAGAATTTACAAACTACAAACACTTTTTTTCGGATCATGGCCCTCATCTTATACTTAGTTAATCTGTGTAGTAAGACACCAAAAATAATGACACCAAAAAGCTTATTCGGGAATAATAAAAGATCCTATTGAAAATAAGTAGACAGAACACGTCTAAATTATTCAACGAAACATATCTCATATATATATATATATATATATATATATATATATATATATATATATATATATATAATGATAATAATAATTTTAAAAAAAATATGATTCCATCGCTACATAAGAGTTCTCATGTTTCAGAAACAGGAGCTAAAAACTTCAATTTAATTATAAAAAATAAATTGAATTAAAGTATCAAGCTCTGTTTCACTTTGAAGCGAAATTTTTGGAATAATCTAATTCTAATTTAGGCTCTACTTATGTATTGAGCACTGTTTTTTTTTTTAAATAATAACAAAAATACTAAAGAACTTCCGATTATTAACCTAACGTGTTCTTTCCTATTTTTCTATATATTTGCACGCACATACACACACAGAGATATATATATATATATATATATATATAAATATTACTTATGACAACCTTATATATAAAAGTCATAAGTAATTTCCATTATTGGGAACAAATTTTAATGACGAATGTATCATCTTAACTACCAATTATAAGTGATTAAGAAAACCTAGCACATTGTTTGTTTAACAGCATATCAACCTTTTATTGGTCATTTTGTGCTGAAATTGAATTTTCTTGGGAACTTTATAATAAGTAATAAAAATGTTATTCTGCTTTCACAATTGAATACATGGTAGATGATACTCAGCTTTTGTGCATATACATGTTTGTATAGACATGATTACTTGAGGCGGTGACATGTGTGTTTTATGTTGTAGTTTATATTCTGGAATACGGTTTGATTTAAGAAATTGTAGTGTATTATATGGATTAATGTCATGAAAGAGTTATTTCATGTTTGGTTGGTTGATTTTTGTTTAGCGACATATCAACACCTCTATGGGTTATTTACTGCCTAAATCTAAATACTTTGAACACAGTTTTATTGCTTCAAATTCAACTTCAGAAAAATGTATTGTTGGTCATTTTCCTATAAAATGTATTGTTAGTAATTCTAGAATAAAATGTATTATTGGTCATTTTTCTATAAATATCTTATTGTTGGTTATTTGCTATGCATATGTATTGTTGGTCATTTTGCTATAAACAAGTATTTTTATACTTTCATGGTGGTTTTTTTTTTGGGGGGGCGTTCACTATTTGGCCATAGATGGGATCCTAACAGGTGATACCACCTCGCGTCAGGGTGAATCTGAGAACAACAGTAATTAAAAGGCGGTTCCACGCTCTTCTCAACCTCCAATCTCCCGATCAGAAGCCTTGCTGCCAGATGTAGTTTATCATCATACCCAGGAATGGGTCAGATATGAAAAAGTAAAGACCTAATATATTTCTATAATTTAACAAAGATTGTAACTTCCAATATATTATATATAAGGTTGGCATAATTATTCTTAATTAGGAATCATACGTGGAAGTTAAAAATAATTTTGGAATGCACTAACATGATAATGTTTGAACCAAAAGCAGAGGAATGACAATCATAAATCTCCACAACCGATCCCAAAATCAGTGTAATGTGTATGTGCTGAGATCGTTGGAGTATCATTCCTGTTGAGTTCTTAAAATGCATTAAAACAGTCAATGCACATTTTTCTGTCCAGCAGCTACAATATGTCGATATAAGTTTTGATCGAGAAAAGCAATGTGCTCGTCAAAAGGGAAAATCTTGTTCCCCTCTATTTTAACGCAAGGTCGCATACAGAAAGAATAAGACAAGAAACAAATTTGGAACTCGGTTGGTCTGTTCTACACCACACACCGCCCTATTCACCTCGCCTTACGCCAACTTTCTTGAATGCTGCAATGGGGAGAATTTTCTCTAATGAAGATCAAATACAAAAAATGGCAAAATTTTGCGCAAATGTTATCTAAGATCAGCTTGATAAGTTGCAAAATGATGGCGAATATATGATTGAATAAAGCATGATTGTACTGTATTTATTAATGGATAAAACTGACACCCGTTGGAGGCATGGCACGTGGAACTAGAACAATCTACCCGAGTGGACGACATAAAAGATTCAGTTCAAAATGATGAAGGCCGGAGTGTACAACGGCCGAAACGTTGTGAATATGGCAATGAAGATGGACAATGTAAATAAAGTAAGTAAAGAATAAAACTGAACAAAAACGAAAATTACCTTATATAATCGTGTATAGTGCGAGGTTTTATGACCTTTTTTTAAAGTGAAAAACAGCGGTGGGGGCACACTATACACAGTTAATTTTTTTGAAGAGGTTAAAATCATGTATTTTTGTTGACCGGTTGCACTATAGACAGGTAAATATTTTTTTAGAGGGGTTAACTTAAAATTCATGTAAAAAAAAAAACCCTCAGGAGTCCCACTATGAAGTCGGCTTGCACAAATATATATGATATGTGTGACTCAAACTAATACCAGGTGTAGCAGCAAAATTGTCTAATTGTTAGATTAAGCTTTGCACCGGTGTATCTTGGAAATGATTAAAGATATCTTACTGGAATTTTCCGAGAATTTTATAACATTATTGGACTCTACTTTAAGCAATAAGAATGTATAATTACTCTCCAAGCTTAACAGAAGAATCCTGAGGAAATCGATCATAAATCATAATGTTCATCATTAACTAACCATAGCTAAGTATTGGGAGCTCATGAAGGTCCATATATATACATAAATATAGGTATATATATATATATATATATATATATATATATATATATATATAATTTCTGGATCATTTTCCAACTTATTCAAGATGATCTTCGGTTCTCTTCGTCTAAGTTTCTGTCCTGGAGTAACAAGTTGCCTCACAGGTCTTTTTTTCACTACTCTTTGGATTGTCATAGCTGAAACTTCTCTCTCACGTGCCAAATGGCTTATGAATTGAGTTTGATCTTTTCTTATTGGTTTCTTTAGCTCTAAGTTGAAATGGTGATCCCTCTTCCTGTTGTGACCTTTTGATCCAGTTTTCTTCTCTACTGTGCCCTCCTTTTAAAACTTATTCACCGTTTTCTTGATGGTTCTTGAATGGTCTTTGAAGATGAAAGCCAGAGCATGAATGTTGGTACCATTACTGAAAACCTGAATGATTTTTTCCTCTTACCATTGCTTAGTTGGGAAACGAAAACAATTCTAACTTTCTCTCTTTTTAGTTGAATAATGGTTTTTCAGTCATTCTTACGAAAATTAATGTCAAGATGGCTAAACGTCTTATCTGAAAACCTAGAAAACAGAAACTCAGTTAGTTTAGTGGGATTTTTACATATTAAACATTTTATGGGATGGACAATTATCCCATGCTGTAACACCCGGCACATATATATATATATATATATATATATATATATATATTGAATTCAGAGTTGTCCTCCTTCTAGACCGTTCGTCACCCAAGGCTATAGGACCCAGTCTGCCCTATTTACTTATAGCTGAGTGGGGAGAAGAGCTGGATTCATTTCCCAAGAATTCGAACTCGACTCTTTGATTCTTCAATCCAAGCCGCTATCCATTACTCCACCGTACCTCTATGAATTCAAAACCTGCGAAGGATCGTTTGGAGATCTTGTGGCATCCGCTGCACCAGTTCACTGTATTTGGCTCCCCTACAAAGTGTGGATGGTTCTTCACAAGCCTTCGCCACATCAATCAAATGAAATGCGCAGATAGTCTGGCTGTTGGTTCTAAGAACTGAGCTGCTTGAACCTCATACATCGAAAATGAGGGCAGAATTCAGTACTATATATACAGGGTGATTGAAAAGTAATTTCCTATATTATGTATGATGGCCTTTATTTTTCACTATCTTTCCAATTCCCTGTTCGGCCATTGATTTACACAAATTTGGTTACTCACCGTTTCCTTTCGCCCCTTTTCGCTGTCAGTACGTCTTGAGCGTGTTATATTCTCCAAGCTCTCCTTCATTATGTGTCTTCAAAGGTTAACTCTTTCTTTCTGAGTATAAGTATCGTTTTGTTTATTTATATTTTCCTCGCTATTTTTTCTCGTCTTGTAAAAATTAGTTAGATGGGAGAATCCATCATACATAAAATAGGGAGTTACTTTTCAATCTCTCTCTCTCCCCATATATATATATATATATATATATATATATATATATATTTCATTTTCGTGTCAACCTTTGTTTTTCTGAGATATCGGATTCATGGCTCGTTTTTACTTTTATAACACTCGCAAAATGTTGCGGTCAGAAAAAGCACTTTTGATAAGATTGCTATTGTCGACAACTGCAAAAAGGAAATGGACTGTTGGCTGAGTGCTAGAAAGCAAAGACATTATAACATCGTGCAAGTTTATTAAATAAAGTTGGCTTAAGCCTCACTTATTTTATGAAGTATTCTGCATCTTATCCATTAAAAAAATATTCAGTTTCCATAGAAGTTTTTTTCTTCCGTTCGCTACAAATTACGATAAAACTAACAAAGGTCGTTAGAGCAAACTTTTCTTTGTTGTTATTTGTGTGGTTTTATTTCTGTTTTATTACATTTTGGTAATTGTATTTACACTTCCATGTTCCATGAACAAATTGCTTGCCCAATTTCCCCACCACCACCACCACTTTTTAACTACTTTGCTTTAGGAGGACTAAAAAGGTTATGAAAATTGAGATGACGATATGTCGAGGAAAGAAGCAATGGCATAAAGAATGAACTGAAGGAGACTAGAAATGGCGCGAAAGATTCATACAGCAAAAGAGGAATAAATAAAAGATGGTGGTTTATTGGATAAGGAGACGTTGAATTCTTTTGTGGATAAAAAGGGAAGCAAAACGACGTGGAAGAAAAAAGAAAAATGGAGAGGCGAGCAAAGGATTGAAAGAGGAGTTAAAGTGAAGAGGAAAACGAAGGAAAGAGCAGGAATAAATGAAAAGAAAGGAAAGAAAGACATGGAAAGTTGAAGATCAAAGAGTAGCTAGAAAATAAAATGGAGAAGTAGAAAAGTATATATATAATGGGAAGTCAGGAATGAAGACCAAAAAGAAAATGAACATGAGACAGAGAGAGGTGACGAGAAAGACTGAAAGAGATAAAGAAAAAAAAAACGGTCAACAACTTTATTCTTACATAAAAGAACCTGTTGAGAAATTTATCTTAAGCTCGTTCCCATTTGGCATTTTTTCTTCCGTGTTTTTCGTTCATTTTTCTACTGACCCATTGCAGAATGAATCTCAGAGACCATTCTTATAGAAAGTCGGAAGAACGAATAAAAACCAGAAGAGAAAGGAGGGTGAGAATGAGGACAAAACACGATTGACGCAGGGTTATGCGTGTGAAGAATTTCGCCAGACACGCAGTCACCTGACGTTAAGAGTAAACAAAATCCAAATGACGGGACAGCCTTTTACAAATTGACGGGGGGAAAAAAGAGGGGAAAAAATAAACAATAATAAACCACAAAAAAAAGACGAACCAAACCCAGGCCTTGGTTTATTATGTACTAAATCTATCGACCCACCCCGAACAATCTTCAAGCCTTTCACCCGTACGAAAATAAAAATAAAAAGAAACAGACGCAAATTCTTCATTATTCTTGTGTAGACATCTGACAGGAATATGTCATATTGGGTTACATGGTGTGGACACCAGTCGTTGTGGTGGGTGGCTTGGTATGGATGTGTTAATAACAGCTGCTGTGTGAATGAGTCTAGCTCAGCAGGAAGAGCATAGTGTTGCATGCAGGATGCTCTTAGGTTCTAGCAGCGATACTGGGTCGGTGCCATACATTACAGTATTTTAACTAAGTCAAAGCACTCATATTTTGGATTAAGCCAAAGCATCATTACTCTTAGGAATCTGTCAATCTTTCTGTTTTAAGCAGAAAAACATTCTGGACAGTTCTACTTGCATAGATACAAGTAAAAACAAAAAAATATAAAAATTCTTAGTTTATAGTTTTTAAGGGCACACACACACACACACACACATATATATATATATATATATATATATATATATATATATATATATATATATATATACTCGACTCTCCTGTCGAATTTGACGTATGAGGGTCAAAACAGATCAGTTCCCAGGAAACCGACAGCCCGACAAACAGCACAAGAGATTTGATTATAGTGGTGAAGGTTTCGTGCAGGACCATCCACACTTTTCGAAGGGCCGAATACAGAGACCTGGTGCACTAAAGGTTTTGAATTCAGAGTTGTCCTTCTCCTAGACCAGTTGCCATCCAACTCGGCTCTCAGATTCCTCAATCCAAACCGCTATCCATTACTCCACCATGCCTAATATATATATATATATATATATATATATATATATATATATATATCCTCAGGGAGCCAGGAAAACCTACCTAGGTTTTGCCCTACTTAGTGTATTGAGAACTTTATGTAGTTGTCTTTTTACTCGTTTTAGGGTTTGTTTTTTTTTTTTTCTTTGGACTTGGAGCTTAAACACTGGACGATTGTTTTTATCTTGGTTTAATGTTCTTGGTTCTTTCTTTTTTTTATTCCCCATCTTTCCTCGGGTACCGATTTGTTCTACTGCAAGTTGAGCTATCCGAGGTTTTTTCCCAAACGAGTACCACTATATATATATATATATATATATGGGTAGCACCCTTTCTTTCAAACATCTTTCATTAAATACGGCAAGCAAGGAAGATTTACTTAATTTTTTATTAAGTTTTTTCCAGCATTCTAACATTTTTCTCTTTTGTAGGAGTTAAGGAATATAGAAATTGTCCATAATTTTTATTTTCCCAAGCGCTTTCGGCAACTTCTCGAGCCATTTTCAAGGGTGTTTTGTCCCTGGCGTTGTTATTTTTTTCTCGTGTTTTGACTGTTACGTTGTAATATTTTTTTTATTTCACTGCCTAGTACAAGACTGTCTTTCTTGCCACAGATTAATTACCTATATCGAACATACTACCACCTCCTTGAGTAGACGCCTCACGTGTCACTTATTAGACTAAAGTGCTATAAAAAAAAATCTATCAACCCGTAATTTACAATAATCCTGAAGAGAAATTCTGGTCGAAAACACAAGAATTTTATATAAATCATATTATCAGAAAGATCTCGCTATTAGAGAGGCCCTGTATATCAAACATTTCTCTCCTAGTATCACCTAACATTGTTTAACAGAGGAAATAGAGCGTTAAAAGTTTTTGTTTTTTTTTTTAATAGAAAGATGCTCACGCGATTTCTATACGCGCGCATCATGTGAAGGCTCGGAATGAATTCCTTAATGGGCATTGTATTCCTGATCAATCAAAATTCGTAAATAATTATATAAGCCACACTACAACATGTTTGACACGCAGACTCACTCTACACCTTTCTGACCATAGCTCAATTAGATCTCATTTAAATATTCATGGAGATCTACCGGACACTATTCGTAACATACTTGTTGACAACACTAATATAATAGCATCATCTACATGCAGAAAAAGGCTAAAAATAATGGAAGCCTTAGTAATAAAAGCAAAAAAAAAACAACACTTAATAATATTAACTTTGAACATGGACACAATATCTTGACCGTGTTTTGAAAAATGAAAACATTTTATAAAACATACATACAACAAACTATTTCTTATTTAACAGTTAAAATATTTAATCCTTGAAAATGGCTAAATGTATAGCCGAAAGCGCTCGGATAAAAAGAACATTCGGACAGTTTTTATATAATTTATCATCCGAAAAGAAAAAAAATTATTAGATCGCATGAGAAATTGTATAAAAAAACTAAATAAAAGCACCTCGTATTCAATGAAATGGGCATATATATATATGTTGAGGTTAGCAACAAGCGGCGTCAGGGTTTTATGCTTAGACGCAATCTTCAGGTCACATTTTATTTTTACGTATGCTCTATCCCTGATAACTAGCGCTTTTACCCATAAGTATAGCATATCTTAAAACTATATGTCTGATATATATATATATATATATATATATATATATATATTTCAAATTTTCAGCTCTTTAAGAAATACTAGGATGTAACCAACAGAATCACTGATGGTTTTTGATAATGATTCATACTATCGACAGTACATGTGCAAACATGAAGTTCGGAATGTTTATCCACAATTTCGATCCAGATATACATATTATTCAGAAATTGGGAAAATACAATAAAAAAATAAATAATTAAATAAACACGGACATTGTATGAAACATCGCCAAATTTAGTTACTTAAGACTGACACATTTTGGTATTATCCGTTTTTTGCTCATTTATCGATTCACCGTGTCCAGTGTGTGTCAATTTCTCCAAGCCTTCTTTCCTCACTATTCATGATAGAAATTTCAATTTTTTTTTATTCTAAGCACAAGTGTCTTTTTCGATCTGATTTTCCTTAAAACTTCCTCGTTACTCACATGTTCAGTTCATGGTATTCTCGACGCCCTGAAACACATTTATAGCTAAAGAGTCATTGTTCGAAACGGACATACAGTAATAAGAATAAAACTGGTTGAACTAATATAAAGAAATTTAATTATTTCAAACTTAAGTCATTTTCTTTTTTGCTTTTATTTTATTTTCATTTTGCTAATTTCTACTCTTGATATCACATACCTCCGAACATAGTCATTTTTTTTTTCATTTGATTCACATAGGAAGCCACCTCTCTATCTTAATGCTTCGTTTGAATTTTAGTAAGTATACTTTTGCATCATCGTCATTGAAGTATGTCCTTTAAATTTGGCAGATGATATTTTACCAGATTGCCTTTAGCTCACGACTAAGACATTTTGGTGTTATCCGTTCTTGATCAATTATCAAATGAGTTGGGATCAAATATAGATCGGATTCCGACAGATCGGAATCCAAAAGATATGGTACGTATGTAAAAACGTTCCCAAATCAACACGCGAACCAACAAACATAATGTCTGCTACACACACACACACACACATTATCATCTGCTTCACACATAGACAAACTAAAATTTTTATGCACTTACGTATAGCAATATTTACTTTTTTAAGGTAAGCTTGGAATCAATTTGTGGCACAAGGCCTAAAAGGGGAAATGGGTTGAGGCTGGTCGACACTATCTTATACCTTTTGCTAATCAGATACACGACCCATTCGTTCATTACACTTTGCGCATCTACCACAAGAACTCTTTCATCATCATTCAATCCTACATATACAGGGAAACCCGGATATAAGAGAGACCCGGATATAAGAGAAACCCGGATATAAGAGAAACCCGGATATAAGATAAACCCGGATATAAGAGAAACCCGGATATAAGAGATTTTTCTGGTCCCAAATTAGAGCCAAATTAGTTAATGTATATAAATTAGACCAAACCCGGATATAAGAGAAACCCGGATATAAGAGACTTCTTCTTCGGTCCCGACAACTCTCTTATATCCGGGTTACACTGTACCATAAAACCGCACACACACAGAGAAGCTACAAAACACCCCATAACATAAAAATTGTTGAGTATAAAGTTATATATAAAAATCTGTTGATGATAAACAATGAGAGGGAAGGGGATGAACCCAAAATCAAGTTAAAATATAACAAAATTACACAATCTAAAGATACCTGATATTAGTTGAACCCGTCCAACGCCAAAGAAATAAGAGGCCGCTGTATTCTGTCTTCGGGTGGACGCGTTGTCGCTCCTTGAATTCGGAACGCCACAAATTATACTAACGTTGGTTTAAAGAGTCGAATGCACGTGATACATGATTGACCAATGAAAATCAAACAGCAGATAAGTAAAAAAAATACCAGAATTTCTTTTTTCTTTTTCTCCATATCTCATTCTCTGATGAAGCCTTAATAAAAGTGAAACACATTAAATTTATAAACGTTTCTTTTTTTTTTTCTTTATCCTATCATTCTGTCAGATTCCGATCCATATTTCATTTGCATTTGATCTCAATTCATCTCATTATATGTTTGATAAGAATCATTAACCTACCGAACACATCACAACCAAAAAATCTAAATTATAACCTTACCTTTTATTTGACATTCTCACTAACATTTACAATATTACCACAAATTATATTACTTGTATTTTTTTAAAAATAGAAGTGAGTTATGGTTTAATTGCTAATACAGTTTTTGGAAAGGAAAACTTTTAGTACATTTCATCAGGCATTTATTGATATTGTTTTAGTTGTTTTGCACATACGGTAGATTCATAATAGCTACAAAGAAATCTACAAGTATCAGTGAACACTGGTACATATGGTAATAGTCTGTCTGTCTGTACGTGTATTAAAAAAACAGTCCCAGATTAAATGGAGTATTATCCAACTGCACCAGCTGACCACACAATGGTGAAGATATTAGAACTTCTCCTACTAGACAGGCACACATACACAATTACGAATACACACTGCCATCCGATGCCCGCTTATCTACGGTTTTAATGCATGTGATACATGACTGACCAATGAGAATTGATCCAAACAAAATTGAAAATACTAAAGTTCTGTCCTTTTGTGTGTTTTCTCTCAATCTCGGTCGAAGCTTTAATAAAAGTGAAACATGCTAGATTGATAAACGTTTCTTTTTTTCTTTATCTTATAAATTATCAAAATAAAACAATCAGTGCCGTCGATAATTAAAATCGGATCGTCAGTTCTTATTGTTCCTTATTTTCTAGATGCTCTACCTTGAGAGGAGCTTGAGCCTTGTATTAGTAACATTATTTTTAAACTAATAAAAGATCACTTCTTTCTAATACTTATCTTCACTAAATGAGATTGGTTTCTGTTTATAAGTCATCGAATATCGATGATCTGCCTGTCCATCTTGAATTTACCGATGGCCGCCTCTTATGATCTGTTTGGAGAGACTGACCCGTATTGCTTGCGATAAAATAAAAGCCCAAGCTTTTTTGTTCTTAAACAAAAGGTCCCTTCACCTAGAGAAACAAACTGCCCGTGTTTTAAGAGATTTGTCTTTATCGGTTGATGATGAGGCAATAGCATAAATTTCTTGACGCCAGAGTCCTTATCATAGAAGGAACGAGTCATTCCAACCCAATCTTCGGCTGTCTTCCCTTGCCCTTTTTGCCTTTGTATTTGGGACCTTTTATCTTGGATTATGGGTGGGGACTGTGCCTTACCTAAACTTACCACGCAGACTTATATGCCAAACTCGGCGCCCACTAAATGTCGGATAAGATGTTTTGCCATGAATGGGGAACAACCACGACTCACACAACCATCAAATAAGATGGAAAGTATGAGTTTAATAGCTTTTAAGTAAATAAGGGCAACATTAAAACCTTTTACCGAATAATATAGATATGCAATCTGGGTCAGCTGGACAATAAATTTACTGTCGATATTTTTAACGATATTTAATGATTCATTTGCTTTCATAATAAATCTGGAACAAGTTCATGTTCGAGATGCCCAGCAAGAAAGTTTTAAAAGTTCCTTTCTGAAATATCCTATTATAACAGTACTTGCCCCCCTCCTTCGTTTGCATAACCGTTACGCTCTGCCAGTACTTTATAATGGACTAATTCCGCATTTTAAAGCGGGGAAAAGACACTACTTGGTTTCAGTGAGAAAATGAATAAAAGAAAGAAGTGAGTGAGTGTATAACGTCTCTTGCCAATACCTCATAAATAATAGACTATTCCGTATTGATCGCGTGGAAAGAGGGGAACGGACACTACTTGGTTTCAGTGAGAAAACTTTTCGTTTGTACCCACTTCTTAAAATAACGACCAGCATTCATATTTATGATTGTTATTGCAATATTTTGTTAAATTTGTTGAATTGAAATATTTAATGATGCGATATGAGAAGTTCTACGGATATTTTATTGTCGAAGAACTCGTCATAAGTTTACTCAATCATTAACTTAAGAATTAAGATTCATCAGAATATTAAAATAAGAAAACCGTGAAATTTCTATTCACACTCGAGATTAAGTGACAACAAGTCTCCTCAATACTCTAGCACTCTTCTTAGTATTCAAGCTGATTTCAATAAAGCCATCATATGGATGCTGCCAACTCAGTAAGTGATTAAATATTTACGGGTGGATTTCTGTAAAGAATAATTTACAGCAAGTCTCCTCAATACCCCATCATTCATCTTTGTAGTTGGAACTGTTTTCAATGATTCTGTCATCCGGAAGGTTCCAACCTCCCTCAAATTTCCAATCCGTCTTTTTCTTTCTAGCCTCATCAGAACTCTTCCTGGCACTCTGATAACGACTGGCATGACAGCCACTTTCACGTTCCAAAAGTTCCACAGCTTCCTAAGTAGATCGAGATTATTATTATTATTTGAACTGCTGCTACTTGGTATATTTCTATGATATGACTTGCCAGGTCTTGGTACCTACGTATGTTCGTCTACTCTTCCTTCACGGTGATCATATCCCAAGGTACTGCAATGTCTATGTGAATCCACTCATGGGTCAGGGCGATTGCTCGCCAAACGCTTGTCAGTCAAGATGAATCCATCTCATATGTGCTTCACTTGCTCGTTCCCGACTACTGACGATATTCAGTCACTCCCCCACGAGGGTGTCATGTGGCACAAGGCCTTTTTAACGTGGGCATTCCCGAGCCATTACTACTGACAATTGTGAATGCTCGCATGACTTCTCTGTGAACTTAGGGATACACTTCCTGCATCTCATCATCATCATCATCATTATTGAATGAGAGAGCAGTACGCTAAAGACGTGCCTTGCCTATCTCATCCTTCAAACATGTGAAGATATCACTTGTGTCCATAATCGAACCAAAGTCATTTGCACAGTTCTCCGTACATGACTGTTCCTACTCTGCCGTGCCTATTTTTGTATTCATTCTTGACAATTTTATTACATTCACCGATTATGTTGTTTATATTCATTATTTATGGTTTTGTCAGTATTCCACTTGTCGTATCTGATGCACTTATTCCAGAGCGTAATGATAGAACATATTCTTATTAAATGAATCATAAGTATTTTCAGATTTCACTGTCGTCTAGATTTTTACACTTAGAGTCCGTGCGGTGGATTTAATTATTTAATATAAACAAGATTTGCCAAATATAAACAAATGTTTGCTCAAAGCATATCACTCTAGAGAGGTTAGAATTCTTTTAAGAAGATATCAGTGTAATAGACACTGTCAGATTTTATTACACAAGTCAATGTTTTCACAATAAAATGATTAAACAACCAATGTTGGCAAAATTTTCAGTATATATTTATATGATAAATATATGTAGAAGATATCCAAAGATTCATTATAAAATGAGCATACCATGAGGAAAAAATGCTCTAAACTTAATAAAAACAAAGTTTTATCGTCAAAATCTTTGCTATAATTAAGTTGAAAGAATTTTTGGAACCTTCAAAAGTTTGGTTAAAAATTTAGTTTTTCTTGCGTAGTGGGTGACTAAAAATTAGTATGGGAAATTTTAGATTCTTTTTGCAGTGAAAAACACGTTGATTTTGGAAATTCTTCTGTTCTCTTAATATTGTAGGATTTTAATGAAACTTTCCTGACTTATTCACAAATGAATTAAATTATTTTTGAAACGTTTCTTTTTTAGAAAAATCTTTGTAAAAAATATATTTTTACATCTGTTACCCTCCGCTTAATGTTCATGCTTAATGCTTAAATTTAGTTATAAGCACAAGTTCTAGGAGAATTTAAATCTTTTTCTTTTGTTTTTGTTTTTTATTTTTTATTTATTTATTTATTTTATTTTTTTATTTTTTTTTTTTTTGTAAAACAGAACCCCCAGTTATCGAAAATCTTCTCTGAATCGAGAAATAAAAAATGCAATTAAACTAAGACATTATTTAATTAAAAAAGCTTTTAACTGCTTTTATGTATAAGATAGGGACATTATTGCCTGTAGAAAAACATTTTCGATAAATGATGAATTTCTACAAAAATTGTTTTAATTTTTTTATTTTAATTATAATAATTTATAAAGTTTTAAATCTTTTAACATTCTGCCATACTTTGTAGAGGTTAGGTGATATTGTTATTAAGTAAAAACTATATTTACAAATCATGAATTGAAAAACTTAATTAATTCATCGACAGCCAATATTTTAAAAAGAATTTTTTTAAATTTTTGTGGGCCGATTTTTGCAAATATGGATGTCCATACACGACATTATCAGAAAATAATACTATAGTAAATTTAAAGTCAAAGTGCAAAAATCCAATAAAACATTAAATTACGGAGAATAGTTTCCTAAATTTTAGAGATTACTTGATAGTTAAAAATTATGTCCTCCATAGAAAAAAAATTCCCAAGGAAAGTCTATCGATAAACGTGTCAACGTTTCATAAAAACACCCACCCTCGTGTTAAAATGTGCTTTTCTACAATATTTTAAACTAAAAGTAATGTTTCAAATCGGATTAATTAAACTTTAAATCAGATAATCTTTCCCAAATAAAGTTTTATAAAAGTATATTTTATTTTTGAAAGATTTTTTTTAACAAAAAGATCATACTGTGTTGACAGATTTGGTAATGTGGCTGATTTTTAACAATTTTAACGATTTCAAAAAAAAAAAAAAAAGAAATATTCCGATGAATTTAAATTCGGTTTGAAATATAGCAAAGTATTTTGCTTATTGGAAATATTAAATGTAATCTATTAGCTTGAAATTAAAACTAAGATAAAAGCTGCAAGAAAGATTTTTCATCTTTTTAAAATCTTAGGTATCGCTTTTCTTTGGAGGTTCCTAAATCATTTGAATTTCAGATCATAAGATATATATTCTTATTAAAAATATTGATATCATGTTTTTGGCGATACAAGGTTTTCATCCTTTTTTTTTTTTTTTTTTTTTTTTTTTTTTACTCTCAGTAACCCATTGCATCTTTGTGGCTTTATCGCTTCGTCTGGGGTGAAATGATTAAAAAAATAAATACAACATATAGACAAAGAAACTTTTATTAAATTAATACAATAGTTTATATATCAGAGTAAGTTATGATTTTAATTACATGGGTTCTTGATATTCTATAACTTTTCATCAGTCTTTCACAACTGATTAATTGATTTTTTGTAACTTTATTACTTGCAGCCGTTTTTATTACTTCATAAAGACCTTCTTTGCTTGAATATTATTGACATATACATCTCTTTTAATGATGGGCCCTCATTTTTCTATCTTTTCGAAGGATGTTCGGGTTTGGGTTAGCGGTTCGGGTTTGGGTTAGCGGTTTGGGTTCGGGTTAGCGGTTTGGGTTAGCGATTCGGTTTCAGGTTAGCGATTCAGGTTAAGGTTCGGGTTTAGGTTAGAGTTCGAGTTAGCGATTCGGGTTCGAATTATGGCTGAGTTCATTACGTTTACTTTTTTTTCAAATGTCCTTTCGAATGGTATGAATCCATTTCTTCCCCCAGTTATGGGTTAAATAGTTTGGAGGACTAGACTCTCTTGAATTGAGGCAGCAAAGAAAAGGGGAAACTCTGAAGTCCAAAACCGATTTGAAAAAGGATTGGTTCCGTCCTAGACACGCTACTGCTGCTATACCTACCGTACAAGCGGTGCTCCTACGACCCTAATGGGTTTCAGGACTCATAAAGTGGCGTTTTGTATTGGATCTGGAGATACTATTCCATTAAATTGGTGTCATTGATTTCATTTCTTTTTTGCGAGTGGGAAATAGTTTAATAGAATACGAAAGACCATTGCCATGCATGAATATGCTCTTTAGCTTAAAGTTAGATTTGAGAGGGTTTTGATAGATATTGGCTCAGAATTGTTAATCGGGATTTTGAGTTCCAATTCCCGTTGGGTTCGTTATATTCATATACATGCAAATATCCTTAGGAATGGTACGAATCCACCTCTTCTCCTCCAGCTATCGATTAATTAGTATCCTGTATCTCTAAAACCATTATTATCCCCAAAATATAATCCATAGAGGTTAATATTCCGCGAAACAAAAACGACCAATCAATATAGTGTTGTTCGAGAAATTACAATAACTCTTTACATTTATCGTAGTACTTTGATCAATTTTGAAGAGACCGATAATTTTACGACCTAAAATACTAACTCCAATCCTTCTTCCACCTGCCTCTTCTAAGTCATGTTAGTTGACTATTTCCGTGAAAGATCTAGACTCTAGCCCAGCCATCAGGTCTATCTCAATGTAGATCTCTACATTCAACACTAAAATTTACTATTGAAAAATCAGTTTTCATATACCTTTATGTATGACCTTTGTGATATTTACTTAAAATATCGTAGATTTGATTGCTTTCATTTCTTTAACCAACGTTCTTAATATTCTGCATCTTTTCTCACTGTTTCCATTCGAAACATTCTTCTTCTCAGCCTATGAAGGTCGTCGATTGTACGTAGCCCTTCTCCAGATCCACAGGTATGAATGGGTCCTTACCCTACCGCGATGGCCCACGGCGTGTTGGTATGAGTATTTGCGTGTAAGTGAATGTAACGAACCCGGCTAGTATTCGAACTCGGTTCTCAGATTTCTCATTCTGAGCTTTTATCCATTACACTACCTGAATATCCAAGCTTACTGTACCTGGTATTCCCAAATGGTTACCCATCTAGATTCTGACCAGACTTAACGTTGCTTAATAGTTCGGTGATCGGATTGGAACCGATGTTTCATCATGGTGTGGCCGCAAGACACGCCACTCACACACCCAAGCTTACAGCATATGGTATTCCCAAACGGTCACCCATCTAGGAACTGACTAGGCTGAACGTTGCTTAACTTCAGTGATCGGACACGAACCGGTGTTTAAACAATATATGACAGTAACTAACACCAACCGCACATCCAAGTTTGCAGCACCTGGCATTCACAAGCGGTCACCCATCTGGGTACTGACAAGGCTCGGCGTTGTTTAACTTCTATGATCGTACGGGGACCGGTGTCTGAACGTGATAAGCTACAATCGTAACATTAGCAACCTTCAAACGTTTCCTTGCTAATGATTTACAGTAAACAAAATAAGCTAATGGGGAGTGAAATATAACGGAATTGATTTTAAGGAAAAAGAAATTATGTAATCTTAATGAAAATTCATTAAATTAAGTATGCCACGTATGCAAAACAAATAATGTAACGAAGATTTTTTAATCGCTGTTGCATGATGATTCTTTCTCTTCAAATGTCATTCTCAACTTTTTCCGCATTTGGTTTTGCTTTTGTTCTTGAAATTTTTTAAACGAAAGATACTTTTTAACTCTGCGTGCGTTATTGCAATCGTCATAGCTGAATGCTGGCTTTCTTTCCATAAAACTGATAACATTTTCAATAGCTTTTTCAATTTTAGTCCAGCTTTCATCACATCTCGTCGCTATCTTGTTGCAAATGTGTCTCCTTGTCATACTTTCTTCTTATTACCATCATCTTTTGCACCAATACAAGTCATTTTGGTGAAATGAGCGTATGCAATTATTCGAAGTAAATTTCCAAAAAAAAACAGAACTTTCAAATCAATTACATATCATCCAAATAGTTCAAATATATACATCAAAATCATGCCCGGATATGCTGGATTCCGGATTTGAGGGAATATACTATATTTTGCTTTTTTCTTATGACCCATTTAACTATATTATTATATTTATTTGCAATAAATAAAAAAGGTTCGATTTTCATCAGCTCTCTCACTATGGAATACCTTATTTTGTAAATGTTTCTCATGAAATCATATTGTAATGGTAATATTAGCCGTTTCCTTATAAGGAAAGATTGAATATATATTGACCGAGCAATTAGTACTACTGTTGTAATTTATAGAATCTTTCTCTTAAATAGGTTTCTCAAATCCAGTTGCTGCTGCCGCTCTTCCCAGTACTAGAGGGTATGAATCCTTCTCCACTGATAAAGGGTTAAAATAGTATGACGTGTATCTAGAAAATCATTGTTATTCTTAAGAAATTGTGTATGCAATATTCACTCGCAAAAAAAAAGGATTATTCTTATAATCCAAGATGTTTCGACTTTAAATAACCCAGAAAGGGTTGATAAGCCGTAAAAATATATCAATGAATGCTGAAATTATGTTACCTATTAGTACACTGCGTCCAGTGTATTAGAGGGGGGGTTACCTAAAATTTACCCCCAACTAGCCCTAACATTACCATTAGCCAGCAAGGTAGATTAGACAAAAGGGCTAAAATACTAAGAAAACTTTATGCAATAATAGTAATAGGTTAATGTTATTATTATTATTATTATTATTTAAAAAAATGATTTCTGGTGTGTACACATTTCCTTCCGGGTCCCGCCCAGACACCTAAGATTAGGTTTTGCTTTGATTTCTGATGTATATACATTTCCTTCTGGGTTTCAACCAGAGATCTAAGGTCAGAAATGGTTTCATGACATTTTCCACTAATCATTTTTGTAAAAAAATATTGTTGTTATTGTTGTTGCTGCTATTATTATTATTATTGATGTTGTAGTAGTAGTAGTAGTAATAGTAGTAGTAGTAGAATATATGATAGAATCCTTCAAGAAGAGAAAGTCCATCTGGTTCAAAACGAGGTCGTAAATTAGTTTTGAAAAAGGTACGCAGCCTTCAATTTTTAAGCGATTCTTGGAAATTCTGAGAGTGGCCCCAAACTTTTTTTGCCTATAAGTGTATGTCTCTTCTCTTTGATTTGATGCCCTAGTTTTTCGGGGGGGGGGGGTACAAAAATAACCCCAAGCAAACAACATAGTCCAAAAAGAAAGAATCTATATTTTCTATCAGTTTCTTTCATCAATCAAAATTAATAATGACAAATGCTGTACGAAACGGAGGCGAAAATAAAGAGTCCGAACATTCTCGGTCTGTAAAAAAAAAAAAAAAAAAAAAAAGAAACGCTCACACGCACCCACAAAATAAGAGGGACGGTGATAGTAATACGGTAGGATAAGGATCATTGCGTGTGTACTGAAAATAGATTTGGGAAAGAGGTATGTGTGAAAAGGGGTCACGTTCACCTTGTTTGAAAAGGAATCAAGTTGGATGGGATGTTTTACACGAGATGAAAACCTGACAGGAATATATCCACGCACATGTAAATAAATTTCACACGTTCGCTTTTACGCATAATAGTAATCAAAAAATAAAACTACTACAGTTTGCGATTGACCTTACAAACCATTGTTAGTGTTTCATAGACCTCAATGTTTCACAACTGTAGCCTTGGCCGGTGCAAGGGTCTCGTGCCCTCTACCCATGATACGACCCCCGCACTCTACTACATCTCAGCTTTCATAAGCTGGTATTCATATAAAATACAAATTTTATTCCAACCTAATTATGTACAATAATGGATCATATGCAATGTAGGTGAACAATTCGACTAGAAAAATTGAAAATGTACAATGTATCTAAATAAAAATCAGACATGTCATTATAGATCATTCCATCTTAAATAAATCAACAATATTTTGCGGCAATTTTTAACATAAACTCGAGATTTTTGTTAAAAAAGTTGAATAATTTTAACACATTCAACATTATGGATAAAATATAATGAATTTTATATAGTGTTTTTTTTTTTTTTTTTTGAGACTTGGCATGAGCAAAACGCATTCACGAATTTGAACGAAAAAAAGACCCGAGAATGACGTCAAAATCCGCGAAAATTGTTGAGTCTTTATAGTCAGTTGTGCTTAGTTTAATTTGTAGCGTATGTAAATACAGGTAGCAAAAAGCAAATACTGATAAGATTGCAAGGGTCACAAAGCACTTCCAGAGAGGTTTAGTATAGTATACACCGGCCCTGGCCTTGTGCCAGAGTAATCCAGGTGAATACTTTTCGATATGGCATTTCAAGAGTGATTTGATATTTGAAGTTTTAAATGTTATTTTTTGTTTTGTTTTGTTTTGTTTTCGTTACGACCGGTTAATGCTAGTTTATGTTCCCTACCATCATCAATTGTATATAGTTTCCCTTCAGAATGTAGGAGATCATGTCGCTCCACAGCGTCCTTGAAGCAACATTTGACACAACGATTCCGCACTATCCCTGATCTACTATCAATTCACACAAACTCATAAGGCAAATTGTTCGCTGTTTCCTTCTACGCCTCCTTCCCCCAATACGCCTTAAATTTTCCAAGCATAGCTTTCTCATAATGTATCTCAGAATGTCCATATCATCGTAAATGGATGTGAATATAATTCTTATAGGTGCGGAAAGTCAAGTAGGTGAGCTGAGTTCAAAGATGGTGGAATAATGAATAACGGTTGGGATTTAGAAACCTGGGAGCCGGGTTCGAATTTTAGTTGAGTTCATTATATTCAATGATGTGTTAATACCCTTGGGAAAGGTATGAATCCATCCCCTCCCCAGGTATGGGTAAATAGCAGGATAGCTTGTACAGTATAACATTGGTTGGCAACCAGTCTATGGGAAGGAAAACTGAATTCAAACTAGCTAAGGAGGGTTGGGCCTCACCAGGCTATCTTGCCCAGGAAACGCCACTGCTGTTACAGCTGCAGTAGATATGGTGTTGCTTACGGGATTTGTTATCGATCTTTCGTTCTATCATTGGGAAAGGCAGAAACAATCTCTTCCCCCACCAACTACGGATTAAATAGAAGAGAAAACTGTACACTGTAGCCTTGGATGACAGCTAGTTTATAAAACGGATTTCCCAGAATTCAAGAACGTAGAGAATGCAAGGGAAAACTTACACTATTTTTCTCAAAACGCCATGAAAATTCAGATAAATTGATTTTTTTTTTTTTTTTTTACCGGTTTATCAACCCTTCATGAATTATATAAAGCCGAAACAATTTTTGGCTTGTAAAAACAATTCCTTGTTTCGGAAGTAAATATTGCATTAACAATTTGGGGGAGAATAGCAATGATTATTTTTCAGATACAAGAGCTATTATTGAATCCATAGCTGGGGAGATGAAATTTAATAAAGGAGAGGAAACTGAAGAACCATGATCTTTTATATTCTGAAAGGAAATGACATTTAAAAAAACAAATGTTATTACAAAAAAAAAAAACTTTAAAAATGAAGTTCCTCATATTGCTGAATGATTTTTCTTTCTCTTTGGAAGCGTTGTTGCAATATCTGCAAGAGGAAGAGAAACTCAATTTCAGTATGAAGTTCGAAACGTGTGAGTGTGTGCACTTACTCGAGACAAGAAAAATGTGGTTCTACAGAAAGATACTGAGAATACCACGGCCTAAACATGTCAGTAACGAGGTAGTTTTAAAGAATAGGAAAGAGCCGCTTAGAAAATCATCTGGGCACTTCGACATGGTGCAACGCTTAGAAAATCATTATTCTGTAATGATGCGATATACCAACGGGTTTTTTTTTATCCAAAATCATGGCATAACTTTTGTTGGTAGAAAGAAAACAAAAGGTGATTTTATTTTTGTTGTGTAGAAAGACGACCGACCTTCTCTACCCTAATTGTCGTCCATCAGCTCTGAGTAGAACGTCTGCTAAAAGGAACGGTTGTCGCATAGTAAGTCGCAAGACGTAGCACTTGAGTCGTACGCCTTGCCGCACTGAACTATGATAATTTCTATTATTGTAGTATTAATCAATCTCTCATGTGATTAACAAAGATTTTGTTCCGGTGTTTCCGGTTTTATTATACAAATGAAAATTGAAAAAAAAATAAGTTAATTTTTAAGAATCTGTAGATCTTATTAAAGTAATTGCGATATGTCATGATTAGACAAACAGTACATGACTCTGGATTTTGTCTTCGATTTTGGACAAATTTCTTTTAAACAGTATTAATGATAAATTCTCGATTTTCTCTCGATCTATAAACTCTGTTGGAGTCAGACGGTAACTCATTTGGAGAAAACGGAGCCTTTTCAAAAAGAAAATCGATATAAGATCACAGCAAAGTAGCCGTCACTGAAAAGCCCAGATAGGCAAAAAATATGAGAAGCAATATGATTGGCTGGTACGAAGACCGGCCAGCAAATCTCGAGTTTTGTATTAACGGGCGAATGGATCGGGCCAATCGTCTTCTTCGCCATTCGACTTTTCGCCCATTAGATCGACCCTGTTGTCTCCTAATAAGTTATACCTTTTTTTTCCCCAGCCAAATGAGGCCAGCTGTGCGTGCGTGCACACACACACATCGCAAATCTGGAGAAGCGGTCAGATTTCATGTCTGTTTTCACTATTGAAAATTTATCTTTTTACACTGTTTTTGATATGCTTTGTAATTCTATCCAGTGACTTATTTGTTAATTTATTTGAGTCTATACTCTATTTATTTAGTTTGCTGATTTAAAGGAAAATGATAATGATTATTTTTTCGTTCACAACGTTTTCAGGAAAATGTGAATAAACACAAACATTTACTATATAAAACTTAAGCCAATAGAACTGTTATTTGCTTATTTGTTGGTTGGTTGATTTTTTGTTTGTAACGCTAAAGCAAACAGATTTAGAAAATTACGCGAATTCTGCGGTGGAGGTAAATAGGCAACGGATATACCAATACGCCCGCCTACTGCTGCTGAAATATTCACGTAAAATTAGCTTTGGAATGCCCTTTTTATTTTTTTAACGACTGTAATTATTTTTATGAGTCACTTATAATTTTTCAAACAGTATTAATGCGTTAATTTTGTTTAGAACAGTGAAGACTTATTATTTTAACAGGGCATCCACGTAAGTATATATATTTAGGCAACAACCTTTCGTTTAAACATGTTTCGTTGAAAATGATTTCACTATTTTTTAATTAGTTCACCCAACATTCTGCATTTTTCATTTTTCCGTTTGGTGGGAGGAAGGGAGTGCAGACATTTTCCATTGTCCCAAGAGCTTTCGGCTACTTCTTTAGCCATTTTCAAAAGGGTGTTTTTTAGGTGCTATTAATTTCTCTTCATGTTTAAGATTTATTTTTGTGTTGTTTTGAATACTAGTAGGAGCGTTTATTCCGAGTTTCACATGTGTAGAGCGATTGAAATTCAAGTGAGCGTTTTCTATTTTTTTTAAACTTTGGACGCACCATTCCCACTGTTGAATAAGGTGAGGTTAATAGTGGGAGTGAGGTGTTTTATATACAGGACCTCACTCACAGCGAGATGTTTCCGGTAATCTGATTTATATATTCAAAACGCGAAGCTATGAATAATCACAAAAAATACATCTGAAACAGCCAAACATTCAGCATAGGAAACATACAACATTTATTGTCGGAACAGCTACAACACTACTAATTAAAATTTCCAAAATCTTTTTCAAAGTTTTTCAGGAAATTAAGCTTCTCAAACCCACTAATTTGTTATAAATCTTTCTAATATTGGGAATGGCATGAATCACTCTCTTCTAAAAACTATAGGTTGACTAACAGGACAGACTGGGTTCTATAGCCTTGGTTGCCAACCAGTCTACCACAGAAACGGCAGCCTACTGCGGGAAAATCTTCTGCCTAGTCAGTCATGAATTGAAAGAGACATGATCGCCCAAGTATGTATCACGTATGACACTTGAATGACTGACTGATATTATTCAGTGTTTTGTCCATCCTTTATGTTACAGGATTTTGCCAATGTCCACTTGATGACGTTGCCAAATGCAATATATTAGAAAAGGGCGCAAAAGGCTCCCCCTCCTTAAACACAGAGGATCTTAGAGATAGGACGTGTCTTGTTTCCTCTCTGAGGGACTTTTGCTCTCAGGCAAACCACATGTCGCATGGTACACAATACAGCACGAAAATGCCGCAAGCTTACTTGATTACACATAAGCTTATCTAATAAATGTACCAAATCAACAAAGAATTCTCAAAATGTAAGCCTCCCACAATCTTCCATACGAACTTTGCACTCACGTACGTACGTAAAAAGACATCCTTACATGCGCACACCTTCAGTGAACTCATTTGTATTCTAGTTAGTTGGCTAAGTTGTGGTTACACGTACATAATTTAGTTTAAAGAAACTTCAATGCATTCACATTACTATCGGAGTAAAAGGAGCAGTCCAACATGCAAATTACAAATTGGAGATACCAAAATCAGTACAATAATTTAAATATCTGGGAAGTGTTTTAATAGAGGACAAAGTGCGACACTGAAATCCTAAGGCGCATTGAGGTAGGGAAAGATGCCTTCTAAAAGCTAAACAAAGTATTAAGAATCAGGAAAATTTCGCTAGAAACAAAGAAAAGACTACTGAATGACAGCGTAATACTGGTTCTTTTATATGGTAGTAAATGTTAGGTAATCTCCTCAAAAATGAAGACGAGGCTTGAAACAATAGATATGTGGTTCTACAGAGAGATACTGAGAATACCATGGACCTAACATTTAAGCAACGACGAAGTTTCAAGGAAAATGGAAACAAAAAGGACACAGAAAGAAATAGTTGAAATTTCTAGGGCACATAATGAGGAAAGATGGCTTAGAAAATTTAGCACTCACAAGACAGATTGAAGACAGTGGAAAACAACACATAACCTGCCTAGCGAGATTGTGTAAATTGATGACAGAACAGAGTTTAGAAGAAAAAACAAGACAAAATTTATCAAGAGCTAAAAGGACAGGAAATTGTGGAGAGCCATGATCGCCAACATACTGAAGGGACATGGTACATAAAAGAAGAATCTTACCACACTCTCAGGAAATATATCTCGTCAACGAGTGGTAATCCCACGTTCTAAAAATAGTCCGAGTGTGTGTCTTCTGAGTGTGAATTTTTCAAATTTTAAAAGAAAGTAGGTGTACTAAGCATCATTTGTAAGAAGGCAATATATGGTTGTCATCAATAGAAAAAGATGCGAGCTCTGAATCGGAGATGCCAAAATCAAATAAGTACAGAAGTTTAAATATCTGGGAAGACGATGGAAAATGTGACACCGAAATCCGAAGCTGCATTGGAATAACAAAAGATGCTTTCCAAAAACAAAATAACTAAAGTACCAAGAAACTTGAAATTTTTTGTTAGGAATAACGTTAGAGTACTGAACTGTTATACTATATGCCTATATTTCTGAGATAAGATATTATGTACACTATTTACATTATTCGGACTATTGTCCTCATCTTTGTTGCCATATTTATTACAACGTTTCGGCCGTTGTACACTCCGGCCTTCTTCAGGTGGTTGGAATGTCGAACTTTTGCTCACTGGGGTAGACTGTTCTACACACAATGGCACAGTGGATAAAGGTGTTAGTTAGATCCAGTGACAGTGACCCAAAGAATGTGAGTTCAATACCCGGTTAAAGCAGTGGAGAACTTGGAGAGGGGAATTAACAGGAGATAACTGATAACTGACATCCATTAAACATGGCACGTGGAACTAGAACAGTCTACCCCAGTGAGCGAAATAAAGGGTTCAATTCGACATTCCATCCACCTGAAGAAGGCCGAAACGTTGTAATATGGCGACAAAGATTAGGACAATAGTCCAAATAATGTAAATAGTGTTACGTTATATCAATCCTCTTATTAGGCAGTGAATGCTGAACAAGTTCCTCACAGATGAAGAATAGACGTGAGGCAACAGATGTGGTTCGACAGAAGGATGCTGAGAATTTCCTAGACGAAGCGTGTTAGTAACGAGGAAGTTTTTAGGAAAATGGAAAGAAAAAGGAGTAGCTATGTCCGCCTATCGTCCTGTTCACACTCCCCTACGATCTTTAAACAGGTGTAGAGGTTTATCCCTTGTTTCCTGTTTAGGGTTGGGTTTCCGGTCCCTTCTAAATTCTACTTAACCCTATAATCCTAACGCTTGTCTTTTCATACGCTAATATAACTCCACACGGTAACGCTCTACCTTGAGTGGCTCTTATATTGGGTGAATATTTAAAAAAAGGAAACTTATAATTAGAACTCGAAAAATCGTTAATTTCTGAAACGTATAATGACAAAAGAAAGATTGGAAAATTTGATACTCACAGGACGTAACGAAGACAAGAAAGGAAGAGCGAATAAATTAACTAACGAGCTTATGTAAAATGTAGAGAAAAAACCAGAAAGATAGTAAAAACCAACACTAGTAACAGTTAAAAGGGAAAGATGTGGAGAGCTATAATCGTGCGTGTGTTTATACTCTTGGATGTTTCGAATCTTACAAGACCATCCGTAAAACTATGAGAGTCATAACGGTAATGATCAGTCCTGGGTAAGACGATAAACTACGTCGGCGCCCTGGGTAAGACGATAAACTACGTCCGCGCCCTGGGTAAGACGACAAACTACGTCCGCGCCCTGGGTAAGACGGAAAACTACGTCCGCGCCCTGGGTAAGACGGAAAACTACGTCCGCGCCCTGGGTAAGACGATAAACTAGATCCGCGTCCTGGGTAAGACAAACTAGATCCGACAGCAAGGTCTCTGATCAGGAGGTTTTGAGGAGCGTGGAACCACCTCTTAATTGCTGTTGTTCCCAGGTCTGCCCTAACCCGGGTTGGTAAAATCTGTTAGGGGGTCACAGGTATAGGCAAATAGTGAACCACCAAACAAAAACAAAATCCCATGAATGTATAAAAAATACATTTTTATAGTAAAATTATCAGCAATACATTTTATTATTGCGAAATGTCCAACAATACATTTTATGTTTGCATTGAGGTGATTGAAATTTCAAACCGAACACTTTATTCCGTTCACCAGGGTAGATTGTTCTAGTTCCACGTGCCATGCATCTTTCGGGTGTCTCAGTTATTTCCCTTTAACTCAACTGTCCAGTTTGTGGCCTGGTATTGAACTCTTTGGGTCTTGTCACTGGATCTAACCAACGACTTTATCCACTGGGCCATGTGTCCTTGAGGACATCTGTATATGAATTTTGCGGATAAAAGACATTGGTTAGATCAGGAAAATAAACTGAGACATTCGGAAGAGGCATGGACCGTGGAACTAGAACAATCTACCCCGGTGGACGAAATAAAGGGTTCGGTTCGAAATTCCAATCACCTAAAGAAGGCCGGAGCGTCCAACAGCT
>CAHIKZ030002644.1:40000-50000 GCA_903632075.3 Acanthosepion pharaonis
GGAGCTAGATGTATGCATATTCATTACATCAATATCTCTGCGCATGAATGTTACAGGATATCCTCTAAAAATTGACATCATTTTGCAGTCTAATAACAGCCAATTCTCGCTCAAATGATCTCAAATGTTAACAAAATGTGTAAAAACTAAGTTGGCTGTGTGGACTTATCTCAATGAGAATCTACCAGGAAAATGGATCGTGGTGTGCCAGTGATAATGACAATGTGCTGTTGAGATAGCCATCATGTTCACCTGACTTAACACCTTGTGATTTTTCTATGGGACTATGTGAAAGGGCAGGCCTGTATCTCCCCCGCTTCCTACAAGCCCAGAGGAACTTAAGCAGAGAATCACTGGGTAGCTGGAGAATGTTATGCAAGACATGCTACAGCGTATTTGGCAGGAGCTGGACTACCGACGATGTGTGTTGTGTCACAGGTGGGTGAGCCTATTGAACATTTGTGAAGCTTTGTGAAATCGGTTATAAAATCTACATCCCTTTGAATAGCTTGCTCGAACTTTGAGAAATAAAGTTTTTATTATTCAACATGAAACCTATTTGATTTCATTTACATGGGATATGTAGTTACTCAGATATTCACATTTTAAATATGTTAATTTCTTTGGAGGGGGCGTTCCTTTTACTTGAGATTTCTGTGATGGGTTTGAATTCCTGTTTCTATGAAAAAGTTAGCAAAGGCACAACAATAGTTTCGCTTCTTTTTTCTTTCTTTTTATATTTAAGGTGTTTTTTAAAATTCAACCCACGATGTTTTTTTTTTTTTTTTTTTTTTGTTTTTTTTGGAGTGGGGGGGGGTTAAAGACGGATTAAGCAAGTGCTTGATATATGAAACACTTGAGGCTAAGAAAGAATCAAGGATTTCGTTATTAAGTTCAAAGAAAAATGTTTAAAATAATGATTAAAGATTAACATGAAATTTTATACTAGAATATATTTAATTAAAAAAACACGCTTAGTTGCAATTTACTGGGTCAATTTTTCGTGGGAGGAATTTTCATAGAACCGTTTTTAATGAACACCAAGCATAAAAATTTCGACTAAACTGTATTTGGAATAAAATCGTCTGTTCAAGTGGTCAGGTTGTAATCGAAAGCCTGCGATTTCTAAAAACAGTATACAACGAGCTCATTTTGATGTCAGTTCGAATCGACTGCCTTTATAAAATGATCGTTTAATTTCTTCCCGTCTCTTGTTGATAATATTTTTGTTGTTGCTGTTATCTTCCCTGTTCATAAATTTTTTAATTAAAAACAATAGGCGCCTATTTTAATTGTTTTGCGGAGAAATGTCACATATTTTATGCTGTATAGAGAAAAAAAATAAACACCATCAACCAAAAAGTGTTTTCTTAATGAATTTGAAAGCTAATAAGGTATTGTGTAACAAACATTTATCCATCGGCAGGAATCCAGTTACGTGGTCATCTTCTCATGCGTACACTTCATATTTGCCTTCCTTCAACATTGCTTAACCTCAACTCGTTATGCCTTTTTAGTACACCACTTTCCACTGACAAGAAGTTGAACGATTATATGGAATCATTTGCTAGGTTTGCTGTGAGGAAAGTTGGTGCACTGGTAAACAATTTAACGTTGACAAAATCTATCTTACATGTTTATAAGTCTACCATTCGATCATGCAATGAATATTGCTACCACATATGATCACTTTATTCTCTTTTATTTTCACTCCCTGTAACCTTATGAGTTTTAGTGACATTATCACCTTGCATGCAGTGAAACGATAAAAGAAAAACAGGTCGGTGAATCTGTTCGAAAGCCGTTGATAGTTTTAGTCGTACGTTAATGGCGGACCCACATAAGTGACGATATTGTCACTGTTCAAAAGGGACCTGTCTATACTATATATTTAGAGACCCTTGTTAAAATCCAAAATAGAATCTGCAATATTATTAGTCCTGATCTGTAACGTATCCCGAGATTCTTAACAACTTCCAAAGAAAAATCCGCAACGTTATCGGTTCTGACCTGGCATCTCGGCTTCAGTCACTTTCCCACCACCATAACGTAGCTTCCCTGCGCCTTTTTCTAGAAATATTTTTATGGTAATTGTTTCGATAAGCTTTGGTACTTCGATTTCATGAATTTACGTCCATTACTAGATTGGCAGCTCGGTCTCATAATTTCACGGAAATTGTTAGATGTAAACGTAAGTTCTATGCTCACGGTTTCTTGTCAAGTACTTCTCGCTTGTGGAACTCTCTACTGACTCCATACTTTACTGTCGACTGCGATCTTCAAAAATATAAATGCATTGTCAATCGTCATTAACTATCTCCTTGAAACCTGATAGTATATTATTCTTCCTGATTTTTTTTCAGTCTCAGTAACCGCTTTATCACCTTGTTTGGGGTGAAATTATTAAAAAACAAACAAACACGATAATACATTGAATAAGGGTTTGCTTGTGCAGTTATCGATGTAGTAGGATTAAGTGATAAGATAAATTGCGTTGATAGATTCACATTCTGTCATTCCAGTGCCAATATATTGGATAACTTTCAAATTATATTAGCAAAATTTTCAAAGATTTGAAGCAAAAAAAGAAAGAGAATATAAACAGGCGAGCGTATACAGGAAAGAAAATTCATTTGAAGAATTTTTCGTTAAGCATTTCTTGAAGAATGAAATGATAAAATTGTTGTAAAGTAGTTTTCACAGTGGAGGCTTGTATTTCAATAAGTCGGTCCTAAAAGGGTCCGACGTACAAAACGTTAGGAACTTGCAATAATAGTTAATGACGCAGCAAATCTAGTTGTGGTGATGATACTTTAATGTCCAACATCGACTGACTCACTCAACTCCACTGAGCCCAACTGGCGACCGCTACTACTACTACTACTTATTATGTGTGGGAGAGTCTATTACAATAGAATAGATAATGTTCTGGTATAACAAAAATGATGAAATATTTACATCGTGGGATTTTCTATAGGTCCCCGGCAAATATGCGGTATTATGGTATATGCAGGATTGAGTGGTGATGGATGAGTTCTTGTGGTGAATGGACAAATTGTAATGAATGAATAGGTCGTGAATCTGGTTAACTAAGATTAGGATAGCTAATGAAGACCAGCAGCCTCTCTCCATTTCCCCTTTCGGTCTTGTGCCGCAATATGGTATTTTTACGAAATAAATATAAGCATTTATTGAAGAATTTTTCATTGAAAAGAAAAGAAAATGCTTCCGAATTCCTCATGGATGCTGATCTTGAGTCTTTGTTCAACAGCAAAAACATACAAAATGTTATTTGATGCTCTAGGGACATATCTTTGAATTTCAAATAGACGGGCCGAGATGAGCGTTACTATTTTTTATAGAGAAAAATTCACCCGAGTGAGCCTTATCCTAACCACCCCTTTTATTAAATATTGAAGAAATTTCCACATCACCCTGTAATTTGGGCTGTAGTGTTTCATTTGAATATTTAATAAGAGGTGTGGTTGGAATACAAATGTCCCTGTTGGATAATTCTTCAACAAAGAACAATCGCCCCTGCCTGTCTATTTGAAACTCGGTCAATTTGTTCCTTTCCTATGTGTATGAATCCATCTCCACGTAAGTGAATATAACGAACTTCACTAGAATTCGAACCCGGCTCCACTAATATCCTCAATCCGAGCTGCTAACTGTTACTCCATCGAGCCCCCATCTAGTAATAATATTAACAGAAGCTTATATTTAGAAAAGGATACTATAGTCTTTTTGAAAGACTTCGTGTGAGTTCTGTGCCGCCTTCCATCTTAAGACGTCATCAGCACAGATTTGAAAGCTTGCTTCCCACAGATGTGGGTGGACCTGTAATAATCGTGGAAAATCCTCTTAAATCTTCCTTCGTGAAGATAAGCCATAAGATTACAATATCAATATATGTAGGACAGTGACATTTATAACAGCGAATGTATGTCTGATTTTTATTCATGGGTTCATTTCAAAATGGTCTCCAGAGAAACGAATAGTTTCACGAGTCAGGATATAATCTGACTATTTAACTAACATTCAAACATTTGTATAGCGATAGATGCCTCCCAAAATTTAGACAAAGTATTAAGAAACATGAAAATTTCCTTAGAGACAAAGAGTTCTGAAGTGAAAAGCTAAGTATTTCTCATTTTTTTAAATTTCGCTACGAGGCCACTTTCAGATGATCTAAGCTCGCACAAACATGCGAATTATAAATTTGAGATTCCAAAATCAAACAAGTGTAAAAATCAAAATATCTAGGAAGTGTTTTAACAGAGGACGGAAAATATGACACGGGAATCCGAAGTCGCATTGGGATAACGAAAGATGCCTTCCAAAAGCTAAGCAAAGTATGAAGTAACCAAAAAATTTCATTAGAAACAAAAAAAGACTACTGAACTGTTATGTATCACTCATTCGATATGGCAGTGAATGTTGCACAATCTCCTCACAGATGAAGACGAGAACTCAGACAACAAATCTGTGGTTCTACAGAAGGATGCTGAGAATACCATGGATGATTTTAAGGAAAATAGAAAGAAAAAGGACACATACTGAGAAAAGGGTGCTTGGAGAATTTGACACTTACTGGACAAGAGAAGGACATCGAATAACCTACCTAACGAGTTTGTGTAAATAAATGGTAGAACTGGATCGTCAAGAGATATTAAGGGTGTAAACAGGGCTGTAAATGTTAGAAGTTGTGGAGAGCCATAATTACCCAGATGCTGAAGGGACATGGTACATAAAAGAAGTCATTTAGTAAACATGTCTTTGTTTGGCAGTCACAAGTATAGGGCACCTAGTGAGGATCGACCTCACTATTTATTAGTAATGATCAACCAGACTACCTCATTAGCCATCACCCCTCCCCGAGGCGAGTCTGTTATTTATTCGTTCATTTTCAGGGAATATCGTGAATGATAGTTTGTTTTATTTTGATTCTGTGGTGTTTCTTTCATGTTTCTGCTGAACCAAATATGGATCTCACTAACTGAAACAGGGATTGAACTCGCAACCACAAGTTGCTTAGCATACTTTTTAACCAAAGGTCATATCCACTACGGCGAAAAAACATTAGGTAAGGATGTATTTTTTTTTTGGGGGGGGGGTCTTTTAAATGGAGCAACAGAGAGTTCAGTAAAATGATAAACGCTACTATGGAGGGTTCAGATGACGTTGATAAATGGCTTTCTCATTTTTATTATTGTTAAATCGAGAAAGAAGTCATTTTTCACAAACTGATTGCAAACTAAATTCGCCGTGTACTGATAATGAAACTTTATCTTTTCAACGAATTTGAAGTCCTTAGTTTTTTCTTTTTGGTACTTGTGTCTTGGAATGATCATAAAAAATATTCCTGAACTTGTGTACTGTAAACAACACACGATTCTTTTTAAAATTGGAATCACCCCATGAAAGGCAGTAAAGCCACAAAAACCCAATGTGTGGAAGAATTAGGAACATTAATAATGATCGGAAAGAGAAAAGAGTAATCAGGAGGACAGTAGATAGCAATTGACATTGCATTTAAATTTATACAGATTAAAATTGGCTGGAAAGTATAAAGCCGGAAGGGAGTTCCACAAGCAAGAAGTCCGACAGAAAAAACTGTTAGCATAGAACTTACGGCTACATCTGGCCAGCTCAAATTGATAAAATCTCGACGCCAGTCTAGTAGTGCGCTTAAATTCAAAAAGTCTAGGTACCATATCGAAAAGCTCATCCGAACAATTACCATGAAAGTATTCATAGAAGAGACACAGAGAGGAAACCTTACGGCGGTGGGAAAGTGACTGAAGCCGAGTCGCACGATCAGGACTAATAATATTGCTGATTTTATATTTTGGATTTTAAGGATCTCTAAATATATAATATAGACAGGTCACCTTTGAACAGTGACAACATCGTCACTTACGTAGGTCCGCCATTAACGTACGACTAAAACTATCAACGGCTTTCGAACAGTTTCACCGACCTGTTTTTCTTTTATCGTTTCACTACAAGCAAGTCGATAATGTCACTAAAACTCAGGAGGTTACAGGGAGTGAAAGTGAAAGAGAATGAGAAAAGTGAGAATTGGAAAGATTTAGGAAAGGACAATAATGGAAACTGACTTCTCGAAGACTGAAGATAACGATTAACGTTGCATTTAAATTTTTGAAGACTGTAGTTATCAATGAAGCAAGAAATCAGAAGAGCGTTCTACAGGTGGGATGTGCGAGAAAAGAAACTGTTAGAATAAAAGTGGCGTTTGCATCTAGCTAGTAAACTGGTGGGACTAGTTGCTAATCTAGTAACACTTAAATTCATGCAGTCGATGCACCCGGAAAAAAGCTCACCAGAGACTTGCCATGAAAATATTTGTAGAACAGACAGAGGGAAGCGACGTTAGGTCGGTGAGAAAGTGACTGATGTCGATGTAGCCGTCACGCCAAAAGGACCCGCTGGAACAGGACAGTCGTCTCTCGGCCTCCACTGTCAAAGCCTTCAGACACTCATTTTATCGACCATGACGAAGCAGCAGATTGGTGGGGTGGAAGAGTTTTACACATGCGTAAGCGC
This sequence comes from Acanthosepion pharaonis, assembly GCA_903632075.3. NCBI lineage: Eukaryota > Metazoa > Mollusca > Cephalopoda > Sepiida > Sepiidae > Acanthosepion > Acanthosepion pharaonis. The sequence goes on from CAHIKZ030002644.1 coordinate 46,571, forward strand.
AATCTGCCAATTCTCCCTTCCTTCAACTCCTTTGCGACACCATACGCATGCAATGCGTGGGCGTTTTCGGGCATGATGTTGCGTATCTTGCTCACGACAATCACAGTCGAGATGTCTTCTGGTTACAGATCATGTGAATTTTGTTAAGGATCTCGAGATGTACATCAGGAGCACCAACCAGATATGGCAGCAATATTCAATGCATGGACGAATGGTAGGTTTATTCAATAAAAAACTTGGATCAACGCGTGGTGTGGTTTTTCTTGCACGCTGAGTTCGTCACAAGCCGATATTAACAAGAAGTCTCATTCTTGACTAACCGACCATGGTGTGATTCGAAACTAGGTCTCGTGATCAGAACGCTAAGGATTTAAACATTTCGGGGTCGTTTTTTTTTTCTTTGTCATCAGTCATGTGCCATGCGTGATACACACGTAGGTGGTCATGTATCTTTTGATACATAACTGACGAAGCAGATTTTTCCCGCAGTAGGTTGCTATTTCTGCGATAGACCAGTTGCCATCCAAGGCTATAGAACCCGGTCTGTCCTACTATTTACCCATAGCAGGGGGAAGAAGAGGATTCATACGTTTCCCAAGGGTCAGTCAATTATGTGCTATACGTGATACACGCTTAGGCGATCCTGTATCTTTCGGTACGTAACTGGCGAGGCAGGGTATTTTTTTCCCTAGGTAAGTTCCCATTTCTTACTGCGGTAGACCAGTTACCATCCAAGGCTATAGAACCCGGTCTGTCCTGCTATTTACCCATAGCTGGGGGAGAAGAGAATTCATACCTTACCTAAGGGTATTAGCACGTAAGTGAATGTAATGAATCGACTGGTGCCTTGACATAATAAACTTTAAGTGCCTAAAATTGGTGTGTAGACGCTTTAGATAAATGAACACTATCTTTCCTATTTCTGGGCAAAGTTGTGTTTCTTGCTCCGCGTGTCTGTTGATATACGTGTGCGTTCATATAATGTTACCAGCGACATCCAATCCAGGCTTCCCGCTGTTTTTCTTTAGAGACAGTGTTGTTTAATAATGTCCCAGCCATAGAAAGAAGTCTTCTAATGGTATTTTTCTTTCTGTCTTGCATAACATTTAATGCATCTGTCTTTCGTTTCGAAACAGAAAATATCAAAGGAAACCTGACAAAGCGCCACGACACATAGTTTGAATGACGGACAAAGTTTATTCAAGTTGAACGGCGACTGCAGTATTTACACGACTTCATTAAATTAGAATCTTTAGAACAAAATGATTCAACTTGTACTTTGAGAGGGGCTTAACCGTGCTAAAACTTTGCAAATTTGCACGCAAAGATTTTGCAGAAACAGAGCAATGTTACTAGAAGGCGCTACCATTAACAGGCATATATATATATATATATATATATATATATATATATATATATATCAAATATGTGGTGCAGTTCAATTTATATTACAATGAATCATTCATGCAAAAAGTAGATTAGTAAAGTTAATGATATAAAATGGCGAAATCTCTTCGTAAACAAAATTTTAAAGTTGCATTAACCTACGAACCAGTTTAGTTCACGCCACATTGACTGATAAACTTCTACAACAAAAGAAATACTCAAATTACCATATTAGTAAAAAACACACTCTTAAATTTTCAAAGACTTTCAACCTTAGCGTTGCGACTGCACGCTCCAAAAGTTTTTATCCGTTAACAATAACACATTTCTAAAAAAACATATTTCGATTCGCATTTAATTTTTCGTCTCGGATGCTACCTGAATTTTACTAAAAACAAAATAATTTCCATGCCTGAAGATGACTGAATGTACAGTTGAAAGTACTAGCTGATTAAAAAAAAAAGACCTTATACAGCTTGTAGTTATTAAAAACAAGTATCATAACATTCATCAAGTGGTTCGTAGGTTAATACAACTTTAAAATTTTGTTTGCGAAGAGATTTCGCCATTTTACATCATTAACTTTACTAATCTACTTTTTGTATGAATGATTCACTGTAATATATATATATATATATATATATATATATATATATATACGATGTGATGAGAACGAAAGTAATATATAAAGTCCAACGTTCACAGCATTTATCCAAAAGAGGGTTCGATACCGATAGTAGAGCGATAATTATTTATTTATTATAATTTTATCATATATCAAAACCATTTTACTCACTACAAAGATGAAACTTCGTTTCAGTGCATTTTAACTTTCACGTACGGCTTGCCTGCAAGCAGGATTGTTCATAACCATTTTCGTTTCTTACCCGTCGAAGTGCAGTTGAAATGCACTGAAACGAAGTTGCATCTTTGTAGTGAGTAAAATGGTTTTGTCTATATGATAAAAGTATAATATATGAGGTGAAAAAATGGGCGCACCCATAGAAAGTCGATTTTTTATATTTTTACCAAGACAACTGAATAATAGAATTCGTTTATTAATACATGGTATTAATACAGGTGTACATATGTACATTATAAAAGTCAAAAACTGATTTTGTATTTTGTTGGGTAACCTTTTGCTTTAATAACGGACTTAATTCTTCATGGCATGCTATAGACTAAATACTGCCTTAAAGAGTAAATTTTGCCTTAAAGAGTAAATAATGCCTTAAAGAATAAACATTATCTAGAGAGTCGCGACGAGGATAAATTGCAAGTCTTCCAGTGCCCTAGCCCTGACCTTAACCCAATTGAAAACATTTGGGCGATAATGGACAAGCGTGCCTATAATAGGCAAGTTAACACAGAAGATGAGCTTTTTTCGTGAATTAAAGGAATGCTGGAGAAATCCGGCGAAGGACGTTGACTAAAGAATTTAGTCTATAGTATGCCTTCTTTTAAATAGCATAAAAGCAAAAGTTATATATATATATATAAATCCCGCTCTTACTTCATCCATCATTATCCAGTTGACTACTTAAAGATCATAAAATAATAGAGATGCGACGACGGGTGTAATAGTAAAATAATATCGACTATATGATAAAACCCTTCAGAAAATTCCCCCCTGTCACGAAATGTACTAATAAATTAATTCTGAAAGTAAGTCATGCAACTTTCAGTTTTTAGGCGATTCTTTGAAATCCAGAGGGTAGCCCCAAACTGTTGTATATACAAATATTTACTTACCTTAAATTAGTCCGGTATAATGACATATTCGGAATTCACTACAGCCGTCGTCATCTGCAGGGCTAATTTGCACATATAAGGGGGTGCTGAAAACATCTCAACTCGACTCAACTCATTTTTCTGAATCTGACCAAACATTTTTTTTTTTGTAGGGGTCGGAGCGAGAACTTTTCAGCAGTGCATCGTAATATTAATATACAAAATCGAAACGGCAAATTGTAACCTAAGTTGAAGTCTGTACTAATCGTTTTCCTCTCTCCTAGACTGATGACATATGGTTTTTATAAGAAAA